>OV788324.1:20119727-20515727 GCA_928718305.1 Tetramorium bicarinatum
TTCTCTCTTTCTCCCTTCCCTCCGTCTCACAATAACAGATGTTTCTTTTGATGTAGCTCTTATTTTGAAAATCATTACATGTATATTTGTAACGATTATACATTGATTTCTTTTATTCTTTATATAGCTTTATTATTTATGGTTTTAAACAGAAGATTCACAAAAATAATACAAGCTGTAATATTATAACAATTATGTCTACTTTTTATATTAATACTTGTATTAATTTATATATTTGGAGTTGTTTTATTAAATTCCATATATTTTGTAAGAGTTTACGTTTACAGTTAATTATTATAATTCATGTTATATGTCTTACGTAATATTTTATATTTTCCGAATAGTATTGTCGGGAAAACCAACAAATACATAGCCGCGATGAGATATGTTTGTGATACATACATAATAAAAGCCTCTCGCGTTTCTACATTTAGCTCGGTAGCACGTGGCGATTGAAGATAAAATATACTCGCCTTCTCGCCATGCGCGGATAGAGACATCAATGCTCGCAAGAACGCGCGCGAAAAGCAGTGATCTCGACATAGCTGCGTCACTTTCAGTCGGCGAATCGACTTATCATGGCGATCTCTCCGCAGCACATAACAAATATAAAAAACATTATTTTTCTTTCTTCACAAACTGTGAATATGTCATGTGGGAGACGTGATAATTGTTGCGGCTAGCGGATAAACACGACAGAATGGTAAAACTGAAGATCAAAATGTAAACTATTTCTTGCGTTCGTGCTTTATGAAATTATAAATGTTGAATTAATTTCTAGCCTATTTACATTTTAATATTTATGTCTGTAGTCTAGCAATCTTACTGTATATAAATACTGCAATATTAATATTCATTATTCGAAATTTTTCTATTTCTTCTTTTTTATTGGCCAGTATTCATAGTCTGATCTTATATTTAAGAACGTCTTGTGTTTATCTTCAAATACCGCGAGGATAACTTCATTGGTCACGAAGCATCTGTATTTCTCTCTTGCAAGTGTATCTTATGTTTCACTTGTTCTTCAAGACGTGAACTAATTGATGGCATATTTATATTTAACCGACAAGTTGTTCAAACAGACCTTTCGGATTGTTACAGATATCGTTACTTCATTACATCGCGGAAGAACTTACGGTATCCATTCCGCTGACGAGCGAAACAGAAAAAAATCCAAGCAAAATTAACTACGCGTATGATCGCGATCCATTAATAAAATTCTGTCAATTAGCGGGCGCTACAGGGTCCGAAGCACGTGCCAGAGTGAAACGATGAAGAGTTTAGAAGCGGGGCATAAAACGAGAGTAAGAGAGAGACAGAGGGAAAGGCTCGACTGAATGATCCATAATACTGGATCGTAAAAATCTGATAGACACATCTTACGTATCTGGCAGGTGTTCCTACTTCGTCTATATTTTCTTTTTCCATCTCCGACGTCTGACGTCAGACGGTAAAAATGCGAGCAGGTCGATTTGCCCGAGAGATCGATTTCTTCGGCTTCTAAAATCTTTCGCCGTAGCCTCGGGCCGAAGACACATTTATCACAACGCGATTGATGCCTTGATTTATCGAGTCCCGTTGCGTTCCCTCTCTTTGCCTTTCTCTCTTTTTTTCACTCTCTCTTTCTCTCCCTGCCTCTGCGCTATGATTCACGATAATGTCGATCAAGAAAGGAAAGAGAGAGAGAGAGAGAGAGAGAAGGAGATCCTTTCACTAATATTTCCAAATAGCGTCGTTTTCTAGCGATTCTATAACGCTTCTATTCTTCTCGCCGTAATCTGTGGTAATCTGGTTCTATCGCGTGCGATAGAAAGAAAGTTCGTCACGATGGGTTTTTGATTTATGAAGCACAAGCGGTGAGGCTCGCTTGTCAACCGGCCAATGTTACGCGATACGTATCTCTAATAATCAGTTGTGTTTATCTAGAAATGCCATAGATTGGTACATTCAATTACTTTTGACTGACGTTTCGAGTGTTGTAATCGGACGTGATCTTAAAATTTATTTAACACCGCACGTCCGCGTGGCTCAATAACACATTTTTCATTTTTGCTATTGTCTTGTCAACTTCAAATTTTACTTACTAGAGAGAGAAATTATGTAATTTTAGTACATAATATTGCAAATATATATAAAAAAAAAAATATATATATATATATATACATACACGCGTGAAAAACAATTACCTTTTTCGTGATTGTCTTTTGATTGTTAGCTATCTTTGTTGATATATTGTAATAAAACAATTTTATTCTAAATCCTTAAATGGCTTAATCATCTATCAACATTGGAAGCCTTTGTCTTTTTGTATAAATATAAATACCTACAGATATAAAATGTTCGAACGTCTAATCGTACAAAATCAAACGTCTTTCCATGTTTCCATAAAATTCGCTTACAAAGAAATATATAAAATATTAATACATTTTATAATTTCTACCGTGTATGTGTATGTAAATCGCATTATAATTCACATGTTAAAAAATTTTCTATGGAATTGCTTTCTTGCATATAGTAAAATATTTTAAATTTAATAGTTAAAAGACATATCCTCAAAATTTATTAGTTAATTAAACGCGCCATACATTACCATGTTTCAGATTACCCTAAGCAGAGAGCAGGAGCAAGCCCGAGTGATAGAGGCAGTGTGATGAGCGGATACCTCGGTAGCATCACCCTGCCCCCGACGTTGCTGCACGACCCGAAGTATCCTCCAGCCATGCGGGAGAAAGACTCGAGTCCGAGAAAGATGCCGGGCCACATAAGCCCAAAGCAAGCCAGCATTTATCCTTTGAGCGTCCGCGTGCCGGACGTCGAGGAGCTGCCGTACGATCTCAGCCACGGTCACGGCCGCGGCATGTCGAGCCCGACGAATCAGCAACAGCAGCAGCCTCACATGAGCCCCGCGGCCAGACCGCCCCAGCCGCACCACCAGGACGAGCTCGACTGCGAGCCGCTCGATCTCCGTGTCGATCACAAGAAGGAGCGGCTCCGGGATGAGAATCAGAACGAGATCGAGGTGCTGAATCAGAACAGCCTGGGCGGCGGGCTGCCCTATCACACGGTGCTCTTTCCACAGCATCATGCGATGCACCCGCTGGTTCTGGAAGCAATGTACAGGTCACACCATCACAGCTCGCCGGTGCCCGATCTGCCAAAGATCCAAGTCAGAGCGCTTCCCACGATGGTACCGCTGCCGCCCAACAGATTCTCCTCGACCTCGTCGTCCACGTCCTCCTCGTCTTCGTCGCAGCCGACCGCGAGAGCCGCCAGTCCAGCCGTTGCACAGCAGTCCCAGCATCAGCAGAATCATCCCTCGCAACAGCAGCAGCAGCAGCAGCAGCAGCAGCAACCGCAGCAACAACAGCCGCAACAGCAAAGCTCGAGTCTGCCGCCCTATTCGATCAGTATGCAAGCCGGTCTCAAGCCCAAGGACCGATACTCCTGCAAATTCTGCGGTAAGGTCTTCCCTAGATCGGCGAATCTGACGAGACACCTGAGGACGCACACCGGCGAGCAGCCGTACAAGTGCAAGTACTGCGAGAGGAGCTTCAGCATCTCCAGCAACCTTCAGCGTCACGTCAGAAACATCCACAATAAGGAGAAACCGTTCAAGTGTCCGCTCTGCGAGAGATGCTTCGGCCAACAAACCAATCTGGATCGTCATCTGAAGAAGCACGACGCGGATGGGCCGACGATATTGGACGAGGTCAGATCGAGATATCACGGTCAACTTCCGCGGGCCGACGATTCCTATTTCGAAGAGATCCGCAGCTTTATGGGAAAAATCACCTCGCAACGGCAGAGCATTCCATACTTCCCTGGCCTATTGGGTCACGCGACCGACGACTTCAGAAACGACAAGCAGCAGCTGCAGTTGGAGGAGAAGCGAGGCGACTCGTCGTACTTCAGCGACCGGGACAATCTCAGTTCGAGGTCGAGCAGTACAGCCAGCAGGCCGGAGAGCGTCCAGGAAGAACAAAGGGAAGCGAACTCGCCGCCACTCTCTCCCGGCAATAATACCTGAGTCCTGGTGCGACTATCGGCATGGTAATCCTGTTAAGAAAAGATTTTCGTTAGTTCATCAGAGCGCGATAGAGTTCGAGAACGCAAGAGAAAATTCGATATTTCGAGCCGTTGAAATTGATCAAGAGCGAAAGACTTAAAAAAATTAAACTTTTAACAAAATTCCTTAACAATATCGCTACGAAGAAGTTTTATTGTTTTATTTACAGTAATCCCCTAAATTAATTAGAAACTATATTATGAAATAAATCATTCCTTTTAGAAATTCCTACAAGTTGAAGCGTAAATCGACGGGATCTGTGAAAAAATGAAAGTGATCTATTTTTATAAAGATAAATCTTAAAAATCGGCGACAAATTCCTTTCTCAAAATAGTGAGAAACAATCGAATCAGTTTTTTTGTTATTTTAGGTTTTAATAATTATGGATTTTTAATTGAATTCGGAGAAAATTGAAGAATTAATAGATTTAATTCACTATGAGATAAAAATTAAAACGTGGTGCCTTGAAGAAATATGTGCCTAACTAGGATGTATGTATCGTCCTTCGATCCTGAAGAATACGATCGAACCGGATCAATATAAAGAACCTTAATAATAAAGTTAGATAAACAATTAACTTACACTAAATATCATACAATATTAGACTTTTAGACTTAAACGCGTGCTTGAGTGAGCCGGAAAGTCATAGAAAAATAGGCGGAGTTGACCGGAGTTAATCTATAGATCGATTTGAAGATGGAAAGGATAAAGTCTAATACAGACTTTTACTTTATAAGAGAAGATATAAATATATCTCTTACGTTTTAGTAAGTTCCGTAAAATTTAATGTTAAATTTTATTTATTTTTATTATACATATTCATATTTTTTATTTTATCGGAATTGCAATTTTCTGCGTAATATATCCTGAAATATATAGGTGATTGTAGCTCTTAAATTTTTATGTTTTTGAAATGAGATGAAAATTGCAATTGGTGTTATGCTTAATAAATTTACATCTCTTATAAATTTTTATTTTATCTCAAATATATTTGTGTCTTCTCTTTTATATTTCTCACATACAAGCTCAATATTAATGATAAGGAGCATTTTCTACTCTCTTCGAAGGTACAATCGTAGAATCGTCAACAGAATAACATATAACAGAAAGACGTAATTAATTTATGCTTACAGGCTGTCGCAACATTTCTATTTATTTAGCGAGAATTGTCAGATATGAATTTAACCACCTTATTGTCACTTCATAAATTTGATTCGCTGTAATACAAGGTTTTTCATTAATGCCGGGCAAAAGTATAAATTACATCAGCTGATCAATATTATTCGCAAATAGTAAGAAAGTCTTGCAAAAAAAAACGACATTGTTCTTAAATTACGTTAAGCCGCGCCGCAAATTACGACGGCATAATGCATGACTAATTTGCAAAGAAGAAAGGATAGCACGGAAAAAAGCGCCAGCACTGTAATTAAGGCCGTTGCAATCCTTTCGATCGTCCCTACACTTTTCCACCTTTCACGACGCATTCCTTTCGCGCGACGGGTTCAGCTCGAAGCTACAGAAGTCCGATTTCGAGATCAACGCGAAGTATCATCCCAAGAAATTGGCGTGCGGACTATTTAATCATAGATTAAACTACGCGTGTCGGCTTTTTCAGATGTCAACAAATTGTAATAACAATAATAACTTTGCTGACCTATACAAGCCTTTCAATAAAAATAATAATATCTTTATTGCTAACGTAAAGTTAAAAATCAACGAGTCACGTAGATATAAAAAATATGAAGAAAAGTGATATATCCATATTATAAAATAACTAGTTTATTATTCGTTTCTCGTGTAGCGTCGTCGCGTAATGTCCAAGTACGTTGTTAAATTTGCATAAGCCGATGAGCATCTCACAATCAGTTTAAATTGCAAAAAATTGTCACGCGTCGCGGGAGAACTGTCTCCTTAAAAGAGTTCGCGACCCATGAGGCGGACAAAAAAGAAAAAAATTGATGGAGGAAAAAGTTCGGGAGAACAAGAGACGATTCACCACGGCAGAAAACGCCGCTGATGGGCGACCACTCGATTTTACGACCTAGAAAGTGAATTTCAGCGCTCAGGCAACTCGGGCGCCCTGGAGCGTAATCCGCAGATCGCGGAATCGTCGGAACCAATGATCCGCTGTGGAAGCCGGATAATAAAATAGTGTTTAGAAATCGATGGGCGGATCTCCGTGCGCCGATCAGTCTTGCCGCCGATCGACGTTGGGAAATCGGAAGAGCGGCGGAAAGTTCGTCGCACTCCGCGCACCGCGGATCATTAAGTTTTCAATCGGGGAAGTCGGTGACGCGGGATCGCGGAGATACGCCGCGGGAATTATCGCCGCGCAATGAAACGCGAATGCCAAGCACAACGTTTCTCAATGCTCCTTCAACGCTAAAATACATTTTGACATACAGACCGCTGGAGCATCCGTAAACGCGTGTAACTACTTCTATCATCGTCAAGGATAAAATTAAAGTTTCATTCGAGAATTATCAGCGAGATAATTGCGTTTATTTTTACAATTGAAATGCCGCGAAAACGTCCGAACGAAGACACGTCGCCGCTCAGAAAAAGCGGAAGAAAACGAGCAGCCTCTCTACATTTCTTCATCTTCGAGAGCACGTCGCGCCGAGAAAAGAAGTCACACATTAATATATAATTATCTCGTCGGCAGAGAAGCGTAATCGTTGTAGCGTTATCTCGTCTGGATTTAAATCGCAAACTTAACGAACTTGACGATATTCATGTACGCGATTCGAGATCGTAATCGGTGTACTGCATCACGCGCGGTTCTTTTTGAATTATCTAATCCTGTCGCACGGGAATTAAATAAGAAATGCGAGTGACAATTTATTGATATTAATTTCCGCGCGCGATATCATTTTCTTACTACGCATTAAACACCTAAACTCGGAAAGAAATTAACGGGAAACATTATCGTATGATATCTGATCTCTCAGCACACTCTGAACATGGATTGCCGCTGACGCATCTCGTTAGGCGGCTCCTTTTTTTTTCCTCGCGATCGGCAAACGACAGCGGGATGTGGCGAGGCGTTTCTACTCCGCTTGTTCGACCGTGATGCTTTTGTTTGTGACTAACGTCGGGAAACGATATCCGCCGATACGCGGGCCGGGGCAAAAACTTACGGCGGCAAACGGGTATCATTCCGGCCGGCACTTCTGGCGAACGGCAAATGGTGCGAAATCTCCCGCGAGGTTCTCATCGAACCGCGGAAACGTCGGTACGGTGAAGAAAGCCACCCGATCTCCGAGGCCGACGCCGCGCCGCGCCGCGCCGGCGTGGCATACGCGGAATCTCTGGCGGCGTGGAAAAGCCGCGTGCTTCCTGCCGGCGATGATCGGGCAAGAAGAGGCGAGTAAACGAGCGGAGTGCCTGGCAAATCCCACCGCGGGCAATCCCACACGGATGATGATATATCCCCTCGTTTCCTGCGGACGGTCGCTGAAGACCGTACCTTGGGTAAAACGATGTAATCGTCTTCCGCTCCGCGAGTCAGGTGCAAATTTATCGGCACTTTCCCAGCGGGAACGATATGCCGGCATCGCGCAGGTGCGGATTCCTCCGCGGGAGGAGATCCGTTTGATCCTCAGAATTAACCCGATCAATTCTTAGGAGCGAGGCGCGTAACGCGCGGGAGGTCAAAGGTATAATGGAAACTAAAGCGTAAGGGGAACTGTATGACTGTCTATCCGTCTTGCGTGTGCACAAAGTAGATTTATGCGCGAGGGCTTCGTGTGAGGGCAGATCTTAAGGCCCTCACGTGTCCAGTATCTTTCCATGTAGAGAAAATGCGAGATTATCTTGTGTGCGTGAATGCCACTCGCATGTGGCACTCGCTAGGACCTCACGTGTGTATTATCGTCACGCGCAAAGATCTTCGTGTGGACGATTGTAGAAGATTGACCGTGCAACCTCCGCTAAGTTGTATTGCTAAATTAGAAGGCTCGCGGCCGCTTGAACGGTGGATCGATATATTTCTGTCGCAGAGTCATCACTGCGTGACGTTGATTTATTAAAATTGCCTATTTCTATTATCTTTGTCAATTCTAACGAAAGAAAGGCTGTCTGTTTCATACTGTTATAACTAACTTTCTAGCTTTGTTTCTTCTCTTCTTGTATCAAATCAAAATAAAAAAAAGATATAGAGAAGATATTTTAGATAAAAGATATGTTTTAGTATTCTGAATTATTAAAAATCTCACTGGACTCAAACGTAATCTGTGAGTAGATTTAATACTAGAATTGTTAAAGTCGAAACAACTGGATTGTAATTTCTTTTTAAATTTATAACAATATATTTTCTGAAATTTTTCGTGATTTTTATTGCAATATTTAAATGATTTAATTAATCAATTTATTTTCATTCTTCAACCCTTTTTTTAAAGACATTATGTATCTTTATTATATTATTATTCTTATCTTTATTATATTTTCTCTCTCTCTCTCTCTCTCTCACTCTTATATTTATTATTATTACCTTTATTATATTTTTAATTTATATTGCATATAAAATATATAAAAAATAAGTAATAGAAAAAAATATTTTCGATAATTATCGATAATTCTAATATTAAAACTCTATGAAAATTTTTCGGGAGAATCATGCGCGTTTAAGTTGTAGAGTGGAATTGACCGAGAAATATTTATAATTGCGAATTGCTTTCGTCATTGAAATAATCCCGCTACACGCGATATCACTATTATAAACGCGTGCTCGGTTTTCTCGGAGTTCTGTAGAACGCAGTTGAAAATCCCGGTTGGCGAGTCTTAAAAACGGATTAATCGCTTCCCGACTCCTTAGGCGCGAGTTTACTGCGCTTTCTAGATCGTGCCGACACCATCGAAGCGGAAAACAAACAGCACGTCAGTTTCGTGACTGAAAGTGTTATCTCGAGCGACTCCGATTAATTGCGAGACTCACATCTACGCGTAGCCGCGGTGTCGATGTAACATTCATCCAAGTTATTTCACTGAACCGCATTCGTTTCAAGAATCAATCGTCATTATGAAAATAACGGAATCGCGGTGATGCGGAAATCCGGCGCGAATGTGCAAATATCGAAACGTTTCAATCTCAAATGTATCATATTATGGGCCGGTTATTCCAACTTCTTGGTAAACTAACTAGGTAAACTAATAGTTAAATTATACGTCTGACCTTGTCTAATTTGAAGATAAAACAAAGACAGACATATGATTTAACAATTAGTTAGCTTACCAAGAAAAACCAGCCCTTAATCATCTAATTTTAACCTGGATTCTACAAAGAAGATCTGAAAAATTTATGAATATAATAATGAAAATATAACAATCAAGACACGCGCGAGGAAATGAACACATCAAACGCGTTATTTTTGTAAAATCATCGAGGCTGTTTGTCTCTTATCGCAAATCAACGGTCGCCGTAAATCACTTTGGGTCAATTTATAAAAACGACGTCGTATCGCAAAGCCCGTCCGATTACGGCGATTAATCTCGACGGCGAACAAGTCGTCGTAAAGCGATTAAATCGTCGCTTCCGGTACGATATTGGGTGCAAATCTATCGGCGCTTTCTAAGCCGCGGTGGTTCTAGGCCGGCGTGGAGGTGGTGCGCGTAAATATCCGACCTTGATTAACCCGATCAGTGGTTCGTAACATTGGTAACGAGGGCCCCGTCTGACGCGGGGATGACGTGAGCTACGGAGTAGCTCAAGGTGCTCCCGCGGCGCATCTCGTATCTGTCGGATGCGTTTTTTCCACGCCCTTCTTCCCACTCGATCGCGCGCGAGTGCGCGAGTGCGCGAGCCCGGCGAAAAACGGGCCCGCACTTTCTACGAGACGTTGCGGATGCAAACGCGCGGAAAGATCCCGGCATGCGATAGGGCCGACAATGACTCGTAAACCGCAACATTTTAACGGTGCGCTTCCCCGAAGCGATCCACTTTTGTACCGCGGCTCCTAGGGAAGGATCTAATAAATACCTACCGGATTATTATTCGAGTCGCCGCGCCGTGGCGGAAAGTGCTGCCGTCCTCCCCGACGACGAGAATTTAATATCGCCTGGATCAAAATTATGGCGCTTTCTAAACGTTAATATCTACGCAATGCGGGTGCTTTCGAGACCTCTTGCTCCTAAGCAATTTTGCGGGTGAACCTTGACTCACTGATTGTGAGCGATAAAGATTGAACAATTACCGATATTGTGACCGAGATGTTGAAATTAGACTTTTGTGCAATTTAAATTTCAAATTACAATTAAAATTACCAAAGCTCGCAGAAAAATATTTTTCCATAATAAAATGTACGTTATTTATTGGATTATTCATTAATTGTATGTTATTTATTAATTGGACGTTATACGGAAAATTTAAATTTGTAAATCATTTATGAATACTTGCCAATATGTTTTCTAATCTAAATTAGGTACTTCCTTTTTCGCCTGATTCAGCATAATTAAACTTAATTCTAATTTTTCAATATAATAAAGATATTTATTATTTGCCTTTTTAATATGTCTTCTCTAATATATATATTTTATATTTAATATATCTTTTATATGTATATCTTCTCTATATTCAATTTTTCTACTTTCATTTTTATGATTCCTGGTACCTATGCCTAATTTAAAATTCTCAATTTATTTTCCGAGTATATTTGTTCACAATGACAGTAGAGGGACGCACATATTTAATATCTGCACTTTTTTCCCGAAGAAGATATTATGCACACTCAATTTTCAATATTTCTACGTTTCCTCCAAATTTTTATCCATCGTACTATAAGAAACGGAAAAATTAAGGAGCTTCGCGACCGGATTTGAACTCAGAATCTTTCGTTCCAAAAGGCTAACACTCTCACTGTTAGGCCAAACATTATTAACGCTTAATTCCATATGCCTTATCTCGAATAGCCTGACGGCCCTAAATATATCTTTGACAGTACTTTCATCTTCCCTTGTATCGATCCGCCGTCTCGCCGTTCTGCCGTCGAATTCCTCATTTTACTCTTATTATTGGCGTTTCGTAACGCGGCCTTGCGAACGCGCGGTGACTAAGCTCGCACAATGCAGATCTCGGGTGAAGCCCTGGCGCGCACGGGCCCTGTTTCTCTCCTTCACACGCGTACGATCGCAGCCGATGGCCTCGGACTTCTCTTGCGTTACACTTTTGCCACGCCCCGATCGAACGGGTAAGCTCATCGCGAAAGTGAAACGCAATAAAGGAGCCACGCCGAGCGAGAGTCTCAACAGACAGTCGGCGTGAAGGCGGAAGAGAGAAGGAAAAGGGGGCTCAATGGGAGAGAGAGAGAGAGAGAGAGAGAGAGAGAGAGAGGGGGGGGGGGAGAGGGCAAGGGGAGGGAGAAAGAGAGAAAAAGAGAGATGTGAGATCCTATCGATCAGAACCTCGAGGCTTGGAAATCGGTTTTCTCGCAGCATCCCATATCATCGTCAGTCATCGACGCGCAAAGAGATATTCTTGTCTCTATAGTCTTGAATTTTCTTTCCAATTATGCACACCTGACAAAGTACCATAATTTTGCTAAAAATTATCCAAATTATCCTACACCACGGTCATTCATCATATTGCATGAAAAAAGAATATGTAATAAGAGGTGCTGAGATGAAGCTTCTTAAGAGTCTCTTAACTCAAGAGTTAGCATACGCTTATCGTTATTTTTAATTGTTAAAATATAAAAAGTCTACATCCCGCATGTGACTATTAATTATTTTTAGACGTCCTAAAAATCTCAACATCTCGGAACAAGTCGTACCTTAATGACAAGTCCCAGAAAACTTTTGACTTTGAACGTTTTCGTGAATGGCGACGCGGTTGCGTGAAGATTGCACGGCAGATCCGTAACCGTAAATTTTCATCATCCGGAGAACTTCTCGAGCGATTGCCGAGCCCTTTCATCTCCCGCATCGTTGTCGTCGCCGCGTCTACTTGACTAAATTGCGTCAGGTATTTGCGGGGCGAGACACGCCTCGCACTTGTCGATCTCATCTCGGGGCTCCTCGTTCCAGTTCGCGTGCGTGATTTCACCGGTCACTCGCGTCCACTTGCGACACTCTCAGCCATCCGATCTCCGCCGAATTGCGACAGCCGGCAAGCAAAGATAAAGGGAAAGAAAGAGAGAGGGAGAGGAGGAGAAAGAATAGTGAAGAAAAAGAGTAGAAAGAGAGCGCCTGGTCGCCGTTAGGGAACTGTAACGTTTGTACGAGCGTGCGTGAGCTGCGGTACTCCTCAGCACGCGAGCCTTATGTTACCTTTCAGTCGCGAATCATAAATTCCGACGACTACACGTATAAGTGCGTATCGTAACAACGACAATTAACGATAAGGAATATGTAGCGTGTACGGCACTCTGCCTATGTAAAATTGTCTTTTTCACATACATGAACGATGTACACACACACACACACCTAGCTGTTAGAATTCGTATTCGAGGCTCAATCTTAGTTAGACAAAGCCGTAAGAGTAAACGCTGCGATGTGCAAAATGAGCGTTGAACGGACTTCCCAGACAGCACAAGATCTCCAAGACATATCCTATGAACATTCTTAGAACATACACTGTAAATTCTTAATCGAATATTGAATAGGAGCAGTGGCAACCTATGAAATAGTTAAAAATTACTCAAATTGAGTATAATTTGACACTACAAGTTAAATAGTGTAAGAATGTTCTTAGAATGTTTTCGAGATGTCTTTGGAAGATTTGTGCCATCTGGGTCTCCAGTATTTCCGAAATCTTTTCTGCACGGGATTAGATCTTTGCGCCACGATCGCGTCTCATGTCGCCGATATTACGCTTCCATTATGCAATTTTATGAAAGATCACGCGCTTCGACAACGCGTCCGGACGTTATCTCTCTTACGATGAACGCTATTCGAGAAACAACATCCTTAAGCGGATGTCCTCAAGTTGAGGTATAAGGGAACAAATCTCAGCGACACGTGGACCAAAGTCAAACTAATCTCGCAGCGTATGCCATCACGACGACGTAACGTCTCACTTCGATTAATTTAAGTCCGACTTAGATCCTTATTTTAGTTACGATTTAAGTCCGGCCTGTGCAGCCACCCTTGGGCCCTATCGCGATCTCGATCGTCGCTACGTTGAATTCTAATGGAATTGTTGATCCGATTCGCACGAGTGTTCGTACCATCATCCTGTAATTATATATAGTCAACTGCGCGCGGTATGTATTAAGAGAAACTGTAAAGAATTATCTCTAATTTTTATATGAGGTATATAGATACAAAAAAAAATATATATATACACACAGATATATATATATGTGAATATAGATAATATATACATACAAATATAAATATAAATCGTACCACCACGATTGTGATTTGACCGAGGTTACCGTGTTATACGTACTTTTACTATTAGCCACCCCGGAAACGGCGCCGTGTGCCGAGGAAGCTATAAAGCGCTCGTTACCTTTAGAACAAGTAGTATTTAAGGACACACAAATTATACACATACACATACACACGTACACAAAAGGTTTTCAAGCTCAGTTCGATCCCACAGATTTTCCTTATGTCTATAGTCAAATTGAAAAGTATGGAAAAGGCGCGAAGCGCTTCAATCAGATGAGCGATCGTATAGTATTGTTTTATTGTTGCGAAGAAGACATGGTTTCTTTTAACAAATTGTTTGTGTGTTGTATGAAAGATAAACGGTGCCTTCGCCAAAGTACATTTCAATGGTTCGTTCTTGCAGAAATTCTTCTTTATGTAAAAAAGAAAACCTCGAGATATTTATAACAACTTTAATTATAACATTGCAATTATTCTCAACTTTTTAATCAATATTCTTAAGATCTTAACGTAATGTTCTTATGCATATTGGAAAGAAGTTGTTATTATTTATATTATAATATATATTTATTTCTTTTTAAGAATTATTAAGATTTCCATGGAGAGGTAAATTATGTGCGTAATTTTAGATCGCATTTACTTGGATTTCTGATTAATTGCTCTCCGGAATGACCCATTGAAATGTTCAATCCTTCCCTTGGTGTGAGGACACGGTTGGCTCATCGAACGAGTTGCTCGAGAAAAGATGACGTCCGTGGACAATCCTATAATTGTTCGTCACTCCTATTTTCCATATGACATTTATAGTTACGTAGTCACGCCTTTATGTGTGCAGCACGATGATGACTGTATATATGTCAATATGTAATATTTGATGCAAAAAATATATATATAATAATTCAATATATATATATATATATATATATATATATATATATATATATACATATAAGGAAGATTTCTTTGTGTTTGGGTTTACTTCACCAAATCCTTTCTGCGAAACTTTCGATGGAAAAACAAGATAACATTATTAACGCAAGGAACAACTGATGTATAACGAAAATAATTTATTATAATTGTTCTTCCATAATGTACAATCTACACAATTAATAAATTCTATATTTGTGCTTAAGAATCAAATTCTATACAATTAATATATTCTATATTTATATAATAAGATAATAGAATAATATAAATATTTTTATAATATTTTCTACGTTTTTAATATACATATACCTTTTAGATATATATATTTTTTTATCTAAAAAATAGATAAAATATTCATTCAACGATTCTTTTATCGTAAATATCCTCAATTTCTTTCAATGACATTTACTCTTGAATTTTTTTAATTGCTATATCATCAATATAACATAGTCGTTTCGCAAAACAACATTGTAAATTAGAAGCCAGACTTCAGCATAAGCTGGTGCAACGCTTTCTCTCGTGTTTCTAACTGCTTTTTAAAATCATCTCTTTCTCCTTTTTCTCACAGCTCTTTTTACAGCTGTACGTCGAGGAGGTCAATGGCGGGTTCAGCCAAAAATGATCCCGTTTTCAGAAAATTAAATTCTCTTTTCTCCACATTGAGAAGAAGAACCGTAAATTAATGTGGGAAACGTCTACTTGACCAGGGGTCATAAGTGTGTGAGAACCGGAACACTTGCATTGCCGGTGTACGAGACGACGACGTGACTTGACAATGAATTTAAAAAATTATAAGACACTTTTGACAATTCTAAATTCTACATTCATTTATTCGTAAGCTACAGTATTTACAACTTAAATTAAATAAAAAATTATATTTAAATCGGTGATTTTATAAAATATGTCATCTAAATATCTGAAGAAATCTGGAGAATATCTAAAATTCATTATATTGATTCTTTATTAAGCACAAATTTTAATTTTTTTCTATAAAATTATAGTCTGTTATAATTAAAAAAAAAACTAAAATATGAGCGCACATTTGAACAACGGACCAAGTAAATAATATCCTTAAAATTTCTTATAATTTTTCAGAACTTCTATAAAAATTTTATAGTACTTTTTAGAAAATTTCTCAAATTTTTTATACGAATTAGAACATAGTTAGGAATAATTTCATTTTTTAAATTAAATAATTTTAATTTATATAATTTCTCTTTAATTAAAAGTAAATCAAATTAGAGTTTTGCACATTGCAAAAGATGCATGGAACACGGTGTTTCAATTACTCTTCGTTGACGGAAAAAAAAATTGTTGGTTTCGGAGACAACGCAAGTCCATAAATAAAGTCTCACTCATCTCGACCAAACTTGGCCTGGAGGTGATCAGATCCAAAGGCACGGGCGGAATAGTGCGCTTCGGACTAAGTGCCTTCTCAGCCTCACCGAGGACGTGACTTTGACCCAGATATCGGTAAACTGTGCCAAGTAGCCCGCGGATGCAACTCGTTCGTATCGTCTGGATCGAAATCACGCCGAAACGATATGACAGAGATCGATCTCCAAGCGGGCGTCGTGATTTAACAAACTTTTTCCTTTCCAATCAGTTCACCAACTAACCTTGAGATTTCAGCAAGTAATTCATTCAGAATTGTTGAACAAGCATGTTTGTGATTATTATATGCAATATGTGATATTATGTGATATTAAAATGCAAATGTTTTAAAATAATTGCAAAGTAACGCGGGTAAACAATAACATGCTGCTATAATTTATCTTTTAATGTATGTACAGTTTTATATACTGGTACATTAATATTAAAAAATATTTCTGTGATGAAAAAATTATATATAAATATACAATTTTATGATAACAAAAATAATATATATATGTACAAAATATTTCTGTTAAAACGCGACATATGTATCGACCCAAGTTTTGTTTGTGCGATGCAGCTTCTCGAAAAAAGTCATCAAGAATGTAGAAATAATAATATGTATATCTTAAAAAATAAATGTTGTTGCTGAGGAAACTTTATACATTATGTGTTAACCTTCAGCAAACGTATTTGCCTACTACAACTGATCAGGGTTGGAAGAAATCAAGATTCTTGAGACATTACTTTTAATTAGGAATGTCGTACTGTGACGATGTATTTCAGTTAAATTGGACATTTAAAATAAAGAAGGTGGATATGAAATGTGTACATAAATTTAATGTAGAACTCGTATATCATTGAATATATTTTGAAAATTTGCTGTGTTTATTTACATTTTTTGTAATTAATAAAAAAAATGCATGACGCATAATTTTCCCGACAAAAGCATCATGCTTTAAAATATATTATTTCCGCATTGATGATTTTTTTGATAATCTAAAAATAAAACTTGTATAAATATACATAATTTTAAAATGTTTATAATGATTATGAATAATATCAGAAAGAATAGGACTTATCATAGAATAATTATTTTACAAAAAACAAAGAAGCTTATGACATTCATAATGTTCCAAGATTATAGAATGACATGAAACTGAAGCATTTTTTATTCAGCCTTGACGACGATGACAATAAAGATGACTCGTCGACAGGATCTTAACTAGCAATGAATCACTAACAATACGCATCTTCTTCAGAATTGCAACAGCGAAGGATTACCTACTTAAGGCAATGCCAAATCGGTTGAAAGAACGTGTCCCCGCGATCCACGTGCATTTATTTAAAACACTTCCAAATTAGTAATCCAGCTTAGCGTTACGTTACATTGAAGAGTAATGTCGATAGGAAGTCGTATGGCAAAACGATGCTCGCGTACATGTGCACGATAATTATAGCATCGATGCATTCTTATTTTCAAAATGACCATTCATGTTCAGATTATTAATCGTGATCAAGCACAGTCATCTCATCCATTAGATGGCGAAACGAGATCCATTTACAGGATGAAAAGACTTCACAATGAAACAAATGTTTTTGTTTATTTTTTAAATATGTGAATTATCCGTTGTAAAACAATGAATGAAATGTTATAGAAATATATAATAGATTATATTGCAATAAAAAAAGAAAGTGAGATTAAAATGAAAAATAAATGAAATTAATTTACAAATATAAAAGAAAGAGAAAGGTCATAAGAAGTTATAATTACAATAATATAGAATTGAATGACATGGAGAAAAAGTAATACAGATGATAAATAGTATCTATTATTTTTTATTTCATAATTCAAACCTTATTGTAAAACAAAGATATACATCATATTTGATTTCGTCAGTATAAAAGTAAAAAAAATATTAATTTTCCATTAAAATGACATCGCGACAATACGAATTGTCGCAAAGTTGGTGTAGCAGTAAAAATATATTAGTTATTGATAGACTGATAGCTCATTAAGGCATTTCTGTTAATCACATTGTGATTATCACTTCCAAGGAACTGGTTCTAAGATCCATTGTTGATCGAGATTCTTAGTACAAGCCGCTATTGTAAGCGTGTCATCGTCCGTTGTTGCCTGAAGACACATCTCGGAAGGCACGTGCAAAAATACTTTCGTCTAGAAATAATTATTGGTACTGTAAAAGTTGCTAAAAGAAGCATTGTCGTAGCTGATACTTCGTCAGAGATACAGTACTTGTTTATTGTATTGCCATTTCTGTCTTTCGCGACCGCTACATGCCATTATTTTCACTTTTGGCGTCTTTTGTTGCGTATCTCGTTCTGGTGCGTCCAAACATACACTTTCATCAGTCATTATCACTCCATGTTTGGTCATCACGAACATCTGACTGAGCATCGGTCGCGGTATGCATGAGTGTAGAACCGCGTTCCCTGAAGGTTGTGCATAAGAACCTTTCGCAGTCGGTCGCATAACGCATTTCTTTGTTGCAGCATGCACTATCTAACGTGAGTAAAATTACAATCGATTAATCTCAATTTAATTGAATACTATTTAAAAATTTATATACACATATATATATATACACTGGCGATCAAAATTAACGCATAGGTAATTCCATGCCAAAATTTTGCATGATTTCAAATAAACGTAACTCCGTCAAAAATGGTCGTATCCTAAAAATTTTTTTTTGTTTTGAAGCTTAAAGTCTCTACTTTAAAAAGCAGTTAAGATCTTTTGACTTTATCTTTCTCCCTTCAAGGCATCTCTTTATAAGTAAGGACGTGTTTTATTTTCAAAAATTTGCATAGTTTGACGCACTCCACGGGCTCGAATAAATTTTTTTCGCAAATGTTATTACAACTATCGAAAAATTTGGACTTTTCCGCGTAAATTAAAAAAAAATTGAATGTCGTACGATTTTTTTTCACGGAGTTATGACGTTTTGAAGTTACCCATACATTTTTGTGCATTATTTAGCATTACCCGATGCGCACCACGAGGAGGTTGCTGGTCGGATTTGGCGTATAGATTGCATTTAAAAATGCGTGTTCCACCCTCGTCTTTGAATGACTTCTTGTAGACGGTTACGCATATTAATGCAGGCTCTAATTGTGGCTTGAGGAATTTCATGCCATATTTGTTGTAGCGCTGTCTCCAGTTGCCGAAGATTGGTTGGCGGTCTCTCCAAATTTTGTAAAAATAACACATGTTCAATGGGATTTAAATAAAACACATAAAAAAATCCTCCCATTGAACATGGGAGAAGTCGAGAGCCTGCATTAATATGCGTCTTAGTCACTTTTAAATGCAATCTCACATTAACACACACACACACACACGCACACGCACACGCACACGCACACGCGCACACACACACACACACACACACACACACACACACACACACACACACACACACACACACACGATGCGCCAAATCCGACCAGCAACCTCCTCGTGGTGTGCATCGGGTAATGCTAATGCTGGCGGTAATGCACAAAAATGTATGGGTAACTTCAAAACGTCATAACTCCGTGAAAAAAAATCGTACGACATTCAATTTTTTTTTAATTTACGCGGAAAAGTCCAAATTTTTCGATAGTTGTAATAACATTTGCGAAAAAAATTTATTCGAGCCCGTGGAGTGTGTCAAACTATGCAAATTTTTGAAAATAAAACACGTCCTTACTTATAAAGAGATGCCTCGAAGGGAGAAAGATAAAGTCAAAAGATCTTAACTGCTTTTTAAAGTAGAGACTTTAAGCTTCAAAACAAAAAAAAAATTTTTAGGATACGACCATTTTTGACGGAGTTACGTTTATTTGAAGTCATGCAAAATTTTGGCATGGAATTACCTATGCGTTAATTTTGATCGCCAGTGTATATATATATATATATATATATATATAATGACTTGTATTGTATTATATAATAGAATCAACGATACCCTGCCGAAGAATCGATCATCCATAGGAAAGAAATGCTCCGGCCACACATTCTCCAAGTACCACTCGAAACTCTTACACTGCAGTTTCTCGCGTAAAGCTAGTCTTGAACGAATTTGCTGCTTATATCTTAATCTAGCCGCCTCTAATAAAATTCAAAGTATAAGAACCCATTCATCCATGAAATTAAAGATCTAACTGAATAGATAAATGCATAATGATGATGAAATGTATCATCATTAATAATAATCTTACCAGGATTGAACTTGAAATAGAACTCCGCCCATTGATCCATCCACACCAAAGCGACTCTGGCAAGATTACCATATAAGATATCTCCGACACCGCCCGGAAAAGTGTAAGGGGAAGATTTTCGAAAGAGATGCCCGACATGAGAGCATGGGGCGATCTCGATACTACCTCCACATTGCCAAGCTCGGAATGACAATTCCAAATTCTCGCCACCCCAGATTCGCATCTGATCGTCGTAACTGCCCAATTTAAAGAAATAATCTCTGTTTATTGAGAACAGCCCACCTGCCATTGCGGGCGTTCGAAACGGTTCCACAATGTTATCGCGTCTTTCCTTCAATAGACGGCCGTTCAAAGTTAGCCAGCGAAAATGCAAGTCCCAGTTGAATGCACCCCAATGAAGCTCAAACGATCTACAAAATTACTAATTTTTAGAAATTTTTTTTACTAGAAAATGAATGAAAAAAACAAACCTTTAATTATGAAAAGCTAAGATTACGTTGACAAATATAAGAAGCAATAATTACCTTGTATAACTGAAGGTGTTATCGTTTATTATATCAATTACTGGAGCGACTATTCTTGTTTCATTTTTACCAACTACTTCAAGTAATGGTTCCAACCATCCTACAAATTTATATCCAATATTAACATTATACAATTTACATTATTATAATGTCAAATTATTATAATGTCAAAGAGACTGTTTCAGATGTTATTATAAAATAGAGCTTACCTACCAACCGTACATTCGCAGTGAGCATCAAGAAAAGTGAGAACTTCACCTTTAGCATCGTTTGCACCCAAAATTCTCGCTTTTATCAATCCTATTCGTTCATTAGATCGCAAAACTCTTGTAGGAACGTTCAATTCCTTGACATATTCGTCCAAAGGATCTTTCAGAAATTCTAGCAATAAATAATAAGATTAAAGAAAGGATAAATTTGTCACAAATATAATAAAATTAATATTACTTTGTAATTATTTTTATATTCACTTACCTCTTTCACTATTATCATCAACAAGAATAATCTCTTCTAACAGTTCTCTCGGAGATCTATTGATGACGCTATGTACTGTCCGTAATAATGTACTCCAAGCTTCATTATGAAATACTATAATGATCGATGTTTTTGGCAAAACACCCAAGTTTGCGTATCGTGAAATACACCTGTAAAATTTTTTTAATGGAACTGTTTAAAAGATTTTACAATTAAATGATTTCAAATCTTTATCTGACAAAGAGAAATTAGATAACAGCACTTACAGTTTTTTTCTAACATCGGGTAGAGATCGATTTAATGGTATTTTATCGCTAGCCATTAAATTAAATCGATTAATTTGGTATAATTGTTGCATCTTGTAAAAATCTTTTGGATGTATTACTACAGGTTCTCCATTTTTGCCTTCAAATGGCAGGGGATTAAATAAATTTTCATTAATAACATCTGAAAGAAAAATATATATTTCTCTTTCTCTCTCTCTCTCTCTCTATCCACAGAATCTGGGATATCTGATATAATTAAATTTATTACCTTTCGTGATGTTTGGAACTTTCAAAGAATCTACAGAATCGCCTATGTAATGACCAACTACTACGTGAATTCCTCGATGATCAATGTAATCTTTCTGGTTTTTATGTGATCTATATAACAATTAGAAACATTCTAAATTTAAATCAATGCTTAAATAAAAATTGAAATAAGAATTAATTGTTAATTTATACCGGATGAAATTATTTTGCAGATTGTCGCCTTTTTCCTTGCTCCTAGACCAAATCAGAAACGTGCCTATGAGTACAACGATCAAGAAAACGATCGTCGACAGACGTCGTGATCGTCTTAATCTAGGCCACATTCTGCTGCTCGTTAATCCATATCTGTCTTGTTCATATCCTCAGCGTGTACCGGCAGAGAGTCAGTTTACACACTGATCAGTTTCGGGAAATTCCACTTCATTTTATTTCACTAAGCTGCCTGAAATTATCACGCAGATCCGGCTTCCGTTATCGCGAGTTCCTCGTGATCAGTAGGTCGGGTCATTGCGACAAAAAAGGGAGATTCCAAGAATTTCTGAAGTGGACTCTGAAAGAAAGATTGTTTATTATTGTTTTACTTTTCAGAACTCACAACTATACTTTTATTCATTCAACATGTTTTTTATTGTTTAATTTTACATAACATTAATATTTAAATTTACATAGCAAATTTAAGATTGTATTATATTATATATTAATATAATAATAAATAAAAATAATAAGTGTTTTATGTTAATATAATCATCTTTCAAAACAGTCAAGTTGCAAAGAATGTAATCTGAACATTTGAGATAAAAATTAAGTGTCGAAGAAAAACGCAAAACAGAGATAACATCATAACATTGAATAATGTAATGCAATAAATATATTTATACAATAATTATTCTTGAGCAAATATTCTGCAACGTGTAAAATGCAAACCAAATGCAAATAACGTAAAAGTGCATAGAACAGACAAAAGAAAAACCTACAGAATATAGCACAATTGATCACGCTATCACGTGGGGCATCGTTACAAAGCTGACAACCGCTTAGCCAATTACGTTGTAACTCACTTTTGAGTGAAAGTGCACGTTGAACCTTCGTGAGGACGACAAACAACAATTTATCGCGACGCAAGAAACCGGTGATGCAATGTCTCAATGCAATACCATAAACGTAAACGCTTCGGAGCGAGAGAAAAAGTCTGTACAGATAGCGATTTACTTTACCGTAAACAACAAGCAAGCGTTAAACGGACATTTTATCAACGAGTCGTGAAAAGCGTATAAACTGACATCACCTCGCATTCCTCGCAGTCCCGTTGAGTCCCGTGCAGTCCCGTGGGAACACTCCAGCTCCCGTCAGCACTGGTCAGCAGTGTCAGCAGCGTGACGGCGGCGAGCGCTCCGACGCCGTGCGATGTTGCCATTCGCCGCGCGCAGCAGCCGACGCGGCAGCGGGCAGCGCGCGGCGGACGCCGATAGATGGCGGCACCGTCGACGGGCTCGCGTGCGGCACGCCACGTTGGAAGACTTGACGGGTGTCGTCGTCGTCGTCGCATCTCGCCGGATTCCCCGTCTGCCGTTTCGCCCGAGGAAAAAGCTGCCCCTTGTTTTCGACCGCGAGAACACGAGTCAAGGTGAGAGCGCACCGTCCGAGCGGAGGCGCCGACCTCGGCGAGCGTCCCGACGACGGCGCTCGACGTCTCGCTTGAGTGACGACGGCCGCATTTTTTGACACTGTCGCTTGCCCGCTGCAATTTACGTGCAATTAATCGCTATCGCGTGGGTCTTCCTGCTTCGTGTCATGCGCGAATGAATTCTCTTCAACTTGTCGCGAGATATATTGAAAGGAGGTTTTTCTCCGATATTCCGTACAGATGAAAGTCAAGGAGCTGCTGAAGACGGTGAACGTAGCATGGTCCCCGCCAGCTCAGCATCCCATCATGCTGGCCGCCGGGACGGCGGCGCAGCAGTTGGACGCCAGTTTCAGCACTTCCGCCAGTCTCGACCTATACTCGCTGAACCTGCAGCAGCCGGGATACGAAATGGAGCTGCAAGCCAGTGTGCCTAGCGATCAGAGGTCAGTGATTTGCATAAGAGTGAATTTAATATTCAGAGTGGCTGACTAATCGAGTGACATTCGTCGATTTAGATTTCACAAGATTATCTGGGGATCCTACGGAAATAATCCGGCAGGCATAATCGTCGGTGGCTGCGAGGATGGGACCATAAAGATTTATTCTGCTGCAAAATTGCTGGCCCGGGACAGTAACTGCGTGATAAACAGTCCTCACAGACACGCTGGTCCTGTCAGAGCAATGGATTTTAATCCCTTTCGAGAAGAAAATCAGCTGGCTACTGGTGCGACGGAAAGCGAGATTTATATTTGGGATATTAACACAAACACACCGACAACCCTTTCTCGAAGCCAACAGTCAGAAGACGTTCAGCATATTGCCTGGAACAAACAAGGTTTTTATACTCAAATTCTACTCAAGAAAATTGCAAAATTCCAAAACTAATTTATACAAATTTGATTAATATAATTTTTATTTTATTTTACAGCACATTTAAAAGATATTCTTGCTTCCACATTTTCACAATGCTGTGTTATATGGAACGTGAAAGAAAAGAAGCCAATATTTAAACTGACAGATGCAAATGCAAGGGTACAATTTTTTCCATTTCAATACCGTGATAGAATATGATATAACAAAGATCAGTTTAAAGAGGATCTCAATTGTTATGTTTCGTTTACATATAGGTACGATGGAAAATTGCCCAATGGCATCCAGATATTGGAACGCAGTTGTGTTTAGCGTCCGAAGACGATCAAACACCTATCATTGAATTGTGGGACGTAAGAGTCCCGACGTCACCTTTAAAAACTCTGCAGGGTCATCAGCGTGGTGTACTTTCAATCGCATGGAATCCGCAAGATGCTAACTTACTCTTGAGTTGTGCTAAAGATAACAGAATCTTGTGTTGGAATCCCAACTCAAATGCAGCGGTACATAATGCTTCTAATATGCATTCTAATATGCGTAGATTAGTGAAGAGTTTTATTATTATTTTAAGTGTTATTATTTTTTAATGACAGAATGGTGAGGTGATATGTGAGTTAGCTCAAACAGCTCAGTGGAACTTTGATGTATCTTGGTGCCCGAGAAATCCAGGATTAATTGTCGGCAGTAGTTTCGATGGTCATGCTGTTGTCTATTCCTTATTAGGTGGACAACAGCAAGAAACATCCAACAAAATAACAGATTCGTTTCCAGGAATGGATCCTTTCACCCAATCTACAGTACAAACAGGAACAACGGCAGTATTAACGAAAGCTCCTAAATGGTTAAAAAGGCCATTTGGAGCATCATTTGGAGTAAGTTTTAATTTTGCTTTATATCATACTACTTGTTACATTAAACAGAAAATACTCTTTTGTGATAAAATATAACATTTTATAAAAATAATGTCATTTTCAGTTTGGTGGTAAATTAGTGATGTTCGAGAATCAGCCTGCTGATCTAAATTCAAATAAGAAAGCGAATAAAAAAGTTACTATATCACAAGTAATTGTACAACCCAATCTTATTCAACGTTCTAACAAATTAAAAGCAACGCTGGAGACTGAGCAATTCAGTGACTTTTGTAAAGAAAAGATGGATAAGTCTCCAGATGAACATACCAAGAAAGTCTGGAGATGCGTGCGTGCTTATTTTGATGAAAATGTGACAAAGAGTATATTGGAGTTATTGGGTTACAATGTCGAGACAATGAATAATAAGCTGAATCAGTTTGTGCCTCAGGATGATATAAATAACATCGTAGAAGGTGTCTCTAATCTTAATAATGTGAGATTTTATCTGATATTTATATTACGCTTTTGCTTACGTCGTTTTGCTAAAATATAATTTATATTTTTGTTATCAAATTACTCTAATTATATATATTTTTTTATTTGACAGGTATTGAATGGTAATGTTATGGCTGGCAATACTACATATGATTCTATTGCACAAGATCAAAGTAAAAAAGTATCGTCAAATAAGCCTGCAGATAGTACTTACATCATAAATACATCTGATGGTAATCATATGACGGTATCAGTACTGCGACAAAACAAATTTACAAACGATTTACGTTTCGTATTGTTTTTCTAGATGAAGATGGTCTTATCACCCAGGCCATTCTCCTAGGAAATATTGAGGCCGCTGTATCTTTGTGTTTTGCTAGTAAAAGGTACGCCGACGCTATAATTCTTTCGATGGCCGCTGGTCCTGATCTACTAGCGCGTACCCAATACAAATACTTTTTAGAGCACTCTAGTGCATTAAATTCTCTCATCAATTCGTTAGTTAGTGAAAATTGGGCAGAAGTTGTCAAAAACAGCGATATAAAGTGCTGGAAGGAAGCACTAGTTGGCATATTTACACATTCCAATATACAAGAACGGTCTGCCTTGTGCGGTAAGGATATGATCAAGTATTACAAAAATAATTTTTCTTATGCACATTTGCTGTTTTCATGTTTACAATATGAATTATGTATAACAGATATGCTTGGTGATCGTTTGGTACTGTGTGACAATCCTGTTCTTAAAAAGCAAGCACAAATTTGTTACATCTGCTCTGGCAATTTGAATAAATTGATTGAAGTGTCCGATGCTGATATTCAAGAAGTAGTAGAATTAGTCGTAATAATGCAGAAAGCTTTGGAACTCCAAGGTATCAGAGAAGTTCAGATAGAGGATAAAATTGCCACTGTGCTGTCTCAGTACGCTGAGATGCTGGCGGCGGAAGGCGATCTAGAAGCTGCCTTGAATTATCTTGGGAACAGTCAAGAGCAAAGGATTTCCATGCTACGAGATCGTTTGTGCAAAGCTTTAAGTTACATGCAAGAACAGAGGCATGTTACAAAACCTGCAGCTCAGAATTATTATTATGAACAGACACGAAGGATATCACAAGGTCCGAGCAATCCGCTGCAGCAGCCGTTACAGCAAACAGTACCTTCAGCACAGACTTGGAACACAACTCCACTAAAACAAACTTATGGAACTCCCACAAATCAGTTCAACGCTCAGCCGTCTCAGTTGTATGGAATGCCGCCTCCTCCCCAACCTCAGGCGCAATCTACAATTTACGATCAATATTCTACATCACATCCGTACAATCAAATTCCAGCTCAGCCTCTTCCTCCACCACCACCACCGCCAACATCCAGTTCTAATTTGAGTAGCTCAAGACCATCCAGTGTCGGACCACAATCGAGAACGAAATATTTGATAGATCCGTCTGTAAAATCCACTCCGTCATATGCTCAGAGTAGTTTTCCACCGTCGAATCCATTGTACAATTCTCAGCAAGTCCCACCGGTCCCCGGGTACCCTCAGCAGAATTCATATCAACCTCAGGCTCCTATGCCGGGTAACGTCTATCCCAATCAACCGCCAAGTTTTATGAATAATCCTAAAGAACCAGAACCATACAAGCCGCCGCTTCAGCCAAACATAATGACACCAATACAAAATGTGCCACAGACTCAAATGTACGATCCTATCAGATCGCAGCCTACTTCACAAATGCAGCCTACTTCACAAATGCAATCTACTTCACAAATGCAACCTACTTCACAAATGCAACCTACTTCACAAATGCAGCCTACTTCACAAATGCAGACATACGGCAACGAAAATATGTATCAATTACCGCCGCAGTCGTCTGGATGGAACGATCCGCCCATTGGGAAAAGTTCCAGAGCACAGGTAAATTATAATCTCTATTAGTTCTTATTAATATTTCTTGTTCAATTTATTTCCTTTTATTCGAATAAATCCCTTACATTTAGATATTGATATAATATATCAATATATTCATTTAAAAAATCATATATAGCCAGTACTATCACTATACAACGAAATGTCTGCTGAGCATTCTGGTACTAGGAAGTGGAAGGCAAAACATTCAAAGGGTGTAGACGTTAAGGTAGTCGGTTTCACATGTCGAGAATGCTATATCTATTATGTTTTATATAATTGTCAAATATATTGTTATCGTTGTTATTTGCAATTCCCATATTTAATAGAATTAACGATTATGATGTAATCTTTTTATATTTGTGTGATATGAACTAATAAGCGTGTTATATAAAAGAAAAAATTCAAGCTGCTTTGCATTTTGAAACTGATATCACATAGATTATTTATTTATATCTTATTTGTCAGAAAAATTTTATAAGCATAAAGAATTTTTTCATACATTTTGTACATTTGATTGATGTTATCACTTTAAATATTCAAGTGAATTTATAGCTTTGTGAATTTGGAGCTTTGTTGTCTGAAAGCTTTCATTATTTCCATAGTGCCATAAATATGTTATCAATCACTATTATAAAGTGGCTGAAAAGTTTACAGTAAGAATCCATTACTAAAAATGAATTATTTATATTTTTTCAGTCAAAGACAGACTATCAAATGCACAATCCAATAATGCATCCATTGCAAACTACTCAACCAGAACCGAATGTAAGTTTTATATATAATTTCTGTATATCTGTATTTATATGCATACATTTATGTGATTTATACTCTGACATTTTCTTGTAGCCATTACCTCAAGACAATTTCTATCAAGAGCCTCCTACAATTTATAATCCGCAATTCAGGCAAGGCGTGTCGAATACGGTACCACTCAACAAACCAGTTGAACCGTTACAACCTGCAATACCTGCGAAAGTGGCGGAACCTGAGAAACCTAAAGCACCTATACCCGAGCAACATATGCATTTAAAAACAATATTAGACGAATTAAAAAATCAATGCTATGAAAATGCGAAGAATCCGGTAAATACTTGATTTTAAAAATATATGTAGGGCAACGTCTGTGTAATATATATGATTTATTTTTTTTTATTATTGCTTAAAATAAGACATTCATATTCGTATTATCTTTCCAGCAAATCAAAAGGAAAATAGAAGATGTGTCAAAGAAATTAGAGGTGCTATACGATTGCCTTAGAGAGAATAAGGTGAGTCAGTTATTGTACATTATGTGCATCTGAAACAAATTATCTTTTTTTTTTTTCCAGTTATCTCAGAATACCTTGCAAGGCTTACATCAGATATCACAACTGATTCAAAATGGCAATTATACAGGCGGATTAGACCTACATACGCAATTAGTATCAGGACCAGATTTTAGTCAAATAGCTTCCTTTATGCCCGGAATTAAAGTATTACTTCTAAGTGCCCTTCAATTGAGCGTTTACATTAGATAGAGTGCCCAAGAATCTAAATTTATACATTCATTATGAATTTTTATAATTCTAAACAGCCTTAACAAGAGGATTATTTGTTACATTAACTTTGTATAACAATTTCGATAGTGAGTAATCAATAATGTAGCATATAATTAATAATTACCCACATAATCAATGCATTATTTGTCAATTAAATTTTATAAACCCTGCTTTGAAAATTATATTTATCGGTTATATCTATCAGTTATATTTATCAGAGTAATTTTACATTATTTTGCTAGTTAGTAATCTTATTGTTAAAGATATACATGTATGTATGTATGTAAGAAAATGCATATTTACAGAAGACGTCCATATAAAAAATTTAAAGATAAAATGTTAATAAAACCTTGTTTTAATCATATGTATATATAATTATATTAAAATCTATTATATGAGAAAAATTAAACATTTGTTTTTATAAATCTTAAAATCTTGGTCTTCACTTTATATTCAATACATATTTAAAACATGTAAAATGGGATTTTGCAATAAATAAAAACGTTTCTTAATTGTATAAATTTGTATATTATAGTACTTCATAAAATCTAAGTAATTTATAAAGTGTTACGTAATTATTGCTATTAAATAAAATTCAAGAACAAATTGAATTTGAATATTGGGAATTGTTTTAAAAGATTTGATATAAAAATATTGTGTACAGGTTGCGACTATAAATAGTGAGACTCAAAATTAATTCATTGAATGATTAAGCTATGTAGAATAGCGCCTTGTTCGTTGATAATAAATTTCTGTAATAATTCATCTAAAGGCTCGATACCGTCTCGCGTGGCTTGTCGACGCATTGCTTGCTTCAATTCTTCACGTACTCCTTTATCAGCACCGCGAGTTGTGATGCGACGACCTGGAATGATGCTCATATCACATTTTTGTATTTTTATAATATATATTTTTAAAAATTATATATACTTTGTATAATCCCCGCTCCTGTCGTTATATCCAATGATACTCCTCCACCATGTTCAGTCCATAAATACGTTAATTCTTCTAAAATATCTACACATATTATATATCCTTGAAATAATGGGTAAGTAAAACTTCCACGATTGAGAATTCGTTCGGTTAGTGTAGTTAAAGTACTAGCTTCCTGCGGCCAATCTATCTGCATAAGGACCAATGCATGTCCAATAGCCAAATCTCCAATATTTCCGGGCAAAGAAAAATTTTCCTAAAGTCAAATTAATCATATGTTTATCAACATTAAAGGATAAAACAATAAATATTGAATAAAAAAAAATATTGATGAAAAAATTATGATAAAAAACATTATTACCTTTATAGCTAAAAGAATCAGTCTGCAACAGTATTGTAAAATAGGAAACCGAGCGAGAGTCAAATAATGTAAATGTCTCATGCTTGGAGCTGTCAGATTGTGAGATATTTTGCCTAATGCAGTGGGTAACGAGTTTACTACCAGAATAATATATTCCAACATACCCTAGAAGGAAAAATATTTAATAGCTTCGGAAAAAGAAAGATTGAAAATATGGGAAATTCTATATAATTAATGGAAATATAATCATTCCAATATAATCACAATGCACCTTATAATCTTTCAAAAAGAAACAAGTACTGGCCAAACGAAGATTAGAGGATAAATTATTTCCTTCTGTTAATCTGGCCAACACATCATGATATAAACCCTTATACATCATTAAATCTGTTAAGAAAAGATTCAGCCAATTATCTAGCCGCAACTGTTGATTCAGTTTGGTTATTTCTCTTTGAAGATAGTCAGAACTGTGTAATAAATCCCATAATTTTACTGCCAACGCTAGGCCACTGCCATTGTAATCACTGTCACTAGTTATTATTATGCCAGCATTATCATCTCGCTTTCGCTTTTTCAATTTGGATTCTGGTTCATGGAATTTAAGGTATAAGTATAAAACTTAAAATGAATACTCATATATATATATATATATATATATATATATATATATATATATAATATATCACCTGCAGAAGAATATGCTCCTTCCCCAAAAGCTTCTACAAGACAATACGTTGTCTCGTCACAGGTAATAAGAATGTTGTGCTCATACAATATTCTTAACAATACTACAATTGTACACATCAATAATTGTCTGACAGTGGGCTCATCGCACAAACCAGTGCTATGTGCAATTGCATATTGTTGCAGTCTATCGCCGTATGTGTCACGATTCCAAGGCATAGCAAATAAACTACTCAACTCCCATCCTAGTTTCTTGCCTATTAGTTCGACAATTTGGAAAAGTCTGTCCCATGGATTTTGAATTTGCGTGTCTTGTGGCTGCTGTATGTACGCCAAATAAAATTCTACAGCCTTACATAACAATCGTAAGCTGAGACGAGGATTCAATTCTACCACAGCACCACCAAGCAATGGCAATGCATCGCACGCCAATAACCTTCTAAAACCATTCACAGCTCGGCCTGGGTGACTGTGTTTCTCTGCAGTTAACAGAGTTTCTACCAAACGTGGCTAAAGAAAAAATATGAATAAATATCTTCCAAAAATTAAGTAGCCTCATTAGCATTTTGAGATACATACTCCATGAGTCGCTATGGTTTGAGGAAACTTGCGCAGTAGCAATAGCAATAATTTGCAATGTTCCATTGTGTCTTCGCTGTGATCCGCTGTCACTACAAGCAATCTGTGTTGTAAATCCTGCGGGATATGTTGAAACATTTGGCACAAAAATTCAGCGTCGCTGTCACACTGTTCTAAGCGAAGACACGTCGTTACCGTTTCTATCTCTTTCCATATATCGCGATCATCCGGAAAATTTTGGAATCTGTGCTTGCGTTTAAGAAAAGATTTAAAGGAAAGTCTCATATGTAAATTTCAATTTAGTACTCACATTTCGCTGAAACATTTCGCTGCTTCTTTCACATTTTTTGACAATTTCTCAATACGATACGCCTCAAACTGAAAGTGAAAAAGTCTATCATTATGAACATTATAGACAAACAATGATTCAAATCAAATTACTGAAAATTATGAGATGGTACATATACTCTTCAAAATAATTATTTCATATAAAAAAGTAAGGAAGAAAAATATAAATGTATAAAATAAAATAAAATAAAGAAGTAAGTATAAAGTTCAAGTACATGTGTAATGACGAGCCGGTACTAACCTGCACTTTGGCACTATGCGGAAATAAGGATCTCGCGGTGATCAGCCAAGATTTAGCGGCGTAAATGTCGACCGGCAATGCCTGCTTAGCCCTCATTATTAAATAATCTTCTTTGGATAATTGATTATCCGTACTGGACGGTTTTTCCAACATAGTGTAATATTATGTAGTATCTTTGACGTGCATATACAGCTCGTGTTTTCGCATTTTCTGTGTGTGCGTGTATCAGAAGTATGAAGCCAAAGAGAAGCCTGAGAGCTGTCACGGCCCAGTTTTAGGTGGTCGTGAAATCCGATGCGTCCTCTGAGAAAGTGGACATGAACTACGTAGCCAATGTTTATTTTCTCAGGGATAACTCCCAATGTGTACAATTTTTGGTTGCGTTCCGATTATCGAAAAATTAAATTATAAAGTAAAATAATACAAGTTATTAATTGAAAGATTTTATCAACTAGAAACTGTCAAAGAAAAGAACGGCGCGTCTCACGTATCTAGGACCAATGTAAAAAGAGTACGATTATCGGAAAATTAAATTATAAAATGAAATAATACTTACAAGTTATTAATTGAAAGACTTCATCGACGAAATGTAATGGGACAGTGCGGTGCTCTTCGCGGAACGTGTGACTCGCTCGAAAGCCTTGGAAATATTGATTACAAGGTAATTTCGACTGTGCACAGCAGGGCGCCGTTCAAGGCTAATAAAATAATAAACAATCGATAATAAAATAATTGAATTCCAGAATAAAATTATTTTTAGAATAAATTATTAGCAAGTAGAAACTATCAAAGAAAAGAACGGCGCGTCTCACGTATTTAGGACCAATGTAAAAAGAGTACGATTATCGGAAAATTAAATTATAAAGTGAAATAATACTCACAAGTTATTAATTGAAAGACTTCATTGACGAAATGTAATGTGACAGTGCGGTGCTCTTTGCGGAACGTGTGATTCGCTCGAAAGCCTTGGAAATAATGATAAAAAGGTAATTTTGATTGTGCACAGCAAAGCTACGTTTAACGATAATCAAATAATAAACAAACGATAATAAAAGTATTGAATTCCAAAATAAAATAATTTTCATAAATTATTAGCAAGTAGAAACTATCGAAGAAAAGAACGGCGCGTCTCACGTATCAAGGACCAATGTAAAAAGAGTACGATTATCGAAAAATTAAATTATAAAGTGAAATAAAACTCACGAGTTATTAATTGAAAGATTTTATCAACTAGAAACTCTCAAAGAAAAGAACGGCGCGTCTCACATATCTAGGACCAATGTAAAAAGAGTACGATTATCGGAAAATTAAATTATAAAGTGAAATAATACTCACAAGTTATTAATTGAAAGACTTCATCGACGAAATGTAATGTGACAGTGCGGTACTCTTCGCGGAACGTGTTATTCGCTCGAAGGCCTTGGCCAAAATGGTAACAAGATAATTTTTACTGTAGACAGTATAGCGCCGTTTAACGATTATCAAATAATAAAAAAATAATAAACAAAGTAATAAAAAAATTGAATTCTAAAATAAAATAATTTTTATAAATTATTAGTAAGTAGAGATTGTCGAAGAAGAGAACGGCGCGTCTCACTTATCAAGGAACTTTGATTGACCATTCGATCATCCTTCATCTTTCTTCTTTGCGCATGGGTTACCGACGTTTCTTGTACATACATGCATACATATACATACATAGCACGGAACGCAACCAAAAATTGTACACATTGGAGTTACCCCTGAGAAAATGTACTTTGGCTACGTAGTTCATTTCCACTTTCTCAGAGGACGCGATCGGATTTTACGACCCCCTAAATCCAGGACGTGACACCTCTCAGGTTTCTCTCTGATGAAGTCTATAATATTTATAAATATATCAAGCTCCTTATAGGTGGCAGTAAATGATATATCAGTACGTTCAATTATCAAGAAACATTGATTACGAATACACCGAATGAGCGAATATCTGCTGCTGTTAATCAATTCATTAATATATCTAACAAGATCTTGTTAAAGAATTGTTTATTAATTATTTTATTAATACCTACTGTCAAGGAGCGAAGACTGTGTTACACTGTGCGTACACTGTGTTCCAAATTGTTAATTTTATAGCTAATTGTAAGTTACGTTTTTTAAAATTACGCGACTTAAAAAAAAATTCTTCATGCATCCTAACGCCAGCTCGGCAGGTACATACACTTTATTTCCAGGAGAATATTCCTGTAGCCGGAAAAGAAGTGTTCTGGGATATCGCCATTACATAATATTATGGGTCATGAAGTATCATTGGTTGCGTTCAGCGGAAGAAGCTGCTTTGCAACTGTTGTAAAAATCGTGAATCTGATTAGCGTAGGCTCTTGATCTTGATAAAATCTCTAAGAGTATATACCAATAAAATTCGCGAATTTTACAACAGTTGCAAAGCAGCTTTTTCTGCTGAAAACGCAGCCATTGTTATTATTCTTTTCTCTATGACAGAAAAAATAATCCTTTATTAATCGCTATTTATACTATTTAAATTCTATAAAATATTAAATATAGTATTAAAAATTCATAGTATGTATACATATAAAATTTTTTAATTATGAAAAATAATAAATAATAAGAAATATGTGTGGGATATAGTATGATATGTGTGATATGTGTGTATAAATAATAAATAAAAGTAATAAAAACAATAAAATAGTATGTAAAAATTAAAATATAATATTAAAAATACATATTTATATAAAATATACTATAAAGTAAAATATTACAATCAAATTGAATGTAGGATTTTCTCAAAATGAGAAAGATAATAATATTTTTAACCGAATATTCTTTCAGTTGTACGTAAAATGATTTAAGATATCTCTCAATCTTTTGTATCAAATTAATTTCGATTATCACTAAAATGTCAATTACCGACGTCATTAATCGCCGGGCGAATCGCGTCAATCTGGCAGCTTAGAGACCGACGACAATTTTTCTTGAGATTTTCCGGCCGGGACGGAGCGACCGGCAACAAAGGCATAATTTTGCAAATCCCCTGAGCGATATGGAACGTCCGCGCTGGCGCACGCGCGCGCGCGCGCACGAGGGGAACCCGAGTAGTTCCATTTATAAAGATATAACAGCGGCCAAATCCGCTTACTCCGCGATTCCGCTATGAGCCACCCACGATGGGCGAGAAGCTCCCTTAAGTGGTTATGGCGCTTTGGCTTTGTATCCGACGGCTTTCCGACGGCTCGGCTTAAGTACCGGAAATAAAGCTCCTTCGGCCGCGGTCCGGGTGCTCGATTTATGCGCGAGAATGGAGCCGCGATCAAGCTCCTTTCTCTCGCGAGGACCATTGATGATCCATCGTCGATCGTCGATCGTCCATCGAGGCTCCCCTCCCCCCGGCAATGTTTCGCATGATCGCGCTACGCCTGTGACGTACATGTACAATTTTTAGAACGGAACGGTCCTTCGAACGAAACGTAAAACTTCTCGAGAGAGTCTTAATCTATGGCATCTATGCTAAAAAGAAAGTTAGTTTCGACTATTAACTATGTATAACGTGACAATTCTGAAATTAATACAGAAAAAGTGTTATTTCAGAAAAATACATACACCGAAAGAATATAATTGTCATAATTTATCATAGTAATGTTTATTTGTATCAATGTAGATTAGCTTTAATCTGGTTTAACTTTCCTTTATCTTGTTCTAATTTTTAGAATTAGACATTTTTTTAAGTTTTCTACATTAATATTTTTCGTTACAATTTCGATACAACATTTTATATTACTATGTTCTTATCTATCTAATTATATTATTAACAGTTAATTAAAATAATGTTGTCTTATTTTTTTAGTTCATACAACTTGTTCATTTTTTTACATTACCTTTAGATTTATAGCTGAAACACTATTTTTCTTCAACCTTCTAAAATTCTTGCTAATATTTTTATCTTTAATATTCGTTGGAATTATTAAGAAAATAAAATAAATACGAAAGCAATATTTTTAACAGAACGATGTTATAATAATTCTTGTACAAATACTCTTCTTAACCCATACAATACAAAATTTGTAAGTACATTATAACAATGTTGTAACAAGATTACAATCTTGCAATAATATTGCTAATAATGTAACTGCAAATTTTGTGCTGGGTAAGTAATTAACAAGATAAATTTTGTCGCGAATAACTTTTAAGTAGCGTTGAAAATTAAACAACGTACAGATGGATAAGATCGCTATAATAGAAACCTAATTTTTCCAGAACAGAATCTCTTTCTCTCATTTTTCATGATGCGGTCTTTCATCTTGCGGAATAGGAGCATCTGAACACGGCCGCGCGCTAGTTGTTTCGAGTCTACGATCTACGCCAGGGGTGACAACGCGCGTTTCTCCCGCAACTAAATTCAGCGGGTACGAGACGGTCGGGAATGCATAGCCGGTGGCTGCGTTAGTTATCCTCTGTCTCGGAGAGTCTTCGCCCCCCCCCCTCCCTCGTCCTCGGCTCACAATGGCATTAAAATTACCGAGGAAATTCAATTCTCGGTTGGATATGTATCCCGCGCTCGTGCGCGCTCGGTCATGCGCGAAGAAAAGCGCTGAAAAATCATGGCAGACGGATGGCAGCGTCAATCCGGAACGTCGAACGTGCACAGGTAAGACAAGGAGGCGAGATAACCGCTCGCACCGCTCAACAATACGGTGGTGCAAAAATTAAGAAATCTAATCTGTTATATTTTCAACGAACGGAAAAAGGTGCAAATTCGGTGTGGAAATGAGAATGTTCGTCGATTGGAACCGATCGAAACTCGCGATAAGTTGTATTGTTAAAAATTTGTAAGAGCAAATTTCTTATGAAATTTCTTATTAAACATAATTTCTTATCGAAATATTTACCTTTTGATCGTTATTTATCTATGTATGGCAATTTCCATAGATTATTAAAGAAATGTGATTAATTAATGGAAACTTTGCCGGAATAAAAATGAGCTAAAATTATCGCACGCGATAATTTTATTCCCAAAATTTAATTGCCATTGAAATCGCTCGATAAATATTTGCACGAGTGCCCATAGCTTCGTGGAAATCTCTGCTGGAGATCCAACATTAAGTCAATGATAAAGCGTAGTGTAATACAGATGCGAACGTGCACATATACAAAAAGCATACAGAGTTTAACCCAAAAATGCTTCTCTTCAAAATTTTTTACAAAGCTTACAGTAGCTTATTTTCTTCTAATCCTCCTTCATTTTCATTTAATTTTTAAAAAAGTTTATGTTAAGAAAATTCAATACTCATAATTATGTAGCAATTTAAAATTATTTATTATAATAAATAATATATTGCACAATATTGTATTATATTATATAATATAAATTCATATCGTGATATTATATAATTTATATCTTAAATCCCAGATTTCGGGCTTTCTAAAGGAAAAATGTAAAATAATTTTCAAAACATCCTAATCTTTCAAAAAAGTTTCTTTAACATTCAAGTCTCTTTAAACACTTTTTCAAGCATTTCTGACGTTCAGGAACGAATTCCCAACTCGTCGAAGAATTTCTCAGGCTGAACGTGGATACGTTCAGCCGAAAACACCCTGTATACGTCGTGCACAGCCACGTAACCAGTAACCACTATGGATAGCTTAGGTTGGTTAGTTAGCGTGCAAGTACACGTATCAAAGGCACTCAGAATCCGAGCTTAACAAAGGCAGCTTCGGGTTTACCAACCGTGTCACGTAGTACGTGTATACCTTACCTGCCTGCCCGCGCGCTTCGCAAAACCTAAACCTCCTGGCGGCCCGTATAACTTTGGCCTTAATGCGTTAGCGGGATAAGTTTCGGGCGGGTCAATTAAAACTAATTATTCCCGTCGGCGTAATCGGAGCTCCCGCGGGCGATCGCGGCTAATTGTATACGCAAGGGCGTGTTTAAAGGAGGAGGGTCCTCTCCGTCGTTGGCACCGAAAACAGCACGGAAAACAGCACCGAGGGTTCCCGAGATAACTCGCGAAACTTCTCCGTCCGGTGATCAATTTCGAGGAATCAAGGTCTCGCGAGAATTCGATATTAAACTTTAACATCGTTGATACTATTGAAATAATTTTAACGAAAATGAAGAATGGCCAACCAGTGAGACGCAGAAATACAGAAATCGATCGATCGATTGCGCATTTGAGCAAACGCCTATACATAAGTTTTCATTTAATTAAATTACAACGGATATATTTTGATATTAAATTTTGTTTTGATTTGAATATTTATTTTTATTGAGGAATATCTACATAATTCTATCGTGTTATAGTTTTAGAGTTGGACATGGTGCGATCGATTGCGTCTATAGCTTATTTTTATTAAAATTTTTTAATTAAGCTTTTATTTTCAATTTGGTATACAACTGACAAGGATTTGCATCGACAATTGCAAATAAAATGAGGGTGTAACATTAAAATAAAGATGATGAAACTCAAAGTATATCAATGCGACGTAGTCAGATACCACTTGGATCACAGAAGTGCCGATAAGCATCGCAAATTCGGTCTCGCACGCTCTCCACGGTGGGGGATATCACAAATTTCAAGCCAAATGTGCAACTAAGTACCTACTTAGGCCCCGTTTGACGCAGGGGATTGAGATCGCATTTGAATGGGAGATTTAGCCGGCGGATTTTCGTCCCGAATTGAGCCATTGTGTCCTTTTAAAACGACCACCTGACGGCCCTTGACACGCTACCGTTTGCCTTTCTATATTTTAAGCGCGCTCTCCGCACCGCGAGTCACTCATCGAATCTCGACTGACAACGACGACTCTTGATCCTAAAAGTAGCCTGCTACTTTTCCGAATCGCGTTATGACTTCTCACGCCTCGATTTTTATTGTTACATTATGAAAAATTAATATAGACACAACGTGGAGAGACTTTAAAAGTTGCAGCAAATATTAAAAAATGTTATTCCATTTTATGATTAATATAATATTTATAATCAAACTCTGTTGATTTAATTTTGACATGTCTAAATATTGCTTTTAATAAAATTAAATTTACCTATATATTTATTATTGTATAGATATTTTAAAAACAATTGTGACAACAAGTATCGAACATGTACTTTTGTGAGCTTTATTGCCTCAATTTTGGCAGCTGCATTAACACTATTTTTTCCAAGCCACGGCGCCAATCTGCCCTAAAGCATAACACGAAAATCTAATAGGCGCATCCACGCCCAAAAAATTAGCTCAAATGAATAAATACGAACAGGCTCGATATGAAAAGAATTGACCTCCAGCGATTGTGCGTCCTTGCTTCCAGTGTGGTTAAAAAAACGTCACCGATTTCCTTGAAATTTAGATCGTTTTTGACCAGGTCATATTAATATGATATTAATATGATAAAATAAAATTGATGCAAATAAAATTGAACAGATTATTTTGCGATAAACAAAAATAAAGAACGATGATTTTTTGACAATACTTTCTCGAATAGCACGAGATGTTTTGGCACCCCAACGCGCAGAAATATTCGCCCCTCCTGTAATACGCCACCCCATCTATCGAATTATTTTGATTCTGCGATAATTCACCCTTAATACGCCGTTCCCCCGCTACGTAAAGCGAGAGGAAGAGGAAAATGGTGATTCGATCTTTTTGATGGAAATTCGAAAACATCGCGCGATAGTCGCTCTTCCTGAAAATTCGACACGAGAGATTAGCAGGATTTATAAAAAACGTGAGATATATGCGAGCGAATATCCTGTTACAAGTATATTCTGAAATAAATGTTTATTAAAACGGACACATTTATAAATAAGATTACATAAGAAAAAACCAGAAAAAAATCGAAAATTTAATTCGCTAAATTTACAATTTAATAAACGTAATAAAATAATGTATGTTACATTATTCTTAGGATTTTATAAAACTGTTTTTAAAATTAACACTTATCAATGCAATATCTAATATTTAATATCTAATCGTAAATAAAAAAGAGAAATATTTTATTACAAAATCCGACAGTTTGCAATAATGCGTTTTACAATGCGTATTACAACGGAATAATGCGTTATATTACATTGCGGTTTCCCCGAGGAAAATCTTCTTTCGCCGTATGTTCGACACGATGATCGAGTGCGAAGGAGGGCTTTCTAAAGTTTGTCGGACGGCTTAGCGTCATCACGCGGTCTGCCCGGTGAAAGAATAATCGTTAGCACGATTCGTGCGACTCGCCGAATCCTTTGGCCGCGTCGAATCCGATCGGGGGAGGAATGTGTCGAAGCCGATTTCAGCGTAATTTTTGGAAAGTACAGCCGGTCGCGTATCGACGCGCGCGCGGGCGCGATAATCCGTCGCGGCGACCATTGTCGACGTGAAATTGTATTTCGTCAATTAGATTTTCGGCGTTTACGGTTGGTTAATCCAACGCGCCGAGTCCGACAATGGATCGCACGCCACGTGGACAGCTGTACACGTCGCGATACATACTTCTGCTCGCGCCAGATCACCCACCCCTCGGGACTTCGCCCGATTCCCGCATTATTATAATGTGGCCTCGGGCCTAATTTTACCAGATCACGAACCCGTGCCTAATGCATTGTCCGTATTCAGGGTCGCGACGAGTGCGAGATCAGTCAGTGGATCCGGATAATTGGTAGCGATTCCGCTTCGATTAATTCGCGATAATTCGAACGGGAAGTGTGAAACGATTTAAATATTTGTTTACTCTGATTGATTATGTTAAACAAGAATTTTAATATAATATTTGTGATTTTGAATTTAATAATAAAGAGGATCTAATTTCTTGAAACTTGGTACAATTAGAAGAAATACCACACTGAAAAAAAATTCTAGTTAAAAACGGACGAATCAGAAAAATCTTGTAGGATTTTTATTATTATAATTAAATATTCTGGTTATCGTAAGTTATAAAGTATTGAGTTCTATTATAATAACCAGAATATTTAATTAATCTTACAAGATTTTCTGCTTCGTCTTTTCATTTTTAATCAGAATTTTTTTTTTTCACTATAAGACACATATATTCGCTCTATGACATAGATATTGTAAGATTTCTGCCGAGGCGCACAGTTTTATCATTATTTATCTCGTTTATCTCGTTCGCAACTTGCAGTAAAAGTGTTTAACATGATTTTAAATCGGGATATTAAAGATCAAGATAAAAATTCTTTGACAGAATTCCTTCGTTGAGACATTCGACAGCAAAAGAAAAGCACCGGCGAGTCCTTCGGCAGCACTTTGCTCTTAATTGAAATGCCTCGAAGATCGTCGCTCGAACGGACGGCGGATTTGAATATTCCTTCGCTAATTCCCGACCGACAAAAGATGTTATTCTCTCCCCTCCCCCGCCTCGAACTCGCGTACCTCTTCCTCGCTCTTTCGTCCCATGTTCCCGGGGGAGTCGAAGTTTGCACTGAGCGTCTTGGTTAATCACTATAATTGATATTCCGCTGATATCACCGTCGCGAGTAACGGAGTAACGCGGTAACGAAGTAACCCGATTAAAGGGGGCCTCTTATTGGCTCGCTCGCTCATTCTCTTGGATTGAATTATATTATTACCGTCGGGATAGAGAGAGAGAGAGAGAGAGAGAGAGAGAGAGAGAGAGAGAGGGGGAGAAAGAGAAAACGGGTGAGACAGTTTCTTGTCGCGAACTAGACAACGATCTTCGAGTCGGGAAATACGACAAACAAACACCGATGAGGTCGACGTTGCATCCTCATTGATACTCTCGCCTGCAATTATTACTCATAAAATGTGCCGACTCGCTCGATATAAACCGAAGCAGAAATTGAATGCAGACCATTGCAGAAAGAACGTATGAAATATTTTTATTACACTGAAAAAGAATTCTGATGATTAAAAACGGACGAATCAGAAAAATCTTGTAGGATTAATTAAATATTCTGGTTATTATAATAAAACTCAATACTTTATAACTTATAATTTGATCAATTCTACAAGATTTTTCTGACTCGTCCGTTTCTAACCAAAATTTTTTTTCAGTGTAGAAGTAAATCTAACCAAAAGCAAAATGTATCTATTTTAATACATGAATAACTAAACGCGTAATAATTAGCGCACAAAGAATAATTTAAAATAAAATGTAATTATATCATAAGCCAGTACAAAACGAAGAAAGTTGTGAATAAAAATGACTAAAACACTCTCTCGATTTTTAAGTAAAACTATGTATATATGTTATCAGCGCTCAATTATCTGTACACGTAACAATGTTAAATGACCAATAACACAAAACACAATCTATCAATTTAACGACAATATCATCCTTGACTATAACAACGTCGCTATTATCCTTGGTGAAATATGGAGCGATCGCATTTACGAACCGAAAATGATCATTATGCCGAAGCGGCTCGCGCGTTTCCAAGAGCCGAGACAAAGGTGTCGTGACACCCGTTCTTTCCGGCAGCAGCGATTCGTTTAGCAGGAACAATGACGTATCGGCGACTTCCGGCGCGCGGCGCACAGGACTCCATTGCGGCAGATCCTGGGGAACCGCATCACGCAAGGGCGGTTACGAATACGGGCCGCTGATTTCCGACGTTAATGACATATTTGCGACAATAATGTTCTGTGTAAACGAGTATATTATATAATGGCGAAATGCGCCGTCGCGGGAAACCGAGAAGTACGCACAGACTCGGACCAAAACAAATTCTTTTAATAAAATAAAAATATATATTTTTTTAATAATATCAGTACGTTAGATTTAATTTATATATATATATATATATATATATATACATATATATATAAAAAAAGATGAAAATACAATCAAATGTCTTTCTCTTTCTTTCTCATATCGATTTTTTTAGTCAAGCTTTTACACATATAAACATAAAACACTAGATAATTCAATAGAAAAGAATTTAAATTTCACCACAAATAATTCAAATTTTAGTTTTTAATTTTTTCTTAATAATGTATGTATTATTATTTTGTATTTGATACAGTGGTACAAATTGGAAAAATCTCATTTTTCTAAAATAGTGACACTAATAACACTGAATACATTGCAATTTGCTATTTTAGTGCTTTTGAAGAAAAATCTGGAACCATTATAAAACTTCACTGAAAAAAATTTTGGTTAAAAACGGACAAATCATAAAATCTTGTAGTATTGATCAAATATTCTGATTATTATAATAATCAATACTCAATACTTTATAACTTATAATAACCAGAATTCCTATTATAATAATCAGATATTTGATCAATTCTACAAGATTTTTCTGATTCGTCCGCTTTTCAGTGTTTAAAAAGGAGAGAAGCATTACTTATCGTTATAATATATTACTTTCAATTTCAATTTATCTAAGATGTATCATTAATATGTCATAAATTTAGCATTTTTTGGAACAGTAAAATTTACAAGACGATACACATGTCGTAGAGTTCGCTTAAAATGCAATTTGCGTAATACAAAATAAAGAGGAATGCGAATAATGTTGCGTTGTTTCTGACGTCGTTGAGAAATTTCTCATTACGTTGCCTGTCCAGTCCGACCCTGAATGCGTTTATGAAACGTACTCGTGTAGACGTGCGCAGGTCGTTACATACCGGTCGTATACATATCGTGCACACGAAGTACCACTCGTGCGTGTACACGCACGGGCCGACACGCGTGCGTTTTCCTTGCCGCGCCGCAGCGTGGGTGGAAGATACTCACGGTCGCAGGAAACAGCGCATCATGGTAATAACCGTCATCAAACGACAACCACTTAGAACCAGGTCGAGTTCCACGTGGAAAATTCGTTGTTTTATATCCGAATGCAGGGGTACGATGCACCGTGAATCGCTGAAGAACAACACGGGAAAGCAGTCGCGCTCTTTGCAAAGTTTGTCAACTTTAATTTTTATAACTTTAAAAACAATTCCAGAACGATATAATTGAACATAATTTTTTATTATTAAAATGTTAAAAAAATAATTATTAATCACTATTATCGTAATATTATAAGCAATTTTAAACATATTAAAAGTACAATATTTTACCACAATTGACTGAAAAAGTTGTAATTTTACGAAAAAGTATTTTTCCTCTTTTTTAAAATTATATTAATAAATTTTTTAGAGTTGTTAAGTTGAACCTGTAAAAATGTTAAACAAATCAGATATTTATTTACTATTCAATAATCTTACTTAAATAATTGATTCTGAAAGTTGTTAGATTTCGCGTCTCACTTTTCTCTATCTTCTTCAGCTAATCGAAAAAGAACTTGTAATCAGAGGATGTGAATAGAGTATTTTATTTCGTAGATAATAAGTAAGTAGATAGTAATAAGTTCCTAGTCACGTTAGCTCAGATCCAAAAATATCGAAAAAACTCGGTAATTTAATGACACACTTCGATTTGACGTTTATTGCCTTTTTGCGGGAATATCTGTAATTCCAAGCATGGAATGCCGTGTTGATTTTGTACCAGACATGCTCGTTCGCGGACGCAGGAAACGGCGCATCATGGTAATAACCGTCATCACACGGCGACCAGTTAGAGCCGAGATGGAAGATTTGCGGAAAATTCACCATAGCTACGGTGAAACAATATTTCAAAATAATCTAACAGAGATATATCCCCAATTGAAATAAGACAGTTTAAAGTAGATATCCGCATAGCTAACGGTTATTACATAATATTTTCTTTATTAGAAATATGTTTTAAATTTATGCATTTCTTATAGCAGAAAAGAAAGAAAAGTTAGAAAATTCAAATTTACAATTGTGTAGGTATTAACAACAATGTAAATTTTAACAATGTAAATTTTCTCGAGCTTATTTATAAATGATTTTATATACATCTAATTATATGGACATAATTTTATCTAAGTCTTCGCTCGTGTGGCACATTATAAATAGAGAGAGAGAAAGAGATTTTATAATATAATAAACCTTGTAAGTTTTTTTATATCAAAATTAAAATTACAATTTGAAGAATAATTGCAAAGGTAATAAATTAAGATTGCGGTTGCAATCAAATATAAAAGTCATCGACAAATCTCTAAAAGCAAACAGAACGAGTAAACTAATAAACCCATTGCTGGTTAATGTTACTGGCTGATTACGCGAAACCCACAAGGTGAATTTGATTTAACTGAAGCATCGTTCGCTAACGAGCGGTCGTGATGTTGGCGCGGCATTAAACTGTCCGCAATATCCGCCATTTCAAAACGGGCCGCGGACGAAATAGGGAAGAAAAAATGAGAGCGGGATAGAAACGCGTGGTAGAGAGAAAGAGAAAACGGGACGGACGGGCGGACGGATGGACGGACAGAGAAATTACAGCCGCATGCTGCATTCAGGAAACGGCGCATTCTATTGTGCTTTTGTCATAGTTAAACTGTCAGGCCGATTCTGCGTCAAGCCAATTTATGCTCACGTGTCCCGATTCGTCCGTGATCCTCTGCTGTTACACGTACCGGCGTACGTTATGCTGCCCCGCATAATTCCACGGAATTTTCTGCGGCTGCATACGAGACGTAACAAAAAAAAAAAAAAAAGAAACGGCGAACAACGGTGCTCGACATTGCGGAACAATTTGCGTGGGTGCCAAGTGCTCGTTCACACTCACACGGAGATTTTCACGCAGGATCGCATAGATATTCGTTTATCGTTGCAGTAAATTAGTAATTTGTTTGAAACTGACAAAATGCCGTCCCAATAAAAAAAATTACTTCAATTCCTGCTTACAAATTTATAAATATATACACACAAAGTATATACGTTAATAAATTTCCATTTAGATATAGACAATTTTGATAGCTACTGTTTATGTTATATTATTTATTACAACTATAATTATAGCCAATACTATAACTATATATTTATAAAATAATATATTTATAACGCCTCAATCAACATAAACATTCGTAACGAACATTTAACAGACGTTTAAAAAATGTCTCAAACATTAGAAATATTTTAAACATTTCTCTGATATTCTATTACATACATTTCTAAATCCAACATTTTTTATATTAAAAAAATGATAGAATATTTAACGGAAAGTTCGAGTAATATTTTGAAAACGTGAAAAAAAAGCGCGAAGGAAAATGATAAAATAAAAAAATTGCGACTACAGCAATTTGCGTAATGTCGAGTAAATTAATTAGCTTTGCTACCTAGTGACGACGATCACATCCAAGTGAGCTCGATTCGTTTGGAACCCGCGAAGTTTATTCCAGCTTAACGATCGCCGCTCCCCCGGACGACTCGCAAATCGCAAGAGGCCGAGACTCGGCGGCGGGCAATTAGCGTAATTAAATAATAATTGAAAGGAGAGAACGGTTGGTCGAGAGCTAGTAATCGAGCCACGCCCCGAGCGTTCGTGATATGCCGACCAATCGGGCAGGACGACAATTTCCTCCCGACTTGTCTTGATCGAAACTTCATAAAGAGTGTGCTCTTCCAACAAGAGCGCTCTAAATCCAATAAGCTTCATTCACGAGCCTCACGATCGCTAACTAGTTTGACTGAATTTTTTTAATTATGCATTACGTAATGATCATAGATTCATAACTATGTCTATTGATTATCGCGTTTATTGTTAGTATAAAAAACTATTTTTAAATTAATAATCGTAATCGATACGTTTGATCGATAGGTGGTGATAAATTAACGAATTAATCAAACTGCCTGAACTTTAGGCATTCAAATAAATGAAGAAATAATTTTATTCTGTAGTTATTTTTAATTGGATTTTTAATTGGCTTAAAATTTAGTTCTGTCAGAGGAGTTTTAATGTTACATAAAATTGCAAATTTTAATTAAATTTTAATGTAAAAGTGAATTCAAGAAAACATTTGTTGTAATTTGTTGTTCGTAAATATCTTTCTGATTCAATTCTCTGGCAGTTATTAAACCATGCTTCATTATTCGAAATTCAATGAATTGTGGAGGCTGGAGGGGAAGGGATTTGCTTCTATTATGTATTTTAAATTATTCCCTCAAATAAATTGCAACATCGCGAAAGTATCGGAAGTGCGAAACGATCAACAGAGACTTTCATTCGCGGCACGTAACCACGCAATTAGTCGAGGTGCTAAAATATTCTATGGTTTCAAGGAAAAGTGGTTTATACGCACTTAAATATAGGCGATTCTGCTCGGCCGACGCTTTCGATGGACGCGATGCGCATGAATAAAACATTATTTCAAAGGGTTCAACAGACGAGCTTTGAAAAACACTACTCTTCGAAGATAATACAATTCCTTCCGCACGTTAATAGCTACGTAATATCATGTAGATCTACAAGATACATGAAAACTTTGCATTACCTGTTAATTTATATTTTTAGAGTCGATTCTTTTTCTAAATTTCATGATGAAAATCTCGACGAATATCTCAATCAATTAAAAATCAATTAAAAATCAGACTAAATATCCTAAATTTAAAAAGTGCTTATTTTTAACTTAATAAACAACAATTTTTCACAATTTTACAATTTTTAATGTAAATATATATAATTTAATGATCCTTGTAATATCGACGTTGAAATAGCGGTCATTCTTTCAATCCATTAACGGCCATTAAGAATCTAGGCAGATCGAAATTTTGAAATTATGCGCTTATCACATAGAAAATTGTATATAGGAGTTTTTCGGATCGCTGATCATGAATTTGTAATTCCTAAATTCAAGATAACGAACTCAATATGGCCCTTAGAATTCTCTAAAATGTCAATTTTTTTAAATAAAAAAAGAAAAATGAGGTGCAAAATCCTCTTAGCAATCTCCTCGTTGGTTCACTTTGGGTTCGGCTAATGCCAAAGATACAATATTGAGTAGTTTACAGGAAATTTACGCGGCAATAGATCGAACAGGAGCAATTTTTGTCTAAATATTGCTGTTTTGGGGAATTCTAGTGGGAAGTCTGTAAATTTGAATTTAGGAACTGTGACAACAAACTCATGATCAGCGACCTGAAAAATCTATGATTTTTCATGTTATAAACGTATAATTTCAAAATTTTACCATATTGATCCGCTTGAAATTTGGAACCGGCAAAAACAATCATAACGTATTTTTTCATAACTCAATGAATGTCATGAATCAGTCCAGAGTTCCTTATAGGTTCTTGGTGATCGGTAATGAGTCAATATGGTGCGTAGAAGAGTCTTTTGAAAAAAAATTGTATCTCTCGTATCATACATCATATTGATAAATGAGTGACATCACTGAAAATAGGTCGGAACAATTATGATTTAAGTAATAATAACAATGATGCTAAGGTGGACGGTTTTCAGCGAAACCTGTGGCACTCAGACTCAGATTAGGTCCCATTGTAGGCTCCCCTTCTTCAACCTACCGATTACGGAAGTCGGATTCTCCTCCAGAAGAGGAGTCGGTCTCCAATCGGTAGGTGTACTCAAATTAAAATGGATATATACGGGATGAGGAACCACTGGGATTCAAACCCAGGACCCTTCTGTTATTAATCACTCGCGTTAGCACGGAGCCACGCGTCATTCCGTGATTTAAGTAACATCCAATGGTTTTAAATGTGTAACGAAATAAATGTGCGACAGCCATCGCGAGGGGTGGGCTTCGACATCTAGACACTCGGTTCAGGAAATTACGTTATGCCAGCGGGATACCTGTGATTGTAGTCGATGACGTCAGCAGCATCGGTCGTATAATGGAATATTCCAGTGTATGGCGTGCATTAACGATTCCATCAAAGCCTTCACCGAGGAGTTTACCTTTATATAACGTAGACACAACAGTCCAAAATTCTTTACAATTGCAAAAGATTATTTTGTGTGGGATACCTTTGCATTGTAGCAAAAAATTATCTTAGGACCATTTAGAAAAATAAGATGCGAATTTCTTTGACGATGTTAAAGTCAAAATTCTCGAATTAGCTTTTTAGATGTCTCAAAAGCGTGTTTAATCCAAAAGTATTTCTACTTTTCTACGTAAAAAGAAATCCTACGTAATGGTAATACTGCGTAATAAAAATAACATGATCAAAAGGTGAAAACGTCTCCATTGTCAGTCGTTCGATATAACGGCGACCCGGCTCGTGAGAATATACAAGGATCGCCGTAGCACATTCTCACGGTTAATTGACTTTTATTGACGTTACGTCATCCGAATGTACGGAAACGCGATCGCTGCTTACTTCCTGGTCTTAAGTTTCTAAGGATTTCACGGGCTCGGAGCCCGGGCTCGTTTCCCGGGAGAAAAACGGAACGATAAAGTGTCTTCACGACCATTTTGGTGGCGCGGCTGGCAGGATGTAGGTATAAAGTATATACGCTCTCTCTTTTCTAGTGTCTCAGTGACTGCCGGGGGAGGGGGGGGGTGCCAAAGTACCCCAAGCGACGATGACGACGGCAACGACAGGCGATGGGTGGGTGAGCGAGTGGATGGGTGGCCTCGTGTGTGCGGTCTGTGTGCATGTGGCTCTTCGAGCGGCACCAGGATCTTCCAATGAAATCGCGGCGCATATATATATCGGGTGGTACGACCCGGCGCAGACGCGTTAGACAAGCCGAACAGAGCGGGAGGGTGCGTACTTCCACCCTCTCGACTTGGTGTGGCGATGCCGTCGCCGTCGCCGTCGCCGCCGCGGCCGCGGCCGGGGTGTGAAAATCAGGAGCGCGAGCTGCGGAGAAGCGAGATGAGGGTGAGCGGGGAGTGCCGGGCGGTGAGTGAGAAACTGAAACACCCTCTGGGGTCCAGTGGACTGCGAGGGGGTGGGAGGGCGGGCGGGTGGAGGAAGGATGAGAACGCGAGGGATGGTTGGCGGCCGCTCGAGTGAGAGGGAGAGATTGCCGCCATTTTACAGTGGCGCGGATCTGCATAACGATCAGAGACTGTCGTGTTTATCAAAGGTTTTCTCCGCCATCTGCATAATTTTCTGCCGCGCCAGGGATGGCGGGAAGGGGTGGTTAGGTGGGAGCGAGTACGGCACAACGAGATAGAGAGGTGGCGGGAGAGAGAGGAGGGGTGGACACTCTTACTCTCCATTCTCGAGTGCATTTTATGTGCACGACTTATGAAACTTTAACGCCCTTACGAATAAATTACGCGGGTAAGCACCAACTACTGCAGTGCCCCCCGAACGCGTGATTGAGCCATTTGCATTCAAAGCAAAAACAGAGTTAGTAAAAAAAAATATATATATATATATTTAGCCTTAAATGCAGGAACTATCTTTATGTAAAGCTTTGATCTGGTCTTAGCATCTGATAAAATTGAAGGAATATTTTTATTCATCACACGTTGTCTGAAATAAAGTACAGAAGAATTTTTCTTAATCTTTACAGTTTACATCTTTCTCTTGAAAGAAATAAATATTATAGCTCTATTATATCAATGAGACAAAATATATTATTAAACAAGCAAATACATATACATATAATATTAGAGTTACAATTATTTTTACGATATACAGCCAAAAGGATGTCTGACATCATCTATCTTCCGACAAAGTAATTAAACAAAATCTAAGTTAAATTGTTTTTATCAAGCATTGAGAATATAAAAATCGATCTTTGTCGAAATAAGCCATCCGTCGAGGACATATGCGTCATGGCATCACGGGCGAACTCCCAGAGCAACCGTTGAGGAAGAAAAATATTTAGTGACAGTCCCTACATACCGAAGGGGTGGGTTACCCGTTATTAGGGCTCTTATTAGCCCAGCATATGGACCAGAAGGGCGACTTCAGATAGCGATCGTGCCAATTCGGCCCTTCTAGCGATCGCAGATACAAGCAGCAGTTTATAGTAACAGGTCCTATTTCAAGGGATTACAGATAGTCGTAATCTGCATCGGCCATCTTCCGCTTTCCGATCCGTCGAGAGAGAAATGCAAATGCGCGCTCCTTTCCGACCGCAAGGGACGAAGGAAAAAAAAATGAAATAAAACCGCGACGAGTGAGTAACATTACACTTCATCCCCTGTGGTGTATCGTTTCGTATATTTCGAGATCCGTCGATCGCGACGATAAAACATACTTGATATTTCATAACGTCATCGGGCAATACGAAGCGCTTGTCACTTGCGGAAACTGGTGCGTCATATTTTGAATGAATCACACAACTTTGTTACCGGTAATACTTCTTATAAATTTTACTTCAAAAATTCTTTATATAAAAATCTTTACATCACCATTATTTTTGTAATCTTGTATTTTTGCTATAAAACGTGTTTATGTTTTATGGTAGATAAAAATAATATCTTAAATAATGCATAACATCGTTTTATATCGACAATAATTACATGAAAGCCTCTTCTTATATCTAGTTAAATTTTATGATTTTGTTAAAACATAAGGACTTACTTTAGTTAGTAATTTATTGTACATTCTAGACTTCTTTTATATCGATAAAAGAGAAGCTAGAATCGAAGCTTGAACGAGTCGGTCATTGAACGAAAAGGTGTCGGAGCCCTTAATGTGCACATAATGGCGTGAACAAATTCAAATTAAACCACTAGGGTGTTTATCGGGGAACCCGAACGAACGGAACGGTCGAACGGTTACCGCGTTAGTTCACCTGATTTGGAGGCTTAATGAGCCCGTTGACACTTTGATGCAGGGCGTACCGCGTGTCGCCGGGGAATTGCCAGCTCAATAATTCAGAGCCGGCCGTAATGGAACTTGTCCGCGGGACTCGATCTATCATAGGAAATTGCACGGAGCCCTTTTACCGGCGCTCATAAGAAACATACATATTAGAGGAATAACGGCCAGCTCGCTCGCCTCGCTTGCTCGTAACCCGCTCGTCTGTCGTTTCGCCTTCCGAGAATTGATTAGATCCCGGAAATCAAATGGACAAACGTGTGGGTGCACTCGCGCGCGCGCGTGCGCGTGCATGTATGTGTATTTATGTGAGTCCACGTGTGTGTTCCGAAGGACGACGTTCCGCGGAAAACGTAATATCTGTAAAAAATGCAACGCTATCGTTGGCGCGATATATAATGTGGTATACCCTCGTCTCAAATCATATAACCTGAGTATAATATAGATTTAAAGTGAAATCTGCCCGAAATTAAATGAAAAATAAGAAATTTGCATTTATTTCTAAAAGTTACACCTGTATTCATAGACAGTAGTGATAGGATTAAGTATCTTACAAGTAGATCGAATCTATTGGCGCAGTTTCGAACTCTCTATGATTACTTTAAAAAATAAAAACAATATTTTCAAGTATACTCGAAACTTAATCAAATATGTTCGAATCTTTTATGAGTACTTCTTTAGAATACTTATTTATGCAGACTTTTAATTTGTCAGTATTTTAAAAAACCTCAAATTTACGTTTTATATGTAACAAACAAGCGCATTAATTATCGCTTGGTGTATGTTTCTTTATTTTATAATTTTATACACAACGATATAACTACTTATACATATATTAAAAAATAACGATTATAATTCGATTCTTTAGAATAGAAAGTACTTGAAAAGATATACATACTCGAATCCTGCAGGTATTCATTCCAGAAATTGAACTAATTGATCGAGATTCGATTACTTTGCAAGTACAATCTATGAAATATTATTTCTTATGAGTATTACTCGAATCCTAGAAAACGAAACTTGATTATTGGATTCGATTCAGATTTTTAAGTACATATTAAACTTGGTTCCATCACTAGTAGATAATCCTTTAAGGATTAAAGAAGCCTTATTGGAAGATTCCTTATTTTATCAAGGCTTCCTTGTTTCATAGTCAAACCTTATTTCCCAGTCAGAAATATATTAGTTTAATAGTCGAAAACCTGCATCTTCTACACAATCATTTTCAAATTTAACGTACGAATCATTTAAAAAATCGTTATCCATACGCCTCAAGGAAGCTCTCCACTTCTCTTGAGACAAGAAAATCAATAAGACTTCTTATTTGGTCAAGGAAGGTCTATGAAATTCGTTTAGCTCAATAAAAAGTCCTTATCAAGGGAGATCTATGAATATCGATATTTTAGTTTCTACAATTCTTAAATCAATTGAGACCATTCGCGAGCAACGGGGCCTCGGAAGAAATCTCCACGTAGCTTTGTGCTACGAGAGAAATCGAATCGGAATCGACGAGAGCGTCCGCATGTGAAAAGACGTGGAACGATGCTGGAGCGTTCCATCTCGACCGAAGCCGAAGTCGACCAGACTTTAGCGACGCGCCTCTCCGCTCCTGTCGACAGCGCGAAATGCCTCGGCATCAAAAGCAAAGCTCAGAGGCAATCATGAGCTTTCGAATGCAAAACAGCAGCTTTCGCCTAGCGGCACTCGGCACTTTTACATTTAAATGTAAACTTGCTGAGTGCGCGCCGCAGAGCCGCCTCGCCGTATCCTCCTTCCCCTTCTGGGGGGCAGCTTCCAGCCCCTCCTGTCGCCCCTACCTCCACTTTCGCCATCTCTTTCCCGCTTCTTCCGTCCTTCTCTCGTCCCTGCCGAGGACGTAGGCGATATGGCGGAGGCGCCTGGATTTAATATTTTACACCTCAAATGTTCGGCGCGCGCGCGCGCGCGCGCGAGAAATGCAAAACAGCCCGACAGCCACCCTTCTATTCCCCTTCCCTCTGCTCCCTGCATTCTCGTTCCCATCCCCGGCACAGCCATCCACAACGACTCCCCCTTTCAGCACGGATTGGATTTAAAACGCGCTAATTTGTCGAGCACGACACGACCCACGCTTACAGGCTCTTACGTGTGGCCCGCGCGTGGGTCTGTGTATGGGCCACAGTGGGCCGCATCTAAATTTAAAATCTGCTTTGCATAATGCCCGACCCCGTCGCTGCGCCCGCCTGTGCCCGTCAACCCCGGGACCGCCTAATTGCGGGCTCGTTCGAGCCTCGTGTCCCTTCGACACCTACGGCGGCAGCCGTTCCCGAAAAACCGGCTCCTTCCGCCTGCGCCCCCGGCTCACTTCCGTTACTTTGAATCGCCCGGCGAGATAACGCCAGTGTCTTTCTGTCTCCCGGGCGGTATGATCGATACGCGTGCCCCACCGGCCGCGGCGTGGCGAACGTTAAATGATCGATGCCGGCTAAAGAATCTCAATTCTTTCTTCAGCGCGTTATCGAAAATAAGCCAGAGCTCTCGAGATTCGTGCCAACCACGTAGCCTACTTGACAGTAACTATTGATTTTCTCTCGCTGCCTTTTGTGACCGATTGCTTTGCTTGACGAAAATTTAAATAGCATTATGATTAATTGTTAATAAATATTAATGTTGCTAACATCTTAAATTGTGTTGCTTATAATGTATTATAATATGTGATGTATGGAAAGCATTCTATTGTGCCTCTCGAGAACTTATTTTCTTTAAATTATTTTCTTCGTCGAATAAACAAATGGAATAAACAAATGTTTCCATAACAGTCTTTACATGAAATTGATATCAAACATTTCTGGTGATGCTCATTGCGATTCAATTCGCACGCACGCGCACTTAAGCGATCGCTTGAAAGCCCGGCAGCGATTTTTACGCTAATTTCCAGCATAGCATCGCGCGTAATGGCAATGCGCCATTGAATGGTAATTAAAATTGCCGCTGAATATTCAGAGCTTTAAAGGTGAATTTGCCGTCAGACATGGTACGTCGCCCCATAATTTACATCCATATAAGTGCGTCATTGGCGCGCGATATTGCGCGGCCAATTGCCAACAATTACCAATTATCAATTACGTAGCGCGGTAACGAGGCGGAGCGCGTGCAATTGCTCAAATCGCCGCAAACCGACATACGTGCGAGAACGTCGATGCCTCCCTTGCCTCCTCGAGGCCGGAAGTCGATCGAAGGAAACTCATTTCGAACAGTTCTTTTCCTGGCAGAGGATAACGATTGCGGCAATTTAGTCCGACGTTGCAATCTAAACTGATACATCGAGTACGTATTATACGCCGATACTTCGTAGATCAAGATACAGTATTTCCTCGTAATTGAACGCGAAAAAAGAAGTTGTTTCTCCTTTATGGAATAGCGTAGCGTATCATTTTCAGCTGATTACAGCGAATTGAAGCCAAATATTTACGGTTTCTACATTTAACCAATTCTGCGAATAATAAATTTTGAAATATTTCCTATTACTTTAAAGCAATTTTATCTCTTCGCGTGATACAGAAATTTAATTTTGTTCGTGTGGATGATTGGTAATTTTATCGAACAATTTCATTGGCTTTTACTAGTTTTTAATATTATTGATAGAGTACGTTGATTGTGTATTATCTGAAGCTTAATATTGATTACTCTGACAATCCAATTAAACCACCATTGTTATCAAACATTATAAGTATTGATAATGCTTGGAAAAATTCCAAGATAATAAACATGTACTCTATTTTAAAAACTCAAAAGTTTTCAACAGTAGTATTTGTTTAAGATATTTGTCATTCGATTTTTAGAGAAAATTTTAGTCAATCGTGATTCCTAATAACTTTATTCTTATGTTTTTCATTAATTAATAAGATTTTGTTAAAATTAAATAATTAACAAGTATATCTTATATATGTGTATATATAAGATAGCTGTTTCTTTAATTTACGAGCAACAATCTTATTTCTTTATTATAATTTAAAAGCTCATAATATATGTATTAACTAGTATATATTTGCTTAGAAAAGAATTTATTCAATATTATTTTAAAAATATATAGCTACATTGAAAAAAAAAATTCTGATTAAAAACGGACGAATCAGAAAAATCTTGTAGGATTGATCAAATATTCTGGTTATTATAAATTATAAAGTATTGAGTTCTATTACAATAACCAGAATATTTGATCAATCCTACAAGATTTTCTAATTCGTCCGTTTTAACCAGAATTCTTTTTCAATGTAAAAGAGAGGTAAACTGAATGTCTAATTATTATAAATTAAATTATATGTGCCTAAATAAATTGAATAATGGAGATTTTTTTGCCGAACATAACAATAATATAGATATACACATTTTGACAATATTTTTTCCTATAAGATTTTCATCCCCATATGGGGGATTCACACCCGGATGTGATTATTGCGCCCCACTGTCCGAGGAAAAGTTCGTCACGGCGGTCGTTCCGCGATGTGCTTAATGTACTATTAAACGCAGCCATTGTGTCGGCGGCTGTCCATCGCGCTCACAAATTTGTCTTCCGCCGCACCCCCATTCGTTCTGTACGTTTGTCCTTACAACCTTAAAGGACGAGGATAGAAAAGACGAGCACGTGCCACCCTCATACCAACGGAGACGTACCGAGTTTCTTCTCCGTCCCGTATTCACTAAACCTCCGGTCATCGGCTCGCGTTTTCGAATTTCCATTTACAGGGGAAAAAATCGTATATCTCGCTGGACAGAAACGGCATTCATATGCTAAGACGTTTGGCCGAAATCCCCAGACGATCCTTGCAGAACGAACTTTTCGACACGGGATTCGCGCAATTTTATTTCATTTTCTGCAAACTAAAATTTTCCCTAATTCTTTTGCGAAATTTATTTATGGGCCATTTTTTATATTTATTGTTATCAAATTCCAGAGACTTGTATTTATGTTTTCTCGATATGTTGTCCTTGTAGTATGTCTTTCAGATAATTCCAAATAGATAGAATTTCAGCACGCGAGAGAAATGTCTGTAATCACTACTAATAAATTTCTATTTTTTATAGAAATTTCTATTTTTTAATAAATTTTTATTGATAAACAGAAAATTCTCAAATACAATTTTATAATTCTTTTTGCTACTTCTACTTATAAATAAGGAACTTCAATATATGCAAGAGATTCTTGCCTATTTGCTTAAAGTCGGCGAGATTAACGTTACTTAAAAAAATTGCCGAGAAGAATGATATGACTGTGAGATGAAGAATAATGATTCACTAATGATAATAATTTATCATAAACGGAGACTAAACAAATTGATAAAGTTTTGATTTCCCAAGAAACTTGACACATTCCACAATGAAAAAAAATCATTCGCAGAGATCTCTGTATAAACCACAAGACCAAACTATAGAAATAGCTAGATAAAGGTTCAATGTAGTGTCGCAATTTTTATCCTGCCATAAGTTATTGAATCTTGCAAATTTCTCGGAGTCGTTCAGCGAACAATCTCTGAATAGAGGCAAAGCGGAGAACGCTAATGTAGCATCGCAAATGCTGCAATTACCGAGTCGATGATGAATCGACTTTCATGAGCGGGAAAAGATGAACATTGCTAAAGGAAATAGAGATTTGCACACGGAAGTTTGTCCAACGAAATTTATCTGCTGAACGTATTATCGTTAACTGTTCGATATAATAACATAAGCGTTTTACTATATTACTATAATGATATATTAATTTTCTGCTTCTCTAGTTATTATATGTACATATTTAACTCTAATAACATAAAATTACTTTCAACTTGATTGATTGGCAATTTATACAATATATCGAAAATCGACAATAAAATTTTTTTTATTTTCTAAAATATATTGCTCAAATTCGGCCGCATAGGATTTAGACTTTGTTCTTTCTGTATGCGATCGCAATGCAGTCGCAGTGCGTACGATCGACGGCCTTCGGTTTACGTCAAGAATTGCGTTATCGATTCAAGACGCGAATGCACGACGGTTCCCTCTCGTCTATAAATTAGTAATCTCGGCTCAGCGTCGCGAATATCAATTTAGTGGCGAGCGACGCGCGATAAAACTGAAATAAGGGAGCCGGACGGGGCATCCGCGACGGCGGCGCATCCTGGAGAGTGCATACCTCTTGCCACCGTTACTGGCAGTTTCCTGCGATAACCCCAGCATTATACTCGTCCCCCCCGGCGTACGGGACGGGGGGATTCACAATGGTCCACAATGACTGGGCCAACATTACGAATTAGGCTCGGTTACGCGTTTATTGTCGATTCCGGTCCGGGCCAGCGGCGTCGGTGCGTTCTACCCCGCCGACGTCGAGGCGCATCGACGGCCGGGCGTCGCGCGTCGCGCCGCCCGGCATCGACGCCACTGCCGAGACGAGAAGTATTAGCATTGGTTAGCTTTATGGGGCGTTCAGTTCCGCCGTTCTCTCTCTCTCTCTCTCTCTCTCTCTCTCTCTCTCTCTCTCTCTCTCTCTCTCTCTCGATTCTGACTCCGCGGCCCTCACTCATTCGCGAGAGCGAGACGGCGGAAGGGAGAAAGAGGCAGAGTGCCGCCACCATGGTGCACAGATCAATAAAATCTGTCTGTCTAGAAAAGTAATGCCAAATCGGCCCTCCGCTCTCTCCCGGCACGTATAAATGCCACAAAGGAAGCGGAACAACGAGCGATGGTTTGGAATTTCCTCGATAAGCGCCGATTTCAGCATGGAATTTCCGCCGTCCGTGGAAATTCCGAAAATAATATATTACCTTGTATGAAAAAAATTACTCAAGAAGTAGAAAGAAATAATTAACTGTATATTTTGAGAAAGGTCTCCTTGAGCACGAATAAAGAACGCGACAAGATGTAAAAATATGATTTAACTAGAAACAGTACAATACAATAGGCAATGAGGATGCCTAAATAATTAGAAAATTAATCACACTAGGCGCGAATTAAATGAATAAGAATAAATGTATATTATGGAACATTGTGATCCTTACGGGATGCGTATGTTTTTGCGACTTTATTGATACTCGTTTTTCTCTATTTCTCTTTCTCTCTCGTCGCTCTCTCGTTGTGGTGACTGGCGAGAGTCCGAGAGAGGGTGGAAATTGGGGCGCGGTAATTATTAATCAATTTCCGTATTAATTGTTTTCTGGGCGGCGGGCTTAAGTGGTATGTTGTGTTCTGGTTCTTGGCAAGCTCTGCCCCGTAACCAGCTAAAGTGTCATGCGAGAAGATTAATTACGTCGCGGCTACGTTTTATGTGTGTCATACGAGCGGGTACTCTCTTCTTCGGCCGCTCGATACGACTCGAAGTAGGCGAGGTCACGTAAAATCTGTTTTGAAGAAAACCACCCAGAAGGACGGGTGAAGCTTTGAGATGTAGAAGTATGATTAGACGAAAAGATTATGGAATGATAACTTTATAATCAATACGTATAAATATGTTAATCAATAATTAATATAAATATTAATAGTCCACTATGTTTTTATTATTGAATTTATTATATTTTCTGGCATGTTTAATCCATTTACACATTTATACCGCTAATTGTGAATAAACATTTTAAAACAATGTTTCAGCGCAATATCAGAACAAATAATTGATATTTGTATTGGCAATTACATTGTATAACGCTATATGTATTTCTTTGAACAGAAAGTTATTGGCTAATTATGATTTAAATTATTTAAAATAGAGATAAAGAGTTGCGATACTTTTAGCAACTAAGCATGAATCCTATAAGACGAGGCTCTCATTAAGCTTCCTTCGGAAGACAAACATTTCTCCAAACAGACGTACTCAACAACCGTCTCCCCGGCTCCCCTCGTTCCGCGGGGGATGAATAAAAAAAAGGGTACATGAAAATAAAAGAGATCCACGGGAATGAGATTTCGCCAGTACTCTCGTTCCCGAGCCACGAAAGAGCCAAGTTAGTTTTATTTTACAATCCATCGGCTGCCGCGACATGCAGGGGTGGGTCCTAGTCCTTCATCGGGAGTGCGAGTCGAGGAGCAAGAGGGAAAGAGAGATCGAGAGAGAAACAGGGAGGGGGGAGGAGAAGAGGGAGAGAGTGAGAAGGAGAGAAAGAGAGACGGAGGAATCCTTCAGGACGGTTGGTCGGGCGTCGCGACGGGAGTGGAACGGCTGTCAACTAGTGTTTTAAAAGTTTGCGACAGCCTACAAATTGACTCGCTCAGTTCTTTTTAAAAGCAGCGGCAACCAACCACGTCGCGCAACCCGCTTTCTGTCTGTCCCCGGCGCCAGGACTGTGCCGACGACTGAAAAATCCAGTTCTTCTCACAAGGGGACAAATAATTTAACAAAATATTGAACGGATCGTTTAACGAGAACATTTGTCTGCTTTCATTTTATTTCTTATCGGATACGTTATTTGCTTATCAATAGAAAATTAATTTCATATGTTTAATAAGTCTTACTGATAATAAATTGTTTTTAATAGATTTCTAAAAATAAAGTTACAAATTATTAAAAACCAGAAATTTTCTTCATTCTGTACTAAACATAATAAGGAATGTCAATTCTCACTTGTATATAAATATTTAGTTGAAATTAATTAAGTATTAATTAAATATTTATTTGTTTCTAGAAATAAACTAAAAAAAGCAACTTATCAAAAATATTTTAAATTATCTTATATTTATTTTTAAATTTCAATAAAATAAGAAATTATCCTCTTTATATGTATATAATATTTATAATAACATATATAGATATATGCTATTATTACAAGTATACTTCTTGCAAACATGTTATACGACAAATTGATACGACAAAACCTCTCCAATAAATCGTATCAAGAGCTTTTCACTATCATCTATTGTACACTTGATCATCATTCTCAAGAGTATTGCGAAAAGTTGTGGCCATTTTCAGACAAATCGACCTCTATCCGAGGAGACGGTCAATCCTGTATAGCGAATATGCTTGCGTGCGATTCGAATCCAGGAAGTTTAAAAGTATTTCGACGTAAAACGCGGCCATTTCTCATATTTTCTATGCAAGCACGCTCCGCCGGGGGTGCATTTGATACACTCTATTAGTCGCATCTCCCGACTGATTTATGAAGTTACTCTCCGCATTATTATACATTTTCCCCGTTTCGAAACCGGGATTTACCGCAGTGAAGTTTAGTGGCTTGCGTATATTCCATTAGGCAGAGAAGATCAATGGATATTCTGTTAGCCTAACATCTAATTCTAAATATATTATATGACATACGATAAATATATTAAAATCAATAATCTCAGCTGGATAATCAAATATTTTTTAAACAAAAATTTTTACTTATTTTATTTAAAATTTATATTCTTTCAGACATTTAGAAGCGTATTTTGTAACTCTTAAGGATAGTTCTGTATCGTTACAGTGTCATTGCGCAACTTTTTTATTATGTATAATATTGCACATAACAGTCCTGTAACGATACAGAACTGTTACACAACATCTATTAAATGTTACTTCAATGAAATGTTATTACATAAAAATCTTAATTCTATAAAAGTGACTAATAGCAATAGTATCAATAAAAATTATTGTTTATTATTATTTAATTTTTTTAGTAAAAGTATTTTGAAATGCCTGTCGAAACTTTAGTTTCCAGACTTTAGTTTCAACGATGCAATTATCATCTGTGTTGTAAACGACTAGACGCTACAATTAAAATAACGTTAAGCATGGTGAACAATATAGATTAAAATTAGTCATAGATCAGAGAGTAGGATGTTTCACGCAAATTATTATCTGCATGGTATTTCACTATAAATATTTTTCTTTTCTCGTCCAAAAATAAAACGCTTTCTCTCTCTATTCCTGTGATTCCTTGAAAACTTAATAAAATCGTTGCCTGCGCATCACATTTCTGGAAGAAGATCTTTATTAAAAAAAATAATAGTCTTGAAGCTTTCGCATTCACTTTTATTACAGAAAGTTCCATTTACAGAGAGAATGTTATAAGTTAAAGACTTCGCGCGCGATACCTTTAACATACAAACAGCTATTCGTTAATTATGCGAATATCCCCGAATTCGCATAATAAAGTATAATATTAAAGTATAAAAGTATAATACAACACAGAATAATCGCGTTTCATTAATTCTTAGGTAACATTATTTTTTCCTCGTATCATGCAATTCGTATCGTTTCGAGCAATTAAATCGTTTTTAAAACGTTTCCATGACTTTCACTTTGTGATAGTCTTCTTCCAGAAATACGGAAAGTTCGAAATGTGCCAAAATTTTTTATTTTCTATTACTTTTTGATACATGCATCTCAATGTTGATAGCTACACTCGCAATACGAAGTGAGCCAAGCGAGAAAACTAATCAGCATCGCGGAAAAATGACAATAATTTAAATTTAATTTCATTTAATAGATTGTTACTAAAATTTTGTTATCAAACAATTTTTTTGTGCACATATTATACGCATGTATATAACAAACTTCAAATTATATTAATAGAATCAAATGTGTTATTATAATAATAAACTGCCAAATTAAAGGTATAAAAATTATATTAATAGTTAATCTGATCTTGTTAATTTCATAGAAAAATTTTAAGTTTAAACACAAAAGATATTTAATAGATGTTTATTTACATAACAAAATGAGTTGGTTAATATTTAGTTTATTAAATAAATATAAACCGTGTAAGTCTTAAGCTAAGCGCATAAGTCTTCGCGTCTGCGAAGTATTAAGAAAGAAACGTTTCTCAGTCTTTCTCTCATATTGTTCTGTAAATATCTCCCTCAAGCCTGTACGTTTTGGTAACAGTACGCCTTAGACGGCAAGTCTATCAGGAATGTTTCAGAAGTATTCATGGTACTTCATGGACTTTTTGTTATTTAGGTAGAATCGTCGGCGGTCGCGGTGATTCGAACATTGAAAAATTTTGCGCGAGAAACGACGGTGACTTCTGATCCCTACTGGGCGTTGGTACGAAATCCATCACGATCGATTCGCAATTCGCAATTCGGTTTTGCTCCTCTTTCCATTGATTTCGAGCTGCTTCTACGATCATCCAGAAATACACGCTGAGAACTGTAATTATTGTCAAATGTGATTATTTTATGTAGAAAAGGCCATATTTTTTATGATTTTAATTTATCTTTCAATTATATTTGGAAATTTATTTATCTTTACAAAAGACTTATAGTAAGATTATTGTAGATATAAATTTTAAATCAATGACGCTAAATATTTCTTTCATTAAACGCTAGAATTCGCAAAGATAATTCAAGATATATTTGTATTCAGATTTCGGTGACTAGAAGGCAATATTTATTATTTACGTTATAACAAAAAGAGATTAAAAATATACTTACTCAAATAGATGCTGCATATCGTAGTGTACCACAAATACAAAGTAGTCTGCCGGTCGTTTATTATATGATTACACAGCGCCACTGTCTGATCTATTACGCTAATCATTTGCAAATACATCCAAGGCACGGCGCTCATATGTCTCCTCTGTGAACATACGCGGAAGTTAACGCGATCGTTAGCGAGTTGAGACAAGGCTGTTACGTGCCCAAAATACATCTCGCGGATAAAGAATCGCTTGACGAATTTGTATTCGATCGGCGGTGTCGCTACGACCTTTACCGTAAGAAAACAATGAAAATCGTGCTTGCGAACAGAGTGTATAAGAATTCTCTATATCGCTGTTAGATATTTAAAAAAGATATTAAAAGCTTCGCAAAATTTCTCGCAACACTTATCGAAATTTAATAATTTATACATAGGTCTAAAAATATATTCAAAATTAATATAAAGAAAAATAAAATATATGGCATAGTTTTCTGACTAGACTAACTTTTCTCAACAATTCTCTCTAGTATAATGACATATTAACTTGCGGGCGATTAAGTTATCTAGATATAATTACATGATGTTTTAAAACACTCACCGACATTGATCCTAAAGAGAGATATGCACTGGCCAACAGAAATGAGACGGCGTATATGAGAAAACATATCAAGGCGGCTTGCGCTGAAATATATAACGTTACGCTACTTGTATCGTTCGTTTGCGGCAGCAATTTGCGCATCTAACAATAAGCGTGATCGGGTCAAACCTTTTTTCTGCAATTGCGTATATCTCATTGCCTGCATCCAATTCACTCCCAGCATGGCCCAACTCTTGACAGATTCGAAAAAATCTTCATCCCCGTTTCGTGAGAAGAAATTGCTCACCAACACATTTATTAATAGAATCGAAGTGGACTGAAAGAGAATAAACAAAAAGCCGAATGGTTTACAAATATAATAAATATAATAATAAATTAATATATCGACTGATGTAAATTTTTAAAGATATATGTGTTTTTAAACGGCTGTACTCAAAAACATTTAAATTTGACTGTCCATGAATTACTCTTATATTATATTTCATTATTTTTTTAACGGAATAATTGATTTAATGCAAAACAGTGTCTAAAACAAAAATAACAAGGAACAGTTTATCTAAAATAATAATTTTCTATATATATTCTAAACTTCTCAGGTAGAACAAGAAATCACAAAGATGTCAAAATGACATCAAAATGATACCAAAATGTCATTATTATGTCACTTTATCAGTACTTTAGCGTTATATTGATGTCGATATGATGTCATTATAATTTTTCTTCTACCTGGGTTAAAATGACTTAGAAAGTATCCGCGACCAACTAATTTAATTCTGAATTCAGTTGTTGACAAACTCATTGTTGACATTCCCGGCACCGGAAATACTGTGTGCGTGCTCGTGCACCAAGAGATCTCGTGGCAGGTTTTACATTGCACGTTGAAAACATATTTATGTGTAATTATAAAAAACATAAACAGAATTCACATTCTTTCGACACCTTGCTTCTTCGGGCACCTTTTTATCCTGGATATTATAATTCAATACGCGAATCAGGCAGCGCGGCACTCAACACGGAATGTATGAAAAGAATGCGCGTGGTAGTACGCGTGAAATTTTAAACTTACCATCGTGTACGCCCCGATTATCCTCGCCGAGAACGACACGCTAACGCAACATAAGCTACGATTCTCCATGATTGAAAGAAACTTTTCGTCTGATCACTTTGCCTCACGGACGCAAAATGCCCGATCCCATTGGCGCGGCGTCACTTTTCGTGTTACCTTGCCAGATACGACACTTGCCCGACACGTTGTAAAAAGTGTAAACACACATGGACGGAGGTAAACACACGTTTAGAGCGACAATCTCCGAAATTAATTTCACGCACCTTTGTGCGCGTAAATCGTGCGCGCGCGCGCGCGCGCGCGGGACCCCGGTCAACAATTGCCGAACGTGTTAACGAATAATTAACGCCGTTAATTATTCCCGAGCGTCGAATAACGTGACGATTGTCGGAGAGGAGCCTGAGTTCAACAAGCGGCCACGCCGATCACAATCGTTCCGTATTGTTCGACTGTCGCAACGACTATGTTGCCTTAGCTGTTCTCCGAAAGAGCAAACTCCGAAAAGACGCGCTAATGATACACCGTTGTAATTATGATAATCAAACACGTCAGCGGTTTTATTGATTTCTCAACACGATCGTTTCAATGTATCGAGAAAAAAAGTCACATTTATTAAAATACATTTTATTTGAATGCAGGTTGTGATTGCGCGTACTGGGAGAAAAATGTATAGTTACTTTTGGCCTTGACCATAATTTTATAATATTTCTAACACGAAATATGATTAATTTAACTATATGCATTATGTAAACCTAACTATATTTTTCCTCTCCAGTACGGGTATTCTGTTCGCACGTCCAAGCGTAATGTTCAATTGTAAAAATTATATCTCAACTAATCCTTTTAACTGTACTATAAAAGTTGTATAAGAAATTAAATGTACATATAAGAAAAACATTGAATTTTTATGTGATTTTTATTGCAAGAAGAAACATAAAATCGAACGAGTTATACATATGTATTATTAATTTAATTCTAAGTCATAAACTTTATTTTCTTTTTAATATAAATTAATAATAAATTCATACATGCATACTTATTTAATATTAAATTTATACAATTACTTGAAAATAAATAATATCTTGTCAATTTAAGAATTTAATATTTTTCATATATGCTCATGTGTGTAATATATTCCTTATGATTATATTGTGATAAAATATTTGATTTTATATGTGTGCATATATATTATATTTTTATAAAACATGTGCACACATACATATTATATATACAAAACTTCTCTCTATTTCTATTTAAACAAATAATTATATAATAAATGTTAATTTTAATAAAGTTAAGAAATGTACAGACATCGTTAGTATAGTCCATTAGTCTTGAAAATTGTCTCTCTTTGAAGTAGGCGCATGCGCAAGCCTCGACACAGTCGCCACATGTTTCACAACGTGCTGCGTGTGTTTCTGTACAATTTTACGTATTTTATTTTTCCGCGTGTTATACGTAAGAAAAAAGTGATTTGTGATAAACAAGTGTAACAATGACAATTCAAGACATGGACATCTGTTTAAATGTCACGGCGGATCCAGCTGTTACAACGAAGAAGGTGGGTGCTTAGAGGTTAAATTAGGTTAGGAAAAATCTGTAAACATGCCACATGTGTGTGCAAAGAATTTGCACTAATTTTACGCAGTTGTTTATAGTAACTAAGCAAAAACGTAAGAAAGAAGTTGATGGCTAATGTAAAATAAATATTTTTGCTTAGAAAACATTGAGAAGAATCGGGTCTTTCAAAACCTCAATTAAAAGATTGAAGAATCAGTCTTTCTCAAAAAATACAGTACTAGGTAGCAAGGAATCAAAGAGGAACGCGAATACGCAAGAAACGGGGCACAAGACAAGAGTTAAACAGAAGGCCTTATCAGCTATCTTTGCCAAAAAGTTAAAAGAGACAAGCGCTGTTATCCGAAATGTGCAGCAACCTCAAATTCCATCCAAGTGCATAACAGCGAAGGCTGTAGAGACAGAAAAAATTGAACAGTCTAGTGCAACAAACAAAAAGGATGTGAAATCTGACAAGATCCATTCAAATTCCACAAATAAACCAACTGTGTCATTTGCAAAAGTAACAAAAGGACATGGTGGTAAAGTGCTGTTGGCGAAAAAGCGAAACGATTCAAAGAAATCACTTTCTCGTATAGTATCACATCAGTTAAAAAATAAAAATGAATTAGATACTGTTAATTCGACTCAAAAACATGATAGTTTTAAAAATAATTTTAAATCAGACAAAGAATCCCAAGTTGTAGATAAAGAATCACCAGTTTTTAAAACTAATAAGATTTCTTCTATTAAAAGCTCTGCTACCACAAGTGAATCGACTGTATCTTTCACAAAGATAACAAAAGAACATGTTGGTAAAACATTGTTGGCGAAAAAGAAAGATAATTCAAAGAATGAATCAAAGAAATCACTTTCCGACATATTTTCCAGTCAATTAAAAAAGTTTGATACTCAAACTGAGTCAGATACTCTAAATTTAACTCAAGAACATGATATTCCTAAAGATAATTTTAAATCAGACAAGAAAAACAAAGTAATAACAAAGGAATCACATATTTTAAAAAACACAAAGAAGACAGATGTCTTAAACAAAAAGAAAGTACAAAAACCTAAAGAGAGAATTGTAAATAACGATAGAGAATCAGACAAAACTCCAAAATTAATGCACAGAGCTGGTGGAAAAATTTCTTCTTTATTTGGCAATAATCCTGATGTACCGACTATAGGACAACGATTTATAAAACCTGTAAATGAACCAATTTTTACAAAGGTCACTTTTGCAGATCTCAATATTCATCCATATATGGTTAGTATTTGTACGTATTTTGTATATAGTTGATATTTGCAATGAAAATGTTGTAGCAAAGTATTCAGTTTATATCTTTTCTCACAGATATCAAATTTAGAACAAAATATGGGTATAACTAAAATGACAACGGTTCAACAAAAAGCGATCCCTCAAATATTCTCCGCTACAGATGTTCTAATAAGATCTCAGACAGGATCTGGTAAAACGTTAGCGTATGCTTTACCCATTGTCGAACTGTTACACAAAATTAGACCGAAATTAAATAGAAACAGCGGTTTATCGGCCCTCATAGTTGTTCCGACGAGAGAATTGGCTTTGCAGACGTACGAGTGTTTTATAAAACTGGTTAAAGTGAGTTAGTGAATATATTTTGAATACAATGATATTTATTAGACGTTCAAAATAACGTTTTAAATAATTTTAGCCTTTTACATGGATCGTACCAGGCTACATAGTTGGCGGCGAAAAAAGAAAAGCGGAAAAAGCTCGGTTACGAAAAGGGTGTAATATATTAATATCTACTCCTGGAAGATTATTAGATCATATAAAGCATACAAAAGCGTTGAGATTAAATAACGTTAAACATTTTGTATTAGATGAAGCCGATAGAATGCTTGATATGGGATACGAAAAGGATATTTCTGGGTAGGTTTTCAATTTTTTTTTTTATAATTTTAATGTGACAAATTATAAATTTCGTATATAGATTAATGCAACTTTTATTTAATATGTTAGCAATAAAACAAACATAATTACAGTGATTATAAAATTAATTGATAATATTTTGTAATTTAGAATAGTAAGCGCTTTGAAAATATTATATTCCAATGATGAATCGGGATACGACGCTATGAAAATATTTAAGCAAAATAGTAACAAGACAGATAAAGAAAGTAAAGAAATTTCAAAGCAACATAATATAAAATCCAAAACGGAAGAAAATAATACTGGTAAAAAGAAACAAATATATCATTCAAGTGATGAGAGCGATAACGATCAAATCGCTAATACCGTTTCATCAGAAGAAATAAAAAAAGATGAAAAACATTCCTGTATGAATCAAGAATCGTATTCGAAAGTGGAAAATGTTCAAAACATCGAACGAGATGGTGAAAATCAATCTAAAAGGCAGACAATCTTATTGTCCGCGACTTTGACACAAGCTGTTGAAAAATTGGCGGGTCTCACGATGCACAATCCGATCTTCGTTGACGCAGCTAAAGAGAATTTAGAAGCGAACGAGGGCGATACTAGTGAGGTTAACGAAGACTTAATAGTTCCACAAAGTGTAGTTCAAAGTTACATAGTCACCCCACCCAAATTAAGAATGGTCACTTTAAGCGCATACATCGTCGGAAGATGTCAGGTAGGAAAATCTGCAATTTCCATTTTAACGACAATACAGCATTGTTGAGTCAACTTACGACTTGTGCGTGATTAACATCTTTTTTTTTTCTTTAGACTCCTGGGCAACATAAAACATTAATTTTTATGGCCACACAAGACATGGTAGATTATTATACTGAAATTTTGTCTTCTGTTCTTACGAAACCGATTGATGATGATGACGAAGATTCTGATCCGCTGGTTGACGTAGAATTCTTTAAACTACATGGTAATATGACACAGAAAGAAAGGACGGAGGTCTTCAGAACTTTCAGTCAAGCGAAGAGTGGAGTACTACTGTGCACGGTGAGTCATATGTTATCGAAAATAACTTTAAATGTTTCAAATATATTGCATTCCACGAATATATTGCGGACGTGATTCAGTTTTCTTTATTCCTTTTTATAGCGCATTATAAATATTTAAATTTCTTAACTTATTTACTCTTAAATATATATATATATATATATATATATATATATATATATATAATATATATATATATATATATACATATATATTGCACGTCATAAGATGTTTGAGAGCCGATATACTTTGAAAGATTAAATATGTATATAAAAAAAAGCGTATACGAAAGGATTGAAAAATTAAGAGAGAATAGCAACGAAAGAATAACAACGAAAGAAAAGCCAGGGATATCTGTCGGCACTCCCTGAGCTGTAAATTACTTCGTGGCTTATTCTTTCGAGAGGGAATTTAATACCTCTGGACCCACGCTGTGTTCGGAGGTTAAAAATTATGCGGGCGCATGAAGCCTTCGTAATGAGTATAATTACGACCATTTGTTTGTTCTCTCTCTCTCTCTCTCTCTCTCCCTCTCTCCGTATCCGTATTTTTTTCACTTCGCGAAGCAAATATTTAAACGTCCGAGCTTTGCAATAACAATTCTTTATTTTTATTAATAATTACCAATCTTCTATGAAACAAACTTTGTTGCCTTTCAATAAAATTTGTAATGGAAAGATGTTTCTTATCTGAATCGTAATAAACGTGAAATATTTACCTATTTGTGATATATCCACAGAAGTGCCTGTTTCGCTAATTGCATTCCGCGAGCGGCATAATTAATCATGACGCGATAATGTTTGCGAAGTAACGGATAACTTTCTTTCTCCCCGCCGCTAATTACATTCGTATTACATCGGCAAAATTAATCCGACGTCGAATAACAGAGCAACTTTCTGATTCGCATTGAACTCTCGGCGACTGCTTTAACTGCCGTAATTACCGGTGAAAGCGATCGATTTCGTCATTAGACGCGGGGACCGTCGAAAAATAAAACGACGGCGGGTCTCATTTCTTCATCGACCAATTTAGATTTTAGCGTGAAATACTGTTATGGCGCTTTCACGTGTCCGAAGTATCGCGGATATCGGAAGAACGCGTGCAAATAAGGAGAGAAAAAAAGAAGAAAATATTAAATCGCGGCAGGATTTGTGAATTGTGAACTTCACGATCGGCGTCACGCAAACGAGTGACAACTTACCGAGGAAAATTAATTTTTTTCAATCAGGCGAACTTTCTCTCTCTCTCTCTCTCTCTCTCTCTCTCTCTCTCTCTCTCTCTCTCTCTCTTTCTCTCGTAGAGTCCGACGTCCGATTCGAAAATTTCAAAGTCTCGCCACGGGTTCTCTTATCCTCTCTACTATCCTCGTTAAGCTCTATACATTGCGATTAATTGACGATCCGTTCTTTCGCAATGTGCCTTAAACCCGTGTCACGAGTCGTCCTGCAAAGAAGAACAACAAGATCAGAATCTACAAAATTAATTCTGAATATAACGAACGTTCATTCGTCAGACTTTATGGCTTTCTTTTCTCACAATTTTATTTATTCTCGGATTTCGCATGCGCCATAATTTCTCTGGCGAAACAAACTTTGTATAAAGAAATTACTCACAGCGTGAATATAAGAATAACATTTGCTGCGATGAAGCGAGGCAATTAACAAGTAGAAATATTAAAATTACGGTCGAATATATTTTATACTTCTTTGGAAGCATGCAAATGTATGAAAAATTCGCGACACTCTACGCGATATAAACATTGATTAATGTATACTTATATAATATATGTATACGTTTTAATCCTTATTATTCGAATAAGGAACATATAATTTTTTAAAATTACGTTATATTATCCTATTATACGTTACTTTTTATGTAATTTTTTCCAATTGCATTATGTTGATATAAATTAAACAATCTTCAACGCATAATTCTTTATTATGAAGAGTACTTATACATTTTCTTCTCTATTTTATTAGTTGTTTATTAATTTGTTTTAATATCAAAATTCCTGAAAGTCGAGTTTAATTATTTTTAAAATTGCTAAATTTGCTTTGTTAATGTTAAATATTTAATTGTCTAAAAAACAAGTGGATTTATCAAGCTCAAAAGATCTAGAAAATTCAAGTAACATTAAAAATACATGAATAATTACGCTACTAAGAACACGCCAAGCATTTACTCGTTGTTATTAAACCGATGAATCCCGGTCGCGCGAACATATCGACGTGATGTTGCCGACGTTGGCGCAGGCAACGAGAGGGAGAAGGAAGAAGGCGGAATAATTTACTGTGTACTTAGAGAGACGTCGGACATATTTAACTCCTTAATGTTGATCCGCGGAATGCGCGATGGCAGCCGCCCACGTTTTACGGCGTCGCTACCACGTAGGTTTTACGGCCGCGTTATTAATTTCCACGTTGAAAAGCCACGAGAGCACCCGCGGCCGGAATGTTCCGCGGCTCTCAGCGGTGGTGGATCCGGATCCACGATGTGATCTATGGCCCGAGTGAGATGTTTTGAACGGGCGATCCGTTCTCGATCCCGCGGCCCGCGATCCCCGGTCCCTTTCTTAAACGATCGTTTGTCTTAATCGCTGCCATCGATCGCTCCTCGGCGCGCCGCTCTTCTCTTTACGTGTGTTGAACGCCGGTGGCAGGTATCGTGGCTTGTATCGTTTTAATGTGCCAGGCGCACTTGCTCCGATTGCGAGTGCTGCGCGTTAAACTTAAAAAAAATATTTAAGCAAATATTCTTTGGCAGAGTCAACTCCGAGTGATATCACGTTAGTTAACGTTTAACTTATTTTAACTCTTACTTACTTCTGTGGGATCTACGTCTGTCAGACCCCAACCGAATTCAATATTCAATTAACGAATTCAATATTTAATTAATATCAAAAATTTTTTTCTTTTGAATTTTTTTCACATACTCAAAATAAAATTTTAATTAAAAGAATTATTTTGTCTCAAAGTAAGATATTTGAGAGAGGTAATCTGTATTTTTTTCAAGTTACTAATATTAATATCTTCTTTGCGGCAAGCATTTTCGTCGTTGGAGTTCCACAGACCTCAGTGTACCGGTTATGAAATTCCACTGAAGTGTACCGTAAGGGTAAGGGTTCATTTTCTGTACACTGAAAAACAATTCTGGTTAAAAACGGACGAATAAAAAAAATCTTGCAGGATTGATCGAATATTCTGGTTATTATAAGTTATAAAGTATTGAGTTCTATTATAATAACCAGAATATTTGATCAATCCTACAAGATTTTTTTTACTCGTCCGTTTGTAACCAGAATTTTTTTCAATGTATAACAGACATTCTAGGACTATTCTATGCAATTCTCTTCATTTGATGTGTTTCTGTAACGCTTTTTAGCTTCGCGAACATTATGTTGTATAAAGCTCTATGCCACAGGCATTACCTTCGTTTTTTCTTTCTGTTCTCTGATTAATATTCTTAATCGCACGGAATAAGCAGTTAGAAATTAGTTTATCGATATTCATCGAGCGATAAGATGTAACGAAATCACGGGGCGAGAGCTCGGGAGATTCGACCCGATCGACATTTATTTCGATTGGGTCGGGGAAGAGAGGGGAGCTCCTTTCTCGTATTCCTTCACGCTGGCGCCCGGATCGCGTCGTCGTCGACGTATGTTGAATTAATAGCAGGAAAAGATGTAATAAGAATACACGGATACACGTCCGTATCGTGCCGCGAAAGAATTCCGGGGTGCCGCCGCGACGCCCCCCCACTGGTGGTCTGGGATTAGTCCCCGGGGCCCGTCAAGCAGAGAGACCCGGTGAGGGCTCTCGGCCGCGGTAAATCATCGGCTAGCCGAACGTAGGAAATCAGGGCCGTGCTCAAACGTTCGCCGTTGGGGTCTCGCAGCGGGCGCCCGCGCTGCCAGCCGCGCGCATTTCACGTCGCCACAAAACGAGAAATCGCCGCGGTTTGTAAGACATTTGTACCAGCAGGTCGCAGACTTGCCGTTGCCGCTCTTGTTCGTCGAACGAGCCACTTCTCGCGCGAGAGGGGGGAGGGGGGTTTGCAGTGCGATAACTACCGAGGACATTGTTCCGAACAAATTGCGGCGGAACGACGAGCTTCCGATCCTTATCCGAATTGTTTAATATCCAAGCGCTTTGCAGCTCGTTCTAGCAACGAACTAAAGCTACATCCTTTTCCTTATATTTAAATATTTTTAATTAAAATATTTAAGTAATTTTCACGTATAAAATAAATTTAATTACATTAATTTTTATGTTTTACACACTGAAAAAAAATCTGGTTAAAAACGAATGAATTAGAAAAATCTTGTGGAATTGATCAAATATTCTGGTTATTATAATAAAAATTCTAATTATTATAATAACCAGAATATTTGATCAATCCTACAAAATTTCTTGATTAGTCCGTTTTTAACCAGAATTTTTTTTCAGCGTATTTAATTTTAATTTTATATTTATCGCGTGGTGTAATTTGTAAATAGTTGCAATATATCATTGATTAAACAACGGATCTTGTTTTTATGTTCAATAAAGACTTTTTAGAAGATTTGCACATTCGATGTGCAAATAGTCCATCAGGTTTAGAGAAAGTAAGCTATATTTCTTCTTTTCATTTATGTTCCAGGATGTCGCAGCTCGAGGATTAGATATGCCGAAGGTAGACTGCGTTGTTCAGTACACCGGTCCAATTTCGGCTAGAGATTACGTTCATCGAATCGGTAGAACCGCGCGCGCGGGCTGCTCCGGCACGGCGACAATCTTTCTGACGCCCTCGGAAATCGAGTTTGTGCGGATGCTCGAGTCGAGGCGCATCAGAATCAAGCAGCAGGACATGAACGATGTCCTGGACAAGTTACTGGGGCCCTTTTCCAAGCACAACTCCGTGCAGGCAGCGGCTGTCGCCCTCCAAAACGATTTCGAAGATTTAGTGCTGGAGAATCAGCAACTTGCCGGGAGAGCATGTAAAGGTAAGTGTAATATTTTACGATTTGCGCTACGTGATAAAACGTAGCGTACTCCTTTTGATGTCGTAAACTTATTACCAAGACTTAAAACCGGATGATATTTATGAATTTGACACCAACACAGTAGTTAATAGTTGGATAATAAGGCAAGCCATAGTAAACTGCCGTGCATAAATAGTTAGGTAATCCCTTCGTTATTAGCATATATATTCGCGTGTATATTTTAAGTGGTGCGCGTGCAATAAAAGCTTAAATCTTTGCTTTCGTGAGAGGCAAAGTGTTGATGAGAAGTTGCGAAGGATGAGTGAACATCTACTTTGACGCAGTTGGATTGTAACGAAAGCGAGCTGACTTTCAGGGTAGACTAAGCCAATTCCAGCGAGCACCCCACTCGCATATAAAGCAACCCCTACGCGTACACGTTATGGGGCTCTTATTCCGTCTCCCTTCACATTTGCCTCGTTCGCCACTTGGATATTTACATAGTCTATGGACGAGGAGGGATGATCCTGTTTGCTATGCCACGGTTACTCTATTAGGGTCGTTACGGAGAAGAATTTATTTGCTGCAATAATAAATCCATTATACTCGGTCTAATACTCGTCAAGTGAAGACATTAGCCCTCTTCACATTCACGATGACTTTTTTTTCCCCGCAAATCTATTTGCTCTTCCGATATAAATATCGTCGGTTAACTTGTTGCTTTCTTAAACCACTGCTGGATTACTTTATTCAAGGCTAAGGCTACAACTTTGTCGCTTATGAATACAAATATGTATGTACATTTCTAAATGTTTTTTTCATCAAACTTGAAAAGCTTTAGAAAGATTTCTTCTTAATTGAGACGCATTAATAGCAACGTAAACGAAGCTCGCGTATCTTACGGGAATTACTTTTGCGAAAGTGCATTAACGACTAGTTGTGTTACGTCGATTGCCATAACCGCGCGCGAACGAGCATTTCCAAAAAGGAAATTCGGGACCATTAATCTTTTTAAGAGGTTTTCGAGCTTCGAAATTGTCCCGCATCAGCCGAGGCTTTACACGAAGGTTAGCCACGGTTTTTGAGCGCTTAGCCGCCCCAGATTTGAGTGACGTTACACAGCTAACCACTTGACCGTTCCTCCACACGTACCGAGTGATTGATAGATTAATTGCTGCCGCCGTTCGTGACCCCGGTATTGCACTTTTCGCATGGAAACCGAGGGAGCGAATGAGAGGCAAGCAGGAAGTGGATAACAAATTAGTTAACATCTCTCGATATATCTGCCGGGACTATTTGCTGTCAGTCATTCGTTTGTTCTGATACGTGCTCGATAAAAATAATTTAAAATATTTGGGAAAATTTCTCGTGACAAGGAAAAATATTATTTTTACTACGAAACATTTTAATATTTATCCCAAAAGTAAAAAATGTATAAGTTCCGTTTCCTGAAATTGATCGGATAATTATATCTAAGGATATTTTTTTTTTATGTAAGTAAAAATTATTTAGAGATATTCCAGTATTCTTTATTATTTGCAATTTTATGTGCATCCGATATCAGCTATTTTACATTTTTATATATTTAAGCTGAAAAAGTCACCCAATCAATGATAACGTCGTATACCGAACGTAATACAAGGGACATAGTGTTGGAATTAAGATCGTAAAAACGTTCGTACAACAGAAGCACAACAATGGAAAATAGAATAGAGCGGCACGTGGACATGTTCTAGATTCTTCACGACAATTCCGAAATTTATTTAATTCGCTACTGATGCGGAGATTGGTTGACGAGCGGAGAAGTGGAAATCTCGCTAATTCGTAACATTATCACCCCAATAGAGCCGAACAGCCTTCAATAGCGAGTACAGCTCTATAGAACTATCCCCCGAGCTGCGACCCTCGCCACTAACCTGAGGGATTCATCCCTCACTCCTATCCCATATATACGATTTGAGCCTTGTGTCGGTCGCTATATTCCATTCGTCATAATTTTTTATAGAGATTTTTTAAATTTAAATATTATAAATTTAGTAGAAACAGCGCGATAAGTAATAATCAGACTACTCAATCTTATGCAACCTGTTCCGTTTAATTGAATAAATAAATAAAAATAGTTTGTTTGATTTAAGCTTGTCAAAATGACACATAAATTGATATAATAAATTGCATTCATGCAGGTTTAAGATAGCTATGTATATTCAGCTGCATTCCATATTTTTTTATCGTTTTGTAGTCGAGTTTTTAGCGTTTGTGTAAAAAAAAGGCAATAATTTACTGATTATTGTGACAATCGTGACGCTGCCGAGCTAATCTCACGCACTCGTCGTGAGTTAGATCGAATTCGGTGTATATCGTTCGCGCGCCTTTCACAGAGGGTGGCCGACACAATCCAACCACTGAATGTGACTTCCGCCAAAACCACTTACGCTTTGTGGCGAGAGACTCTTAACAATACGATACAGGATACAAATACAATAAGACGCAGTTACATCACTTAGGAACAATGCTACCCCACTCTTACATCCCCCCCCCCGTTCTTCCCGCCGCTCCAGCTTCTCAGTTAGACACCGCCCCCACGTGTGATTTATGTGCTAAATGGAGAAAAACATTTCTCCCTTTTCAACGCTGACACCAAGCCACAAGAAAGACTCTAGCAGTGTTTCTTATGCGCGGAAGGGAGCAGCCGAGATTGGAAGCAGACGGAAAACGGTGAGAAGACGCAAGTCCGACCGCGAAAGAATTATGAAAATTAGAGGTACTTAGAGGGGATTCGAGCGGAACGTGTAACTAAATCTATTCGGTCATATATAAATTCATTATATCTCGAGAGAAATAGATGCCGCATTTAGATATAGGAATACAATAGCGTTCAAACTGCATTTAGTTTATTTGAGAAAGTTTATTAATAATTAAAAACGTGAGATGTTGCTTCTTGTTTCGTATTTAGTTCCATTACTATAATTATTGACTTAATGTCATCCTCTTACGCGAAAGTAAGTAGGTATTGTTTTCGCCGCTAGAATATAGAAATTGAAGCGATCTGTGGTACACCCGGAATGAACAACCGGAAGCCAAATTCACCTACTCTATCAGGACCGATTGTGAGTGATTTTTCACACGGAACGCCAACGATGTGCACATGTCGAGTTCTCTCAGGACCAGAGATCCCCCGGGTTTCTCACCCGTTTCTCACCCGCGCACAAGCAAGAGACGTTAAGAAGGGACGCGAGGGTGACTATTAGCTGCAGCACTTGACTCGACTACCTCCTTCTCACCGTTAATGCCCCTTGATAGCCCGCCACGGGGCGCGCGCACACCCCACAGAATCGCGCGCTCCAACCCCCTAACCACCTAATGGAACTGCGATTAATAAGGGCGCACTATAATACATGTAACTGATCATTACATCCGAGAGTTGCACGTGACCTCTTAAACGTAGACGAGATAAGTGCAGTACTTGACGCGGCGCGGCGCCTCTCGATTTTATCCACATTTTATTGTGCGCTCGTCTCGGGGGACTACATGAATTTCATACTTTGTTGTTAATTGCGTCGCATGCTTGCACAACGGTTAATTATGACAGTACCAAAAGTCGCGATTAATTTGCGTGAAACATAATACATATTTATTCCTCCGAACACAATTATCGCGCGAGGATAATTACGCTGGTACATTTTTTTTATCGCACTTAACGTATCTGCAATCTGATGCGCATATGAGAACAATGAATAGGTGGAAAGATAATTGTTTTATTTTACATCGTTCTCTTCTGTAGCCTACGTCTCCTGGATGCGTTTCTATTCAAGTTATCCGCGCGACATGCGCGAGATGTTTAATCGAAAGGATCTTCATCTGGGTCACTATGCCAAGAGTTTCGCGCTGAGGGATCCGCCGCAACGAATCGGGGGAATAGGCAAGAAGCTGCACGAGAAAGAAATCTCGAAACCTAAGCACAATAATCGTCTATCGAACATGTCGTAAGTATAAAGATTTCCTTTTTTTCCTAATTTGCGAGATATAAATGTATTTCTGATTAACCTTTAGAGGGCCGGAAAGCCATTATAAAGTAATTATGTATTACAAGGTTTCATGTAATAAATTACTTAACTGCTTTCTAAATATATATAAGTTTTTGTATTCGTATATCTGTGTACTTGAAACATATATAATCATAAAAAGACAAAAACAAAGAGCTACAAAAACTGTCTACGTCGTTAGTTCTTGGTAACGCTAAAGGAAAGTTACGTATCTGCAAAGGTTTTGTCTACAATATACTGATCAAATAATTGAGAATATTCAACTCTGACTTTGTAATCGTAATCAGCGACCTCAAAAACCCATATAAATGATTCATTTTTGAAATTAGAAAATTAAAAATTTTTGTTCCCTCTTGAGAGTCGGAAGTCATTATAGTGGTTCAAGTCTTGATAAGAACTTTGTACAAGACATACTGAGATATATACATATATGTAAATTTTTTGGAAAAGAATGCTGATATATGATGCAATTTACCGGTCTTCTAAAAGTTAAATCTTACGCGCGAATACATGAAAATCATCGACACGTTCTCAGAGTCCCGTTTGTCCCTATCGAAGCGTTATACATAGCAGAACTTTGGAGGCGCACATTTCGTGTCACACACAGTTGCGGTGGACAATATGCTCCCATTTTGGGAGAGGACATCACGAATGGTCCGGCTGTTGACCCGCTCAGCTGACGTTTCAGCGGCGCGATCGCGAAGCCCATCGTCTCCGGAGTGACAGTATTAATGACGGATTCACGCGTGGCTTAGTGTGTTAACCGCGACGCACATCCCTGTGGAGCCTCCACCTCACCGCCCACCCTCGCGCGCGCGCGCGCGAGCGTACACGGGCGTGCAGGGCGAGCAAGCGGCGGCACGCACACGCCATGTGCGGGATGGCTCGGTGCGGCTCCTGGAGAGGTTGAACGCATCAAAACTGTCGCTCTGTGTCATCCGTCATGTACGACGAACGGGCGGACGTGTTCTACGGTGGCTGGCAGCCATAAGCCATACGGCTCTCATCGTGTTCATCCTCGTTGTGCTCCCCGATCTCCCCCGAGCCGCGTTCCCTCCGTTTCACTCACGCGTTGTCCCGCTCGCTCGGGGACAAGTGTGTCTTATTCCTTCTCTCGTTGCTTTGCCTGTCCCTCTCTCCCGCATACGCTCACACACGCACACACTCGCTTTCTCTCTCTCTCTCTCTCTCTCTCTCTCTCTCTCTCTGTACCTTTATGCGGTGTGCATTTCACATGACACTCTGCTGGCTTCTGCCCTTCTCCAGGCTTCTCTCCGTCTCTCCTTCTCTCTCTCTCTCTCTCTCTCTCTCTCTCTCTCTATCTCTCCATTGTTCATAATTATACAATACGGCTATTAAACAGACTGATGCGACCACCACTTCCGGTCGTGGCTGCGCCATTTACGGAAACCACGGGACGAGCACGAGCACGAGCACGAGCTTCCATCCTCTCTTTGCCCCCGTCGCATCGTTCCGTCTCGCTCGCATTCTCGAAATCCTGAAACTGTCACCTACCTACCCCGCTCGCGTGTGCCCTCTTGCGTGCCCTGATTTTTGACACGACCGCTTTCCGCCTTCCATTCATGCATTATTCTCCATTATTCTGCCTTTAATTTCAGCGAAATTTCTAATACTGTGTAAACATGGAATGATGTATCTCGCTATGAGTTTTTTATTTTTCATTTTGAATCTGAATTTGCCAGAGATTCACCGGTCACGAATATCCTACAATTAGTCTTATCGTAGTTTGTAAGTATTTTGCCATGTCTCCAGTTTATATGTACTTATATACACATATACACATTTAGTCCGTTGCTCTTTCTTTTCACGGCCGCAAACGAGCCAAGTGCAACCACCACGGGCGCTGTACTTGGTAATTTCTACGCCAACGTTCCTTCCACTTCATGTATCACGTCGTCTACATCGCGCGAGTGCCTCTCGCGTTTTTACCGAGCTTTATAATTCCTGTGTTCTCCGGCGATCATTTGCCTGCGCTGCCACACACTCACGTTCTCCGCTCTCTCTCTCTCTCTCTCCATTCCTTCTACGACCGCATCGTCTCCTCTATCTGCCCTTTTTTTTCGCGTTACGCGCGGCGAATCTTTTTTCCCCCGGGACCGGCATTACGCATTAACGTGTTTAATGCGATTTGAATGGGCGTGCTTTGGGTGAGCACGACGGGCAACCGACTGGTGCCCTCCGCACGGGGAGAGAACGAGTCAGTTTTAATGGGTGAAAGGCGGGCACTGAGCTGACGGTCCAATGGATCGAGAGACGACCACGGTGTACGCCTCTGTGGGTGCGATTACCTTTACGTTTGTGTGCGTATCTTAGCCCAAGTGCATCTGTGTGAATGTATACCTACATGTCTGTGCTTGACGCGGTTTCACGTCCTTCTCCTTGCAGTCTACTGCGGGATCGTTGCAAGACCGGCGATAACTTGAGATCAGTTATTTTACTGGAACGATCAGTGCTATATTTTACACTTTGGAGATGTGGAATATATCCGATATTTTTTTATTTATATCTTTATATCTTTTTTATTTCCAATTTGTAAAACTTGCTTCGATATTATTATCTAGTTCTGGAAATAGCTTCAATTATTGAGGATTAATTACTTAACTACTTCATATAATTATTTATTTACACATGTATGTATAAATTATATAGATATATGTATGTAACATATGTAACACATGTATATATAAATTTCTTTTTAGATGGATATGACAATGATATAATGCGAACTTTTTAAACGATAATCATTTATGTTATTTTATATATAATTTCATTGTAGTTAAAAAATATCGTGTCTATCACCACTGTTCGATCAAAGTTAATAGCGAAACTTACATATGAATTATCGGTTAAACGGGAGCTGCCACTGTGGACCATAAAGCATGATAACGCGTACTTCGTGCGTGACGCGCAGCGGTGGACAAAAACGTGGTAGCGGACATGAAATTTGGTACGGCAGTTGGTGGAAGCCCACCTCTGTTCGTCCGCGGGGTGTATCGTCGCGTTTTGATGCGCGCACGTCCCGTTTTTTTCTCCTTTTTCTCTCTTTTTTTTTTGCCTCAATTTCCGATTACCGCGCTCTGTCCTCACCACATGTCGTTTACGTCGAATTATCGAAAATTGCGGGGTAGTCCTAATATGAGAATTAAAGTGCCGGCCACTCTCGCTTCCAGATCTGACAGGGTGCCGCAAAAGAAGCAGCAGAGGACCCGAGACGGCGACGGGCAAAGAACGGGGTTATTGAAGAGGGTGAGAATGCTCAACACCTCCGAATACGATAGCGGCCTCGAACCCCCGAAGAAGCCAAAGAAGTAATCCCCGTGCTTCGTCGCGCGATTGTACACATGTTATAAACAGAAACAGCGATTTCACGTGTGTGATTCGCTTCCTGTAATCATACATCCACATGTTTTTTTAACCCTGATATAGGTGCACTGAGAGAAAAATATAGTTTACTTTTGGCCTCAACCACAATTTTATAATATTTCTAGTAAGAATAAATATGATTAATGTAACTGTATGCATCATTATGTTAACCATAATTATCGTTAGAAATATTATAAAATTGTGATTGAGGCCAAAAGGTAGTATATTTTTCTCTCAGTGTATTGAACGTTTTATTATAAATGTTAATTAAATATTTGAATCGAATTTACATCTGCTTGTTATTTTTCTTTCCAAATACTCCATAGTTATCTTTTTAGAGGCTTAATACGGAGAAATATACATCTTTTCAATTGCAATTTTTTTGCGTCCATTAAGTAATATTTACTATTTTTATTATTTTGAATATTCAGGTAGAATTATTTTTTAATAAGTAGTAGAGTTTTTCACGATTAAATTTTGATATAAGCAACAAAATATGCAAGACATTTTATAACGTATTTATTGCAAAGTTTACAATTAATTTAGAATTAATAATGATTGAATTTTTATTTCACGATAACTAGAGTTTCTATTTTTCTACAGTGCGTGTCGCTTAACATTGTTCGCCAGTTTTTCTGCAATGGTCACTAATTAGTGGCAAATACGCTGCGGCAGAATGCAGTACGTTGGAAAATGTCGGGTTTAAGGAAATTAACCGTAATGATATCGCGCTAATCGCATGGTATAGGCTGCGTCGAATACACTTTCGCGGTCACGAGATCGCGCAACGTTTTAACTCCCTTTTTGCTGCCCGGCTCCGCTTATCTCATTCCCCTCACGATAATTAGCAATCACCTTCTGATAGTACGTACTTACAAAACCGCCATTTCGCCGGCGTCATAACGATATCACGCTAATTGCGCTTTCGTTTCCACTTGAGCGTATACCGTTCACGCGGTCACGAAATTGCGACTCGCACTATTGTTAGGATCGACCTCAACGGCCATTAGGAACATAAGCATTTTATACTTCGCAATTAAATATCGCTTTTTTACCTCCAGTCGAAATATCTCAGTTTAATTAAAGTATTTCATGTAAAAGTATATCGTCTGTTATTTCAATTATTTTAAATTTATCTCGGGAATATTTATTCGTCCTTTATTATAATTCGATACATAGCTCAGAATTTCTTAACTTTTTAATATTCCAATAAATGCATTTTGCAGATGTCGAATTCAAGCGCCTCTCCTACTCTTATATCAATATATAAATATTGAACGATTGCATTTAACTTGATTCTAGTGCACTTTGAGGTCGGTATAAAATCGTGCTGGCAATAAATCCAGCCGGAAAGCTTTACTGCACCGTGTACATGGCATCGTGTAACACCTATACGTATATACGTTTACATGTGTATCGCGATGGAATTAGGAGTTTCGTCGCCGGGGCTAATTTGCCAAAGGGTGCTAAAGAGCTAACGCGTCCTGCGGTGCTTCTTTCCCGGCTTCCTCGGACTCGATTTCAGCGCAAGGGCGCCTGTGAGAGATACACACACACACACACATACACTACAAAGGATCCCGGACACGTGATTGCACAGCAAAAATGCGCCGGCAACGCATTTTTGCCGAGAAGAAGGGAGAGAGAAGGGGGTAGCATCGGACACGGGGCACGTCGACGAGCGGGCCCCTCGGAAGGACCCCTCGCGGATGAAGAGCGGCGAGACGTCACGAAGACGATGGAGGAGGAGGAGGGTATGATTAATACGCGAGCATTATTTTCGGATTTTTTGCCGCGCGATCCGCGAGCGCAAATTGCTTGCAAATAAAGGCGGCGTCGAGCGACTATCGCCGCCGGTAGGACGGCAGCGGGTACGACGGAAAGGAAGTCACGGAAGGAGGCCGTGAGGAGAGCTCGTCCCGAGTTTAATTTAATTTAATTATGCCCTCTTTCTTCGCTACCAGCGTGCCCGAAGATAGATGGCGGCCAGGGAATCTCGCACGTCTCGCCTCGGCACGTTGCGCCGCCCCGTGCGAGCGTAACCGCGATTTCCGCGACATAATTCGATCTCCATCCAAATTACGCGAGTCTCAAATTAACGACGAAGTCCTTGGGCTTTTCCTTTTGCTCCGCACATAAATAAATTCCACAGATCGGGAAGGGAGCCACGGTTCCCTCGGGTACGTTTACTTTTGAAAAAAAAATACAATGTAACAAATTCTAATTGATACTTGACTTTATTAATTAATTAACAAATAGGTAATAAATTATATCATAATAGGTAAAAATTAATTATTATTTCTGATTATTTTCAATCAATATTATCTATCGGCGGGATTTCTTTATTTTTTTATTATTTATTTATTTATTTTTTTGCCAAGCAAGAAGAGCAACGTAGCTTGGTGCTTTGTTAAGAAACGCTACACGCTAAACGCTACTTTGTTGCATAACGCGGTGCGATCGGCGCGTCCGATTCGCGTTTCGCCACATACGCGCGGCGCGGCGCGGCGCGGCGGCACGCAATTTAATTCAATCGCGCGGGTTTCCGCGTTGACGGATACGTTTTCGAGCACCGCCTAGAGCGCGAGTTGTTACGCGGTTTGGCGCTTAAACGCCGGGCGAATTAAGGCGGACGCGTGATTGATCGCGGTGATAAATCGATCGTCTTGGGCAACATCACGCCGACATATGTTTATCGCGCGATCTGATGAAAAGCCGCGCGTTCGCAATTTAATTTAATCGCCCGCGTTATTTCGCGCCGACCGCCGCGTGCGCGCACATTTTCGAAACCCACCCAAGTGGCCATCTGCGAGCGGCCGCATTAGACGCGCGAGCGGAGCAAAGAGTGCGATATTTATTCGTAATGCGCATCGCAATTCGTCGTGCCGCGGCATCAGTCATAGTCATCGCGAGCGAGCGTGCGCGCGCTCATAATGAACCGTACGATTAGGATATCCCGTTCATTCATTCCTTCCTTCGTTCGTTCGTTCGTTCGTTCGTCCGTCCGTCCGTCCGTCGAGTGACTGCGTTCCAGGGGAGAGTAAGCGCGACTCGTGGAGACCGAATAAAAAGATATCTCACGGAAACAGGGGCGGATTTATATGTAAACTATAATGAACCGCCAGCTGTCGAGAAGCTTCATCGAATAATTCTCTTCGGAAACGTTTATTAATCCTTTCAAGTTAGAATAAGATTTACGTTGCTTTAAGATAATAACTCTTTATAGTATACAATATTATTTTCAAACTATCTAAAAATAAATAATAATGTTTTAGTTATGTTTTAATGAAACAAGAAAACATGTTTTATATATTTATATAAAAGCAAATTTATAGAAATAGTGACAACTGTGAAATATCTCTTATATCTATTTCTATCAATGCAGATTAACTTTAATCTGCATTGGAAGAAATGGACATTATACAAGTAGATATAAGATAGAAATACATATGAGACAAACAGTAATTTAAGATAACAAGGGCGCGTTATGCTGTCGAAGAATATGACATAAAAAAATGTCATACATGATTGAACATACTTTAGAAAATTCTAATTTCATGGATGAAACCAAAGTACTTTTAATCTCTCCTTCATACGTGTATGTGTGTGTGTGTGTGTGTGGGTGTGCGAGCCCTAAAGGTCAGCTTCAGGCCCCCGACCCTCATTATCCGTCCCTGTACGGAAAGAGGATAATCCTCATTACCGCGAGATATGCGCAGCTTGAGTCCGATTAACGCGACGAGAAAAAGGAGGGCCGCAGGGACCCGGGCAAGAAAGGGCCCCACTGCAGGGACCGGACTCCGACCGCCCTACGCTACGCCCGCTACGTCGACGAGCGCTTCTTACGCGCGTGAAACACCCGCGGTGACGCGCGCACACACGGCTCTTTCTAATGCGGGGCACAAAAACGTAAGCACTTATAAGAGGCGTTGATTATTCCACGTGATTACCGATTTCCGACCAGTTAACGACTTTTTCGAGTCGCGCTCGGACGCTTATTACGAGTCATTACCGCTTACGTATCCCGCTTATTGCCTTTGAATTTCACGCCTCAAATCGACATCGATCCCTCGGCTCCGTGTATTCCTTCGAAATCGAGGTCAAAACGAGGCCTGTAACGAGTGTTCAACCTGTAGGTTTCCTCGGCATTCTTACCTTCGCCTCATCGCATCATTGTTTTGCAATGTTTTATAAGTGTGTGATTGGTCCTCAAGTTCCTACTTTGTCAGCTATTCGGACTTTCTGAATTTCTTTACGAGGAAAAATATTAGATAATTCGATGGAAAATTCTGTTTTTCTTCTTTTTGTCGAGAGAAATTGTCATAAATCTTGTTGCATGCTTATAGTGTTTCATGAAAAACAACGCGCGAGTACATTTGCTTTAATCGCCCTGCTTTTCTACGAAATGAACGTTTTACCCGCAGATTACGTTTGTGTCGTGTGACGTATACTATTTACTCAGACAAAAGATATTGCAAACGTTACGGATGTTAAAACAACATACAGCTTGCGTGACCACGTTGCTTCTTAAGCATTCCAAGGTGTAAAGTCTTCATCGTTTTCCAATTTCATGCTCAGAATTAACGGCAATTTATTACGAAAATTGCCCACCGCGGTTTGTCGAGCCACTCACTTTTTCCCATCTGAAAGCGCTTTTTCGATAACGCCTTGCCATTTCTAAAAGGCCGAATTAACTTCCATTACCAGTGCGCGACAATAATTGACGCAACAACGTTTTGCTTCGCACAAACAGTTTCTCGATTTAATTTATAAGTTATACTGAACCGGAGATCCAGAAACAAAATTCATTCCTTTTACGACGGATCATTAAATCTTTTCTTACGTTAAGTGCGGTGCGGATTAATTTTCCCTAACACGACTGCGATTCTCCGTTCTCAATTTTCGCAATCGGCGATAATAAGGGCGCGAGAGAGAAGGAGAAACTGCCGTCGTACAGCGACAGGAAGCGACGGAGCAACCGTTTCCGCGAAGCCGACGAGTGAAATCCGTACGAGGACGCGTTAGAATCGGCGCGATTAGCATTTTACGGGCTGCGCATATCCCGTGGAAACGTTTTATTGGCGTGTCGTGCGAAGGAGCCATAGCCTTGCGCCGCCGGCAGCGACGATGGTTGCAGGTTGCAAGCAACCTGCACTCTTCCCTCGTTATTTTCTCATGTATACGGTCTGCATATTGCAACGCGATTCCGCGCTCTCCGCTACCGTCGCTTAAGCTTTCCGCCATTCGGCGGGGATTGCTTAACGTTCGTGTGTACTCATCGACGTGTTAATCCGGCAAGATCATGTCGCAAACTGTAGAGTTAGGTTTAATGTGAACTGCGGGTTTCTTTAATCGAATTTACGTGTCTAACATTATTTGAATCAGATACTCTTTTTATTGCCTGTAAAAGTTCGGAATTTAATTTTTTTTAAAATTAAGTGATTTTATATTAAATATAATTTTGCTACACTGAAAAAAAATTCTGGTTAAAAACGAATCAGAAAATCTTGTAGGATTGATCAAATATTCTGGTTATTACAAGTTGTAAAGTATTGAGTTTTATTGTAATAGCCAGAATATTTGATCAATCAAGATTTTCTGATTCGTTCGTTTTCAAACAGAATTTTTTTTCAGTTTAATTTCAAGCTATTTAATCATTCTTGTAAATACAAATTATATCACTCTTTATTATTTGCCGCTTTTCACCCCGAGCGAAAGAGACAATGCCAATCTAAATGAAACTGAAAAGAATTCCATGATGTAACGTGACGTTGCACAGCCATGGATATCATTGTACGTACATACACGATTCGTGGTAGATTTGCTGGTCGATAGGATTTCTCGTGCATTAGCGCGTTACTGCGCCCGATCGCGATAAGTAACAAGCTGTAAACTACTTTTCCCTACGCGACGCAGGGACTGCGTGCGATTTTGTTGGACGGCACATACGATAATAGCCCGCGTATAGCGCGGTTACTTAACGTTCATTATAATTAACACGCTCGATGCGTTAGCTTTCCCAGGAGGAAAGCGAGAATAATGCGAGCTTGTAATCGTCGGCTCGTAGCATTTAGTTTTTTATCGCTTCCTCGTGATATTAATCGCCGCGAGAAAATTATAAATCCTAACGAACAATCGGAGCCAAGGAGCTCTTTTAACCTTCGACATAATGTATAAATATATTCCAGATGGGATTAATTAAAACAAAGTAGACTCGGAAAAGAAATTAAAATCCCGATCCTTCAACGTTAACGTGTTTCCGCAGATAAGTCTTTCCGAGAATTTTCGCCACGCGAAAGTCGCATCCTTCTATTATACGATAGACAGTCGGTTCATTAGTAATCCGCGATCAATTATGGGCACGTCTCTTTCTTGCGAGCAATCGTGTGAAAATTCGTGTAAATTTTGCGGCGCATACAGTGAACTTCCGGAACGTGATGAGGTCGCTTAAATACCCTTCGCATGGCCCCGTTCCACTTATCCAAATATCTTTGCTTAAATATTCATCGTGCACACGAGGTTTAACGTCCGCGTGCAGCGGAAGCGAACGGCGTCGGCGGCGAAGGCGGTGAAAGCAAAGCGATCCTCGTCCGACGGATTCCGGGTGTCTTTGATGGCGGCCATCCGCGCCGCGCGCCGCGCGCTGCTCGCAAGGCATCGCGTTCCAGAACAATTAACCGATGGCAATTAAGACATCTAAATTAATTCGTTATAAACAAGGAGCCGGGCTGAATAGAGGCCCGTAATTGCCCGGGTTCTCACAAGCCGCCCGGGAGGATACGATGTACGCACCTGCGCGCATCCGCGTGCATCGGTCGCGCCCGTAATAGCGACAATTACTTTATTTTATTTTGCCATCCGCTTCCTCTCCCGCGACTTTCTTTTCTCGCCGAGAACCGCGCCCGTTCTCGCCTCTTTTAGGCGCGCGTCGGAGCTGCGCACTTAGCTCCTTATCTCTTATTATATCCCGCGGCGGATGGAAATTGCTATCCCGAAAACAATGTGCCCGCTTATCCGCGCCTATCTCCGTCGTTATTTGCCGCCGCGCGATCTAGTTTTTCCCCGAATTGCCCCTCGCGGCGATGCCACGGGAAATTCGAAACTCACGAATGCGATTGTGTCGGGCATTGAAAAAAAAAAAAAAAATAGCGCGCGACACGGCGGAAGTAGTTAAAATCCGGAATAATTCTCATAAAACTGGAAAAGAAAGTTTATTATTTCTTTACGTATTCTTTACGTACGCTTTTTTCAATTCGTATTGTAAACAAATGTGTAAAGTTATACTTTTCCTAAAAACGTATACGTGAAATTACATTGTAATGATAGCATTATTGAATACATGTTGAAGAGAGAAGATACATGTTGAAGAATACACTGAAAAAAAATTCTGGTTAAAGACGGACGAATCAGAAAATCTTGTAGGATTGATCAAATATTCTGGTTATTATAATAGAAATTCTGGTCATTATAATAGAACTCAATACTTTAATTTGTAGCTTATATAATAACCAGAATTCCTGTTACAAGATTTTTCTGATTCATCCGTTTTTAACCAGAATTTTTTTTCAGTGTAGTTTTATCATTTTATAATATTCTACTTCGAAGCGAATATGTGTAAAAAGTATTTTTTCATCATTTGATTAATACATTTCTAACCTTTTAATATTCGTAGACATCTTGTACATGCAACTCCAAACATTTTATGTAACGAATCCGCCACACGAAAGCCAACAGTTTCTTGTTGCAGCGTTTTGTCGCGCGATAATTACCGCCTTTCGTGTTCGATAAATGTAAAATTTTGTCATCTGCACGAACGTGTGTTATAATAAAAATAGAATTCTAACAACAAACTGTAATGACGCAGGTAACTCGAAAGAAATAAAAGAAATTGAGAGATGTAAAAGAAATTATAAATCTCTATTGATTTATCGATTATTCGTGTATTTCCTGGTTCTGGCTTACCGCCAAATTAATAAATCCGTTAAGACCATGTATTGTTATAAGCGTACACAGTCTGCAGGACTTTATGTAACAATTTCGTTATTGCGCGGCTCACGGCAGTTTCCTGACGCGATAACGCCGCGCACCGCGCGCTAATTGTCGTTTTTCACGTCCGTTTCCTCGTTTTAAACTATCCTGCCTATTCGCCGAGCGACATTTTAGCGCTAACTAGTAGTAGTTTAACGATGCACCGGCAGCTTAATTGGCCGTCGGTCGGTTTATCGTTCCAGCCATTGCTCGTCCTCTTTGTTTCGAAGCCGCAGACTACGTGAGTTATTGCGGATTAATATCTCGCGAAAAATGCATCGAAAGTGTCCGTTGCAATCTTATCGCAACATTGTCATTATAAAAATCCTGTTTATCCAAGTGTATCCTGTTTATCTTGAAATAAAAACAAACTTACACAATCGTATGAATTAACGCAATATTGTTAAAAAATATCGAATATATAATGTAAATCTATTAAAATGATAATTATTTTAAGCTTCTTTTAATTGACATTTAAATCTATATTTTATTTTATTTAAAAAAAGATCCCGTCGACTAATGATGAAATTAATAAGCCAATTTAATGTCTTTACAATAATCTATTACGCATACATATATTGAAATAATTTTATATTTGCATTGTGTGTATATAAAATTATAAAACAGCTATTAGTTGAAATGAGTCGAGAAACGTTTAACCGGCGGCGCAAGTTCCATAAGCTTCGCCGTAAAAACGGTCGAGTGAAGTAGAGAAAAAAAAAGATATATCATGGAAAAAAGGAAGATCTCGCGCGACGGTTCGGAGGGAAGGGCGCTCGAAAATTATTCCGATATGAAACTCATCGCGCGGCGTATCGCGTCAAAGGAGCCAATTTAAAAAAGCCCCTTCCAAGATTATCAGCGCCTCGTTGCGGCGGGATTAAAATACAAAAAGAAGAAGCGCCGGTAAGGGGGTTGGAACGTAGGTAAGGGGGAGGAAAGGGGCACGGGTGCGAAAAGAGGGATGGCAGAAATGCTTGGGATTGGTAAACTTCCCTGTAATTTGTCCCACCGTCGCTTTGAGCCTCTTTTAAGCGACCGCGCGCCCTTTCCCGCATTTTTACCTTTCCCCTTTTTCCTCGCCGTGTCGCAGCTCGAAAGAGAAAGGAGGAGGTCATCAGTAACGCGCCCTAAAAATCGATGGTATATGAAACAGATTGTGTGGTGAAGGGAAGCTCGTGATTAAAGACGTATCAGCTTGTTGAATATTCACGCGGGATCTCCATTAAAAGATCTCCTTGCAAAAAATTTCAAATTTCGCGATTGTTAACAAAACTTACGAATTTAAGTAACGGAAGCCGCTTTGGATAAGTTTTCGTATTTTTAATTTATTTTTGTACTCTCGCGTAAGTAATCTCGCGTAATTTTGAGAGACTATGTAATTCTGCACTGTTACTTCTATTGTAGTTTGGACTTGAGAAAGCATTCACATAATTTTATTTTGCCTATCACATCGCTTATGTTAATTGCAACAATGATGAACAATTCATCAATTTCTTCATTTATCATATAAAGTCGTAAAATTATCAACGCAAATCTATTCTAATAATTTACTTTAACAAGTAAATTTATTTTCGTTGACTTATAATTTCATAATTATTGAATCCCTAATAATATTACTAATTGTAAGAAGAAAATCAATTCGCGAACAATCGCAAAAATTCGCCAGAGGATGCGCCTGGCACACCCTATATATTCGCGGCGTCATTATCATCGAGGCGGGCGAACGCATCCGACTACCAAATTAACCACTAATTCGCGTACGCCGAAGTCGCCGACACCTCGAAGGCACGTTTCGAGAATACCACCGGAACGTGCGATAAACGAATTACGAGAGCCATTCATCGACCGCGAAACTCGTTTACGACGCCTTTAGCACGGAATTCGCATTTTCGCAGCTTGCGAAGTATCCAAATAGCGCCGAGATATTACGCGATGGTCTTTTCAAATTTGAAAAGCGAAACCGATGGTAAAACCCGAAGGCCATAAAGATCCCCCCCCCCCCAAAAAAAAACCTTCCACCGCTAAAGCTGGTATTAAACTATATGCAATTCGTGGCTCGAGAAAGTTCAAGATTCGCAATTCATTATTCATGTGAGATTCGCAAAGTGAACAAGCATATTTGTTGAGTTTGCATTCGTTGTTTATCATTTGCATCAATTTAACGATTTCATTGACAAAATTAAAGGGCACAAAGCATACACATGCATAATTTGGCGTTATATAATATATAATAAGGGAAATAATTTCTGCGTGTAAAATCAATGACTTTTTAAAAAGTGTTTAGAATTGAAAATTAATATCGATATCAATTTCTTGAAGATTATAGCTAATAATCTCATAAGTGTCAAGACGAAAATATTATTAGAAAGCATCGAGGACGTACACTGAGAGAAAAAAATAGTTGCAGTAACTATAATATAATATCATTAGATTTTATAATTATTTTTGGACCCAACCACATTTTTATAATCAAACAATATAAATTATGGTTGGTTTAACATTTGATTAAAGTCCTCATAATCATAATTAGGTCCATGCAACGTATATAATATGGTTGTTATTAACGAAAACGAGATTTTAATTTAGCAAGTTGTAAAATAATGTAATAGTCACCACTATTGGCATCGCCACTATGAGCATATATCGTTATAATTACCAATATTATATTATAGTAACTACTAGAAAAACGATATTTCTGACTGTAATTATTTTACTATGCAATTATAGTAGCAAGTAACATATATTTTTCTCAGTGTACGCTACACTGCAACTATTGCTGCTGCATTTCGTTTATCCGGTGTACATATCGAAATTCGATCGCGCAGTATCACCTAGGGTTTCACGACCGTTATTTAGACCTCATGATCGCCAGGTTGCACTGGATTTTACATTCAGTCGTGCATAACGCAACCGTAAGAACGTAAGAGCGTAAGACACAATAATCCGATGACGGCGCTTATCCAGATTTATAGACGAGCTCGCCCTTAAAAAATGATATATTCTTCATGAAAAGAAATTCAATATTTCTGTTTGCATTGTATGCGTTATGCATATTATTTTATATGTCCTTGTGCAACGAACCGAGCGGTAGGTGCTCACTCACAAACGCTCATGTGCACTTTGCACGCGCGCGCGCGTATGCGAGTGTATGTGTGTGTGCGTGTGTGGTGCCGCGTTATGGATCCCCGAGTCGTTAATTAGAGCGGCGACAACCAGAGGTGCGCGGAGCTTAAGTACTCATGCGTCGCTCGAATCGACTTGATTAATTGATCGATGCGAGGTGGATGATCGCGGCCGTGATTAAAGCACAGCAGAATATATCGCAGGGCGAGTCGAAATATTTGCTACCGGTTATAGCGCGTCTCGCCGACGTCCATTATGATGCCGCGCACCTGCGAAATCGAAATCGCGTTGGAAACATTGATGGATGATTTTTTTTTTTTTCAGGAAAACACGGGTGGGAGACTGCTTCGATCTGCCGCAAAGCCGATCGTAATTGACTCGGAATTACGCCGATTTCTGCCGCGGCCGCGCCGAGAGAATTGCACGTCATCGCGTTATTGTAATTAACAGAATTCTTCCTTCACGGCGCGCGTACGTAGAAGGCGGCTTTCTTAAAATTATTTCCTGCTTCCGCTTTCACCTACCGTCGCGGAACCGCGTAATTAATTTCGTAATGAAGATCCATATCTCTAAACGTGCTGAGCTAAATTACGTTTCTTTCCGCGAAACGAGCTCTTTGCATCCAAATGCAATCGACTTTGCAGATCATATTTTCTCCCTCGATCTAATCGACAGATCGCGAGACACCTCAAAATTCTTTTATATTTTTTTCTCAAAAATCTAAACAAATATAAAGAACTAAAGAACGAATCTAAGACGAATTCTCTTTAAAGGTCCCGTTGAATTTCGCGCGAAATTCCCATTGAGATAAAATCCATTCTCTAAATTTGTCAAAGAATGCGCCGCTAAAATTGAATGCGGAGTACGACACCCTGTATACATCGTGGTACGTGGCAGCGTTAGACGTTTGATTAATAGCGTCAGCGCTCATTGGTCACGCTACTAATAAAGGAGCGTTCACATGTATTAAAACCTCGCGCCGCTGCTCGCGAGCGAGCGCGCGGCCACGTCCTCCGAGTTGTGGTCGAGAACGACGCAATATAACGAGGGAATGGCGTGCCTCGCTCATAATTGAGGCGAGCACCTACAATCCAATCGCTCTTAATCATTCAAATTCATCTCGCCTAGCGAACCGCGGCAGCCATTACCGACCACCGCGCGCACCGACTTGCGGAAACCGATCTTTACATCCTGCACGAGGATTGAAACTCATTGACACGCAAATATAATTTCGATGAGAGCTCGGATTGTGCCGTAACAATGCTTTATGAAACGACGAGAGAGACGTTTCCGCAGACGCTATTTATATATCTTGCGAGACAACTTTTACAATTTTATCGCTTCGATCGATTAATTATATTAATTTTAATTGGATTTAAAAATTAATAATTAGAGATGTCTAAAGATTATACACGTAAACGTGCTGAAGAATGGACATGTCGAAGTTACATTAATTTTCACGCCTTATCATCTGTGTGCGCGGGATAGCTGCCGCGAGAGAGAGAGAAAGAGAGAGAGAGAGAGAGAGAGAGACGGAACGTGCGGAGGGCAATTAATTCCGATATTCATTTTTTATTAGTAATTAACACCAAACTGTGGCATGACTCGCATTCGTGGCGCATCGGGCCGATTAATCTTCCTCTCGCGGATTTTCCGCTCGCATAAAGGCGCGTTCCTTGGGAGATTCGGTCGCGCGCGCGCGCCCCGGGGAAAACGGCCGGCCGTCGTAAATTAATTTCGCTCCCGTTTCGCCCGCTCTCGCGCGAAGCGAGCGGATCGCGACGAGCGAAAATGGTGGAGATTACGCGAAATTATGTAAATCCGCGGCATTGTAAATGGGGATCCGTTTTTCGTTTTATTGGCCTGTGGGCCCCCGGACCCTCTTCTCCCTCCCCCTCCCCCTTTCCTCGCTTTCTCCGGCATCCTCGGTCATATAACTGAGACAAAAGGCCGCCTAACGCCGAAACAAAGGGTGCAGGGGCGAGTAGAGATCTCTTGAGGGCACACATGCAACGAATTTAACTGCTTCCCCCAGACATTACTCTTGCTAAATTTCTTTTATTCACCCCGTATTCCCCTAACTGTCTCTTTCGTTCTCTATCTCTATCTCCTTCCCCTCTCCCTTCGCTCGCGCTCGTTCGTTATGTAATATACTTACTGGTTTTTAGAAGGGTTACATCAGATTTTAGCCAGAATAAAAGCTACCTCTAGGTACGCGAATGCCGAGGGTCTTCGTATTAAAGTTTCAATATCCAATGTCCGGTCATTTTGTTGACAACTCTTCGATAACAATGTGGGACTGTGTGTACCGTTGCATCTGTTGTACAAAGAAATATTAGTTCTAGTAGTTAACAATCTTCCCATTTGCCGAAGCAATTTTTCTTTCCCGTACACATAATACACATAATCGCTATTAATAATAAAAAGATTACCCGCGCGCCGCGCCGGGATCCGACGGAAAGGTGGGTATTGTCGTCATTTCGCTCGCGATTATATACGAATACAGCGCGCTTTATTGTGACGATTTATGAATCGATGGCAAGCTCAAAAGGCCTCTTATTCAGGGACATTCATTATTTCCTGCGCAGCAAGTCGAGCCTTTGCAGCGGCTTTTAAAAGGTGACAAAATCCCCTTAGAGCGCGCCGCTCGAGGGTGGGCTAAGTTACAATTAATTAATTAACTCGAACCCCTGTAATTCATGCGGTAAGTCAAACTTAATTAATTATCGCCCGGGCTCATGACGGTAAAGGGCAGACGGCGGGAGGAGAGGGAAGGGGACGGCTTTTCGTCTTATAAAATCGCTGATATTTGCGACGACTTTCGCTCATCGATCGCTTGTCGCGCCGCGCTGTGGAAAAAAATGCGTGAGTATAAATTATTCTTTCTCCCGCGATCTGCTTTCGGAAGCGATTGCTTGTCCCGGCGAAAATAAAGCAAAGGGCGCGCACGCGAGTCTGTCGTGTTCTCGATTCCCCGCGCGGACTCTCGACGAGTCGGGCGAAAAGCATTCGGGGTTTATTATCCCCTTCGCCTACGCCAATGAATTACGGCGAAACGTCACTCTGTGGAAAAGCTATTAATTACAAACCCCTCCCACTATTGTCCCGCTGCCGATAACTTTTCTATTATCCTTCTAAAAAGGGATTTAGGACAGGGCAGTCTCTGCCCGCCGTAGAATTCGACCTTACGGCGCGGCGCCTAGCTTCTTTTACGTATCGTGGATTCGTGGATCGCGAAATAATCCATGCCAATTTGCAATTTTCTCATTACTATCTTTTCCACGAGATCCAACTATGTATGTACTTCTTATTCGGAAATGTACGGTGTTATATTAAGGATTTTTTTTATTGCACTTCCTAGAGGTTGTAATATTGTAGTTGAGATATATACGATATATACGGTTAATTTTCAGCTTCCTGAGAAATTCAACGGTGATCTTTTCATAGCACGGTATCACTTCCTGGTTCATAATTAATAAATATTATCATCCGGAATTAATCGTATCACGAGCTATTGTTAGCATTTAGTACCACTTTCTCTTTTTCTGTTTATAATGAGATCGGCAACGATTACAAGTTTAATTGCAATGTTATAATGAGCCTACGTTTTCAAATGCCTCAGAAGTTCACGAGTAACGCTTATAAAAGATAGATTTTATCGATTCAATTTTCATTTCGCTGATAATTTTCCTCACGAACCGTTCCGATTTCTTGGCAACTAATTTCATTTATATAACGCTTTTTATACAATATAAAACAACAAGCAATTGTAAAATGTAAAAATGTAAGATGTAAAAATTGCCATTGTTATATCAACTAATTATTTTCTAGATGTTTTCTACAATGCAGCTCAATTAATTTACTCTTTATTTTGCGTGGTTTTATTGTACAAAATAGAAAAAAAATATTTTATCTCGATACAATGGATAATATAGCCTAGAATGATAAATTACTAATTTTGTCATTGTAATTTAATCGGCATGTTTTTTCACGGATTGTTTTGTAACAATGCTCATGACAATGGAAATTAAAAGGTTCCCTAGAGTAAAATTATGTTTGTAGCTACTACTTTATTATACTCAAAAATGATGAGAAATATTTTTCATGTAAACAAATCTCTCATACTTTTCTTTTCATGAGACCGCTTGCAGACGATCTTGATGCTTAATTATAGGACAGTAACGAGACTCAAACATGTGTCTATCTTCATCTTTCTTTCTAAATAAATAAAGACACACACAGCCGAAATAATGTTGGTGCAACCGAGTCTTACAATTAATCAAATAGATTTTACAAAATGGTGAGAAAAATGGAAAGGAGAAAAAATAAGAAAAATAAGAAAAGTATCGAGATCAAAGCATAGCTACCGTGAGGGAATTGTCCCGATCTTTGAAGCTGCTGGGCATCGAAGGTCTTCAAAAGGACCGCTCCGAAGCCGCGGCTGTCCGGAACTCATTTGTTCTCGCTCGGCGCGAGGCTGACGCAGCCGAGAAAGATCGATCGACCGGTGTCTTAACCTCAGACTCCCACGAAATCGTCTGGTTTCGATAAGAAAAATTCTGGGGCATTAATTGGACGGACGGTAATTGAGTCGTGATGGAAAACTGATAGTCCTCCAGAGCGACTGTAATTTACTGCCCCATCTCGCGACGGAAAGCTCGGTGCGTCGCGTAGAAGTCTCTTCATTCCCCGATAGCTGTCACGTTGAAGATTGGCCGACGGCAATTAAGTTGCGTCGAAGATAACTTAGTCAGTCATTAAACAGAGATTAACTCGGCCTGTCTTTTCTTTTTAACTGAGATCCAGCGCTAGGCTGCATTGTGGCGAAATATTATAGTAACGGACAGTATATAAAATTATGATAAATGTATCAGTGAGAATGAGCAGCTAACACAAAACGTATTAAATAACTCATTGTCAGCTAATTTAAAATCAAGGTCACGATAAAAAACATATTTCATCAAAAATTGCATCAATTTCGATGAAACTCTCTGCCTGAAATGCCTCTTGCACTTTCTATATCTGAAAGTTAAAGAAAAATGTAAGTTTCTCATGGGGAGAAATTATGGATTGCTGCTGAAGATTTTCGAAAAATCGCTCGATCGAGAGAGGGATTCGATGCGATGCGATACGATGCGATGCGATGCGATGGCAGGGAGATTGGATGGATCTACGAGGAACCGCGCATACGGTAGTCGAGAAACGAAGTGAAATTATCGATGCGATTGCCACTGAACCATCTCCGTTCGACGGGGCCACCGACAAAGGGTCGATCAACGATTCTCTTCCATCTCGCCCCGCGTCGCCTACCCCCACTCGGACCCCCCTCCTACTTCTTTTTTACAAAAGATAACCCACGGTGGCCACCTTTTTGTTTGCTCAGCGAGATTGCTTGGCCCTTGCTCGGAAATTGACCGAAGATTGCGGCCGACCGACGTTTGCTCTGCGGCCACGGCCTTAACTTTGCGCCACCGCAAAAATATCATTGGCTTCTCTTTCCTCATCTTCTTCTTCTTTACCTCCTTCTTCCTGATGCATCACCTTCTTATTCGGTTTCTTCCAACCTGGGAACAAGGTTTCACGTGCGTTCAACAGTAGCCCCGTGAGAGACTTTGGCACGCTAGAGAATCGTTTTTACGCCTGCATTTGTCAGGACTTCAACCGCTGTTATGTAATTGGCATGTTGATTTCTGTCGTAACAAAAATGGCTGTCTTAGTGCATATTTGGTACGACTCTTATCAGTTTATTGCAAATTTTGCGACACATTTTTATATTTTAATATTCTATTGTATTTCTATTGTATTTGTTTTTTTTGGCAAAAAAAACTTACGTACCTATATTTTTTTAAAAACATAAATATATACTTTAGAAAAGTAGGTGTCACGTTATTGAACTGTTTCTATGTTCGAGCATGGTTAGATATGGATTCATGACAGTATTTTATCTAGTGAGATATATCTTCACTTTTATCAATAGATCTGGACAGGTTAGGCATTGTCTTCTAGAATTATGTCGGAGCCATTTTAACACGCTTTACCCACGAACGTTTCCCCTTCCTTCTCGAGGATGACGTCCGGACTTATTATCGGATCCTTTCTTCCTCTACATCCCACTCGTAGGATATGATCGGAGGCGATGGAGCGCGCACGAAGCTAACCGCCCAGAGTATTATATATCGAAAAATATCTCCGCGAGAGAGAAAACCTCTCCTCTTCGAGGAGCAATGACTTTTGTTCACAGCGATGCTGTCAGAAGTTATCATTCTTAATAGGTCGTCATTTTGTAGCTACTCGCAATGTGCGAAGGATTATCGTGAAGCAAATTTTTGGCATGTGCGCATTTAAAAATATAAACAATATCATCCAGGTATTATTTTATTAAGAATTAAGAATCTTAATTTAAGAATCTCTTTATGATCAACATCATATAAAAAATTGCTAAAAGAGAGATTAATCTTTTTTGTAATTATACCAAGTAACTATTTACCAAACAAATTGTGAATTGAAATAATAATAATTGAAAAAAATTAAATAAGAAATTGAATAAAGAAAATCTTTTAATTCGAAATTTTTGATCGGAATCATAATTAATTACACAATAGGTGCTCACGAGTTAATTAATTGCGACAAGATTGTTAGCAAAAGATAGAATGAAAGATTATATCTTTTTACATGGATTTAATCGCGAAATACATTTATTAGATGCTACCTATATGGAGTAATTAACGAACAAATCGCCACTCTTGCCTTATAAGAGGACACTTTCATCGATGTTGTATAGTAAATCGGTCGAGGGCGATGACGACAACTGATTGATCGTTCGATCGATCGGTTGGATCGATCGGGTTACCGGTGCGCACGATCCCCGCACCACACCGCGAATCATATCGACGTTATGGGATCGATTACAGAGGGAAAGACGGCAAGATCCTCGACCGGAGAAGGACGCTATTGAATTACCATAAAACGCCATGATTAATGCAAGGTAAACGAATATAACGCCGCAGAGACCGCAGTCTGTCCTGCAGCAGTTAGTGAGTATCGCGGTATGGTTTCCTGCACTTACACTATTTCGTCTCTTATCGCGTCGTCAACATCGTCTATGCCTGTGCTATCAATTATATATAATTATGAATTGTCGCTGAAAACATTCATTGCTTATCAAAAATAACAAAAAGAGTACGTTGTACATTGATTTAAATTTTAATTTTATTCTTTTTAATTTCTGTAAAATTGTTGCAATTATTCTTGTTAATTCTTGTTGTGAATTTGATTTAGCGACTTGTTTCGTAAGATACATAACAGTAAATACAAGTTTTGGATAAAATATTTTTAATAGCACATGAAGTGAATGAGAAGCTATTCAGCAACTTTTATGCACGAAATACTGGTACAAGCTGACTCATTCCGTATCCTATATTTAACTTGACAGTAAACACGGTGTCTTCTGGCTTCTCTGATAGTTGAAAAGAGATTGACATTCACTTAATTTAACAAGTAAACGCATTTTAGCCACGCATCGTTGTGCAGTTTCATACAATTATTATTTCTTTTACTTTGAATAAGTACCTAGTAAGTGAGCCTTTTAGCAACACTTAATAATTTTACGTAACAGTTTATATTTATTTTATTTTATATAAAATAGTTATAATAACACGTCAATAACAAACATACAATCATAATAATCATTTATTTAAAGTCGAATGCAACTTCCTTACATAAGTGATATCTTTTCCATAATTAAAAGAAATTGAAAGATATTAATTTTAGTACTTCAGACTCTCTCGATCTGTTGGCTCTGCAGACTTGAGCTCTCGCAGAAGTATTTTTGCGATTGACTTTTAAGTTAAGCGGATGACTTGCGTGCATCCGTCGTGAGAATCCGCGCGCGTGCGTTTGCGTGCATGTCGACAACATATGATACATATGGGAACCTTAGGCTCTGTGGTTTGAAGCCCGTAACGTGTGGCTGCGGATGATGTTGTCGACCAGAAAACAAGGAAGGAACAGTACACGAGCAATCATATATGATGTAGATTATCGTTATATTAGTAAATATGTATATCGGCATGCGCATCTGAGATAGCCTAATGAGAAAACAGCTATGCCTTGAGATAATACGTTGATGTGATATTTTAATAAAATAATTAGATAATTTTTAATAGTTCATATAAATAAGTACTAATCTCACTTGTGTGATGCTCACTTCGGAATGCGAAGTTTAATTAAATTTTTCCATTTGTTCCTTGTCATACCTCTTAATATTTATTGCATCAAAATGACGAATAAATTACTGCACGATACAATAACATAAATTCATGCACTGAAAAAAAAAAAAATTCTGGCTAAAAACGGACAAATCAGAAAATCTTGCAGAATTGATCAAATATTCTGGTTATTATAAGTTATAAAGTGATAAATTCTATTATAATAATCAGAATATTTGATCAATCCTATAAGATTTTCTGATTCGTCCATTTTTAACCAGAATTTTTTTTCAGTGTGAATCTCTAAGTGAGAATCAGGCTTGTATTAGCAAAGTAACATGAAAAGATCGTGGCACAATAAATGAGCAAACATGAATATTAAGATAACGAAATAAATTATTTATTATTTTCTAACAAAGAAAAATTAATAAATGAAAATCTGTTGAATCTGACTAGTTTATGATATTAAAAATTATAAAATTCCAATTATGGAACGAAAATCAAATGTCTTAGTCATTCTTCAATTATTTTTAATTATCTGTATTACTGTCAGGAAAAGTCTGATTCTAATTTTATATGCAAGGACAAATAATGTCTTTAGAGTGTTCGCATAGTCGGTACACGCCGCTGGTCGAGACCGAAAGGGGAATACACCGCGCATGAATACACCGCTGTGTCTCGCGCTGATCTACATTGCGCAAACTTGCGAAAGAGTCGATTGACCGATCGCTTACAAAGTCTCTCTTGCGGCAAGACCGCATTCCGCCTTTGAGCGATCCCCTCTCGCAGCATCGAGGGCTCGGCTGCCCGATTTCATCGATGAATCCGCCGATCCGATAAACCCCCGTCGATTTTTATGATCCCTTCGCCCGGATCGGCCTTCGTCGATTGTACCGATTATTCCAGAATATTTACGTGGCTTAGCACGACGTACCCTATGCAAAAGAAGTTGCCCGCATCGTGCACTCGTACGGTTCCACGTCTCTTACTTGATATTCGACATGAATGTGGAAAAAAATGGACTGTGAGATTTTTATAATCGATATAAAAATGCGCATTCCATAAATACATTACTAGATATATAAATACACACCCCAAAAAAAAGTATTTTATGTTTAAAGTGATTTTTCCTATAATGTCATATTCTAAGCTTACTGTTTTACAGCAAACATATTCCTCTTTCAATAAAGCGAAAAATACTTGTTTCTCTCTTAAATAGTCTTGCTTATACTATTTGTCTTTTGATTTCAGAGGAATCTTTTTGAGATTATTATAAAATTAAAATCCTCTAAAATTTAAAATTTTAAAGGATTCCATGTGTATCCAAATAATTTTTTTTTTTTGTTCAAATATATAAATCATTTCAAACAATAATTTTTCGAGTCCAAAGTTAAGTACTTCAAAGTCTCAATTTTCCATGTTGGTTCACATCCTTCTTCCCTATTACTTCAATACATTAGCATGTATTGAAACAAAACAAAATGATCGCAAACAAAGCGAGTAAATAAGAAATGTATACTCGGGAATTGTCCCGAGTTGGTAGGTCGCATTGTCGTTATTTCTATTAACATGCATTCTCAGCGTACCGCGAGGCGCCGCCGCAGGTTGACTCCTGGCGTGATTGATAAAATGATGGCGAACCCGCATGCCGGCACGCATTCATTGCGCGCGTAGGAACGTACGTACCGTATCCCGATGCTGCTGCGGTCCTGACGTCCTGTTGATATGCCACGCAAATGCCCCGCGTACCCTCGCACGAGGCTCGGTTATACACAGCGTGGAAGTGGAGATGGATGCATAAGGGGTTAGTGCGCGGGGCGCGGGCACCCGTAAATACACACGCATATCGCGTATGGGCATATCTCCTCTCTTGTTACCGTGCCGTTCCTACTAATGACGTAATCGACTCGAACGAGAATTCCAGCCGCACGATCGTTTTCCTCGCAGCTCCGCCGCCGCCGCCGCCGCCGCCGCCGCCGCCGCCGAGAGAGTCGGTCCATCTCGCTCCCTCAATCTCGGTAATCGTTTTAATCCCTCCTCGGAAGGGATACCCAGCTAAATTGAGAACTCATTGCCCGCCGCGGTCGCGCTTCTTCGTCCATCGTCCAGCTCTTTCTTTCTTTCTTTCTCTCTTCTTTTTCCCTTCCTTATTTCTTTCTCGCGATCCTTCGGCCGGATCGGACCGTGCTCTTAGTTGCTACTTTCGCGTCTCTCCTCCAAGGATAGTAAACCATCATATTTGACGCATATTTGCACCGAGTGATTTGCACTTTAACACTAACAGACTTAAGTGGCGTGAATTCCAAAACTATTCCAATTCCAAAGAGATTATTGGGATATAACAAATAATTATTATTACTACGTAAACAAAAGATTATAAATTAAATATAATAACCTATTTCCCTAATATATTTTTCAATCTGAATTTTTTTAGAAATAATAGAACGCTTATATCCATTTCTACCAATTTAGAGCAACTTTAATCTCGGTTTAACTTACTTTTTATCTCTTTCTAGTTCCAAGAATTTAAACTGAGATTAAAGTTAATCTGCGTTGGTAAAAATGGGCCTTAGTCAATGATTTCTAATAACGTTAATGGATCACTGCTTAAAAATATATTAGAACGTAGTCATCAATATTTGTCTGAAACGGAAATTTCCTTATCGATATCTTCCATACATGAATATCACATGATTGCAAAAAAACGGTAAAACATTCGCCGCGTCATTATAAACCGATTAGCGAGTACGCGACCGTTTTCTGCAGATTCCTTTTTGCGCGAAAGACTTCTCGCAATCATAAAGGCGCACGAAGCTCGTCCCTGATGTCTCTCGACCTTCTCAATCTACCGTAGTACGTCGAACCCAGAAACATTTTCGTATCGTTCTCTCCTGTGTTTTCTGTAATAAATCAAATTAATTCGCGTAATAACGTAACAGGCGCATCGATGCACCACATCTGAGACGGCAATCAGATCGTTGCCCGAGGAGACGAAAGGATGGCGAGACGACGCAAAAACGCGTGCGCGCGCGCGCTCTCTCTCTCTCTCTCTCTCTCTCTCTCTCTTTCTCTCTCAAAGGACTAATTTTTCATTCGTCTTCTGGGTCTATTTGGCTCCCCACTCCCCCTCTCCTCCCCCCTTTACGCCCTTTCCCTGCGTGCTACCACTTTCGTACGAGATCGGACAAAACATCCATCATGCACGTGGTGGTGGTGGCGACTTCGAGATGCAGAAAAACTTAATTACCTTCATTAAGCGAGGGCTGCGCGTCTGATCGCAGCTGATCAATCGTCCATTTCGTCCGCGGATGCGCTCGCTGACTACTCTCTCGAGTGACGTCAAAGCCCCGGCTATCGGGCGATGTCAAAACAACGTTAATGGGCTCTGTGTAATTGCAAACAATGAAATGCAGATATTGCAGATATCTTCACTGTTAAACTCCTAGTGTCAAATTATACTCAATTTGAGTCATTTTTAACTATTTTTAACTATTCCATAGGTCGCCACTGCTCCTACTCAATATTTCACTAATTTTGACTAAAATTTTAACTAACAAGTTAATTTAGATAAATTAGATAAATTAATTTCAATTTTAGTCAAAATTAATGAAATAATGAGTAAAAGCAGTGGCAACCCCATAGGAATTTACAGTGCATGTTTATAAAATTTTACCTATAAATTATCGCCTCGGGGTTTTACTTGCTCTTAATGTTAAATTAGCAGCCTAAGTAATTTCGAATTGCAAATTATATCTGACCTCACGCAAACAAATTTTCCATAATTCAAAGTTGCGCTGCTACATACTCTGAGCGACACAAGAAACTGTTAAAAAATATCGCAACATAATTACGAGATACTCACGTTAACTCGGCACGTCATAAATATTCATCAAACAATTCGCAATATTAGCGAGTGTATTGAGTCCGACTGTCGTTGACCCCTTCACCCTCGCGCTCTCGATCGAAAACAAACACGTAGGACCGGCAATTACAGGCAATTACAGATTTTATTGTTCGACCCGTGCCACTACATCGCGGGCGTGCGCGTGCATGCAACGTGCACCGCGTTTCGCTCTCCCGCGGTAACGCACGGGACATTATACAGTGCCCTCCCCCTTTGCCACATCGTCAGAACCTTCCCTCTCTCTCTCTCTCTCTCTCTCTCTCTCTTTTACCTCACCCCCATGGATTGCTTAATGACTCGACCATGGTGCCGCCAAAGGGGCGCGCTTCGTGCCGCTTTATTTTTACTTCCGCGGGCGTTCTATAGGCACCCGCTATTAATTGCCGTCGTTCCGCACCGACTTCGCCGCGAATCCATCTACCACCACCACCACCAACATCACCATCGCCACACAACCACCGTCGTCACCTCACACCGAAGAAATCCGCCTCGTGTATGCCCGCGGGGTTTCCGCGCTTAAACTCGCGACTGACCGCCACTAATTTCTCGCTTGCGACTCGCGCTCGCCTCGAAAATGCATCTGGATTCGACCCCGCGACTACCTCGCGTGCTAAATTCGTATCTCGTACGCTGCAAAAATTATCCACGCAAGCGATAATATATCTTTAAAATCTTTTTATATAAGATTTTTTAAAATTTGTACTCCCATCTCTCGTTTGTCTTTATAATTGTTCCTATTTTTTACTTTTTTTTCTTATTTATAATGTATACTTTGTCGACAAATAATTTAGTTTTTATTTAATTATAATATGAAAAACCGCAAGCGACATTTATGATAGATAAAAAATGATTATATAAATATTGACTTAGAAATCTAGCAATCTAAAAATCTCATCCTTTTTTTTTACGTTATTTGAGTATCTTCAAACGTTCAAATATCAAGTCTATCGTGTGATATTGACTTTTATATGTCTGCCGCTATGTTATTATGGTTTCCATGATACCCTGAATGTGCAGTTATCGCGATCATCCTTCATTAGCCTCATGTTTTCAGCCGTTAAACGATTTCTTTATTCATACGCTCGGAACAATTAAGCGCGAGTAACTGTATCGGTTACTGTATTGTGCGGCGACGCAGTTTCTTGCAGGAGCGTGTGTGTCTAATCCAATGCGAAGATATTACCTGAACGAGAACATATATATGTACATGTGTGTATATATGTGCACGAGCATATGTGTATGCAGATGCGCGCGTGTGCGGAGGAACACGTCGATTAAGGAGGTGTCTATGGGAATTTATGCTGGCGTTAATTCACGGCAGCCAACTCGGTCCCGCTTCGTTATTAGTCTTTTGCTCTCGTTTAACGGCGGGCAATAACGAGCGGGCTACCCGGCGACGCGATAATAAAGCAGCGACTATAATGACGGCAAGAAGGAGAGCTTCATTGCGCCATTACTCTTATCGTCATCTTCGACGCGCGTTCCCATTGTCATGCTCGCGAAATCTCCGTACAATATTCGTGGGGCATTGAATGTACACGAAATACTCGGCTTCGCCGTTCTTTGAAATAATATTATACTACATCGTGTATCATTATATTCACGACATATATTAACAATAATTAACTTCATATGTGTACATTTTATATGCAGAAGTGCCACTCGGTAAAAGTTTTCGATGAATTTACCAATCGAATTGTGTTTAAAAGAATTTAATTAAATACTATCTTTTGTATTTTCGCAATATTTATCTCTGACATAAAATTCAATATAAAGTTAGACTTTAAAATCGACGATCCCAATCTGAAAAAAAATCTGGTTAAAAACGGACGAATCAGACAATTGTAGGATTGATCAAATATTTTGTTATTATAATAGAACTCAATATTTTCTAACTCATAATAACAAGAATTTTTCTATTATAATAATCAGAACATTTGATCAATCCTACAAGATTTTTCTGATTCGTCCGTTTTTAACCAGAATTTCTTTTCACTGCAACGTAGATATATCAGATTTTATCTAACATTTAATATAAACGCAACGCGTGTCAACAAGTTTATATTGCGCATGCTTGGTGAAATATCAATCTAGGTGTGTACAAACAAAAAAGTCGACGCGAGGCTGGCGGGTGGCCGCGGAGGAATCCCCTTCGGGGATTTCGACCTTTGTCGGCGGGAATATTTCAGTAGCAATCATATCGGTAATTCGCCGGCTGATTGTCCCTGACCGCAGCTCGATTCACGAGCGGGCAGCGTTCCTTATTTTATTCCGTCCTTATTCGGTCCCGATGGATCAACTCTAACGGACCCACGACGCCACTTCGCGTAGGCGCGTAAGGAGAGGGGCCCTAGGGGGTGGGTGCGCGAGATCAAAGGATCAGCATAAACGATCCAATCAGTCGGATAATTCGCCGTGATTGCGCGGAATTCGTGCCACCGTACGATTCTGCTACCGTACTGCTGGCCGTCGCGTGATTGCCTTGGAAAACAATCGTCCATCCGTTTACCGAGACCCACAGGAGGCCCTGCTCACATTCCACAGCCCCCCTCCCTCCTTGATAATATTTCCTACTTTTTCTCTAGAAAGATTGATCTCGAGCCAATCGGTTTTGCGCCTAAATAATCTCTAAACCTATACGAGAAGCAAATAAAAAAATTAAATGGAGTAATAAATAAATCGAATCTCATTGGAAAATGTCAAACTTCTTTTTAATATGGGAATAAATTTTAAAATATTGATTGTGATAAGGAAGAACGTAAAAGAGCTGCAATATTCAACAATCATAACGAGAAATAACATTGAAAAAAAATATCGAATGACGCAAGTTTAAGATGCATTGCTATACTCGAGTTTTTTGAGGAATTTCAGACAGAGAAGGCATTATATCTTGGATGATATAGCGTGCCGTGTCTCAGGTGATTATGACCCGGCGCATGTTTTTAAAGATCATCGACACGGCTGGCACGGTCAATTAACCATCGGGATCGTCACCCGGGTCCTCACGTATCGTATTTCCAACGTGGGAGGTCCAGGGTATTCTTTACGGAGGGATGAGCTTATGGAACTCCGTAAGAGGCTTCCATCGTGTGCTATTTTCTGCGGAATGTTCATCCAAAGAAAATTCATAAAAAATAATCCAGATTTATCGAAGATCAAAGGTGATTTATAAAAGTATACACGTCAAAATTACAATGGTCCCAGTACTACGGATGAAATATGGAAATTAAACGTTGTCTTATACACATTAAATGAAAATATATCAATAGCTAAATTAATAGAAAGAATTAATATTTAATAATTAAATCAATAATTAATATATCGAATATAATTCCATAAGACCCGCATGAACGAACTGACTTTTTTTATAACACACTTTACTATATCAATAATAACATTAATAAAATATGCATTGAGACAAGCTGTTCTCTAGCTTTAATATGGAAAAATTATTATACGATACAAATTATTATACGCTTATGATGTAATAAAGAGTAATATTTTCCCCATTACGGATTGAGAGGCATAAATTGCAAGGTGTTGCAATTTTCATCTCGGACTTGTATCATCATCAGTAAACGATTGGGTACCATAGTGTTTAATTTATTTGAGAATACCATATATTGCGAAAGATTCCTATTGCATTTTCCTTATTGTGACAATTTAAAAGGTGTCCACGTGTCGGTGATAATTCGGATGCGATCATGCAAGAAATCTGGCCGAACGAACTGGAAGGGACGGAGACAACGTAACACGATCGGTGCAGCACGATCGGTTTGGTGATCTGGACACTCGTGTATATATATATATATATATATATATATATCATGCAATCGTGACACGAGGTCGTTTCAAGAAACTGGCACGTTCGTCCTGCATCTTGGAAACAAGATAAGTGTCGAGCTGTCGCGAACGATTAGTGCATTAGCATAATGCGAGATACCGAATCTAAATCATCGCTTAGCTTTGGCACCTGGCATCTATACGTATAGTTACTCGATATCAGACAAAATATGATGATTATTAAAATAATGAAGAACGATAGGTTTCTGAAATAATACGGTAAAGTGTACAAGTCTGCGACGTTAATGCAGAAAATTATACTTGAGATATATTGATTGCTGAAAGCACGGTACGTTACTCAACGCATTATACATTTGTTGAAACGAACATTTGCATAAAATTATTATCGCACACGGAGAATACTCTGTATAACAGATAATAATCTTGCATAAGATATACGAGATAGAGCTGTAGCTGCTATATCTCTAGAAATCGATGAAATTCATAAATTTATAGGCAGCTAGATCTATCGCATATATGCATATATTCATAACTCAGTAAATCCACAAATTACTATCTTTATATTTGTCTAATATGGAGATTGCATGCAACGTTATCGAAGACTGAAAATCGGACGGCCTACATTTAGCGCTAAATGCGGGATATAAATACAGTCCCTAGATCTGCTTATTGTTAGACTTTCTTTTAATCCCTTCGCTGCTATTTTTTACAATCCTCTAGTGTGTTAGACATACATTATTATTATATCAGAGTAAAAGAAATCTAATAAAGCAATAAAAATATGCTTTAAATAAAATCTATTTCAAGTTTGTTAAAAGATATTCACAAATTAATCCAAATCCTATATCCAAATTGCATATACATATAATAGAAAATGATGCATAATACAAAAAGATTATAGATGATTTGTTGATTATAGATGATAAAAGAAATAGTTATTTCATGGATTAGGATTATCCTAAATTTTCTAAATGGCTTTAAACACATGGCTTTATTTGGATGTGGTTACTTTATCATGCTACATAAAATTATTGTGTCTGAGTTAGTTAGAACAATGATAGTAACCGTTTTCAATAATGAAAATATTTGAAGTATGAGATCATAATTAATAAGTAAATAAATAAGTAAACAAAGTGAACCCCAGTAAAATGTGCGTATAACAGAAAGAGCTATGTGAAAAATTTGACTAGGCGCAAGTTTTTTTATGTAATAATTTTACGACAATATCAAATAGGAGTAATAAGTAGATAATTAACCGGTAACATCAGTTTTGCGTTACCGTTTTCGTTACCGTTTCAGGAAAAGAAAGTCCCTCAATGAGCGAGCACGCCTGAAAATTTTCGATTCTAAAATTGCGGTGATTACGAGAGGAGATAACTAGTTGCGGATAAGTGCGCCGTGATTATTCTCTGGTAATGGCAAAAACGATTATTTTGCGATTGCCAAAGAAAACGGTTATCCAATGAAGTTAACGTTCTGTGACGCACGTAAATGTCACGAGCTTACGAGATATGAGTCCATTCTCCTGTCTTGCCGGTCAATAATAAGAAGTATAACAATAAGTCATTTCTCTGGATTGTTAAACGTATCCTTTTTCTCCCCGAGAAAGTGAGAAAGCGAGAAAGCGAGAAAGGAGCGAGATTGCAGCTGGCATTGCTGGAGTAAGAAACGTATTTATATTTGGGATATTATCGATGGACGAGATACGAACAATACCTTTCAGGCCAACACCTGTACCGCTCGATACGCGCCGCAATATAATGGCGATAAGATCGAAAGTGCACCATCGCGATTCCACGATGATTGTAAAGGCCAGGTCCGCAGTGATCGACAGAACGATTACGATCGGCACGGTGGATAACAAATTTACAAATTACGCGATACTACCGACGGGACCTGTCCAAAGACTGCAAATGTCGTTGAGTTTAAGAATTTGCAATTTAAATCTAGATGCAGATCGCGGGATGGGACATACGGTGTATGTCCGGCGTTTGGACGTTTTCGATTGCGACGTAATATTACGGCGATAAGATCGGCATAGTACATATCTGCGGAAGTGCGAGGCGAACAGATGGATCGTTTGTGCTAGATAAAAAGGTCGCGATTGCTGCAAAAATAGCATTTCGTCATTTACGGACACGGTGTAACAACAAACCGCTGGTTACCTTAATGGCAGCAGAACGTGATTGATTATTCCTACGGCGCGGGAGATCATTATTTTCTTCAACGTGTCATCCCCTAATTTAATTTATAATGCAAATTTATTGTTAAATAATGCATTACTTTGCAAGCCGGGAATCGATATAGAGGTTTATTGATTTATCGTTAGTCGAAAGCGTCTTATGAATTATGGAACGGATCGTCGTTTACGGTACTCGGAAATCTAAAGTATTTGACGACGATCAATTATGACCAGGTTGTTGTTATGGCCCGTGAGAGAATGGCTCGCGGTTTATTGCATTCGAGATTAGACGTTTACAGATCCCTGATTTCTTCAGTAAGAGATATCGTCTCACCACTGGGTATCCGTGTGTGATTCTGTAATATCGCGTTGATAAGATCAAAAGTTCGTGGCTACGTAGGTACGTGTATGCTGGGTCCCGAGTCGTCCGTAATAGATAGGAAGATTACATTGCGATTGGCACGCGGGATAATATTTTCCGCGGTGAGTGGTATTAGCACAAAATTACAGAGGCCTCGTGGCGGAGAGACGTGCCTGGAAAACGCGGGTTCCTCTTTTACGAACGGTTCTCGAAAGCGTTTCAACGACCTTGCGCCTGACGGCGAACTTATAATCCAGCCGAACATTTCATTATCGCGCAATAAATGCACGAAACGAAAAGAAGAGGGAAAAGAATAACGGTTTCCGAGGCATTCGATTATTGTGCTCGAAGATTGTGTACGCAACGTAACGCGCGTAACGAAACGTACTTGGCTCGTGTCTTTGACCAGAATCTACCTGCAATTCCGATGGTGTTTCAAGTTTCTCGCCCGTTTCGCGCTGTCCGAGACGCGCGCCTTTTTATCCACGTTGCGCACCGCAATTTACTGTCGCCGCGTGGTAAAGCTGTACTTCAGCACAATGGAAGCACAAACGCGATGGTAAAGCGCCGCGTCGCGCGCGCCGTATGAGAGCCTCTGGGCACAGATGTCCCCGCCTAATTAGGCGCACTCGGAGAGGCGAAATTACACGTTTCGGAGCAACTGAAATGAAACACAATTCATTACCCGGTCCCGTACCTTAAAGCTCGTTGCACGCGGGATGCGCCCGTGACCCGCTCAACTATCTCTCCACCTTCCACGTCGGAATACGTATAATTGGCCCTTAGAATTTCAGCGCGCCAGCAGCTGCAGCAGATATATGTCAAAGCAGCGAGTTACTCGTGGAGCTTGCCCACGGTAATCTGGCGACTTCTCTGTAACGTTTCGAGCGGAGCATAATCTATTAAACAGTAAAAGAAAACGCGTCCGTATGTTTCATAAGTAATTCACGACTATTCGGCTTTGCGCGCAAAAAAATGACTTGGTAATATTAGCTAAATGTCATTAACAAATGTCAGAGAGTTTGCTGTTATTGTTAAAAATTAGCTGTTGAAAATAAAATTGCATTTGCTATGAAATACAATTTTATTAGCTGAAATTAAAAATGTTCTCTAATATGAATAGCTAAAAAAATAGCAGCTATTCCTCATCATCTCACGTGATGACGTGAAACTGAACATTCAATTCGATTTAGTTACTATTGCCAAGAGAAATTAGCATAATAGATTTATCTAAACGTTATTTGATTCTAACAGCGAATATTTTTTACTGTAGCACCAAAATTTTAACAACTAAAAAATTGAGCTTTGGCAGTGACAACATTAGCTGAACCTATTTTAATGAAACATCTTAACTGCCACAGCTACATTTTAGCTTCCTTGGCTAATCATTTTTTTGCGTGTGCCTTTACTTTGTCGATTAAGTATACCGAATGGCTGTTTCACAATTCACATCTTCTCCGATCGACAATTTGAGGATTGTTCCACGACGAGTAAAACCGGTAATTTTCGCCAAGTCGGCGAGAATAAACCGTAGCAGAAACAAACGATGAAATTTCACGTTTATTCGCGATGGCTACCCTCGCGAAATTAGGGGAGAGATGTACTACGTGCCAATGTGGAGACGATGCACCCCACATCTGCCCGCCGCGGAGGGATGGAGGCCATTAAGAGAGGTTTGTCCGAAACCGTTGTTTACGCAGCGGAAGTGGGCTATAATCAGATGGTGGTGCACAAAACCGCAAGGCAACGATATTACTGTCATTTGAACAGACTCGCCCCCGCCCGACAAGAGCGTCCTCCCTCCCTCGCGCGGTCGACGGGACGCGGGAGAGAGCTGGAAATTAAATGCCCGAGATCGTTCCGTCATTATCCGGGATGAAGGGGGTAAGGGGACAATCGCCGACGATCGGAGTCGGAATCGCGAAAAAAGCTTCTTCTCCCCCTCACGACTACGAGCGACGATGTCTCCACCGGCAGTTCGACCGTAGGTCGTGATCAATCGCGAACCTGGCTCTTATTATGTGGAGTCTTTATTATCCGATCCAGACGAAAGATCACTTATAGATCGTTGTGGCGAGGGAGGGCGGGAAGTGAATCGTTGGGAATTAAATGCCCGTGAGTTCGTGCCGTCATTATGACGAAATATTGGTCTTTTATCAATTGTCTATCCATGACGGGCCCAAAAGGAGATCGCATGAAATCGTTGTTACGGGACGGACGATTTTTTTTTTCCTTTCTGCTGGTAATCGATTTGTGAAAGAACCGTCCACAATGAGCGAATTATAGTGAATCCTAACAATCGGTTGCAACAGTAATACTCGTATAGTCTAAACGTAGTCTTAGAGAAATAATGAGGTTCATTAAAATAAATCAGGTCATTATTATTATTCGTAAATTATTATTAAAGCGGTCGCTCATTATTATCATTAAGAAGCGTACAGTGTTCCGCACTCTGTGTTTCTCTTTTTTATCGATCTTAGAAAACCTTTTTTCCCATCATTTTCTTCATAATCCTTTGCATTAAACAGAGCGGTAATTAATACACTTCTCTCTAATGTCTTACGCTAAACAGCGCGATGATTAATATTCTCTGTAATTTCCTGATTTGAATAGTAATCTAGTAATTAAGTAGATACAATATCACCAAGAAGAAGTAGAGTATGTAAGAACGCTCTTCTTACCGATCGATATTGTATAACTTGCGGATTAGAACACAGGCAAAATTATACTCACATTTAAACTGTCTAAATCGTAATTTTTACAAATATATAATTTCTTGGATCGTAGCTCTTTTCTAAAATTAGAAAAAAATAGAGGAAAATCTTTCATTGCTTAATATGACCTACTATTTTGTGATTATATTTTTTCGAACAAGGTTGTTAATCTATAAGATGCAACGACACTTTTTTTTAAATAACATTGTATATTTTTTTAGCATAAATCAATTTTTCTTATTATTAAAATGTAAAATAATTGAACAGTTAATATTTTGTCAATTATTACACATTTTAAATCATAAAATCATTAGTATTAAGCGCTCATTGTCAAATATATCACCAAAGTATTTTAAAAATACATTTTCCAACACATTTTTTAATATTTTTTTATAATACTGTCAAATTGATCATTGGAACAAGCTACTGTAATTTCTTCTTTCAAATTATTTTCTGAAATGAAATCCAACGAATATACATTAGCCTTCAAAAAACTCTAAACAAAGAAATGCTTCTAATTATCTTAGCCTAATACTTCTTTATACACAGACTAATAAAAAGAATCGATTTATCGACTGGAAAGGATGTACAATTTCATTTAAAAGAAAAATGCAATGTGTTGTATCTTGCAAGTATCGATGTATTGTTCAAAAAAATTCACAGTAATAGATCATGTAATGAAGTGAAATTTTCCTCTATTCCTTTTTCCCTTTTTAACATAGGAAAGAGCTATAAATCAATCCGGTTAAAATCACGCTATATAATGCATGAAAATTCAAATAATAATAACCTTTTGTAGGTACTGAAGCATACACAATGACCATTTGCGAAAACATCGTTTTGTATGCTCAGCTTTGTTGAGCATGTGAAGATTTTTACGATTGTTATGTTAACAACAAACTGTAAAATATACATTTATTTGAAAGAAATCTAAGGTGACCGCCTAACTTGTCTCCACGGGTGACATCCTCATTGATCGGTCATAATGTGCGGTATACCATGAACGATGCCTTTACGACCGTGCTCTTGATGCAGCTTAATTTATCGCTTTGTGGCCGTACGGGCACTGGACAATTCTCGACCATGATGTGGTCAGAGGGATCCCATCGAGACGGTGGGCCGAACCGTGGAAACAGAAAGAGCGAGAAAAGGGAGCGGTCAGGGCGAAAGAGACCGAGGAAAGCAAAGAGAGAGAGAGAGAGAGAAGGAGGATCCAATTCGATGTGAAGAAAGAAGAGAGAAAACGAGCGAGAAAAGACGAAAGGGCGGCACAGAGAGAGATAGGAGGAAAGACAAATGAACCGCGAAACAAAAGGGCACCGGCACATGAGAGAAACTCGGAGAGGGGCGCTGACTACACGGTGGTGGGGACAGTGGCGAAGAGGGACCAGAGGGGGGCTTTGCACGCGGGGGCGTGGCGAACGCGGTATTAAGCAACCGCGCCACCGCATTGTAAAGGGCAAAGTGTTATTGTTACGACCGCCGACCGACTCGCGGCTAATTGGATTTAAAGACGAATTGTTCGGGTACTTACAGAGGCACGTCCTCAAGAGGACGACGACACTTGCCTCCCTTTACTATCTGCCGCGTGCCCGGGCTGCAAAAGGGGACGCCCTGAGTTTACCGGGCAATCTTCGCTGATAAGCTTCCACTGCTCGCAAGTTTCTGGGTGCGATTGTAGCGAGTTATTGAATCTTGCTTTACCCCGGAGAAAGGATTGACTAGGATTAACGCCTTCGTTGAACGAACGAGCTAAAACATGTTTCCGTTATATGGCAAAATTATTTTGTACATACAGATATTTTTATTGAACAATATTTTTTGTACAGTACTAAAGGATACATCGAGTAAACATAAAAAATAAAATTTATCTTAATGGACTTTTTTTTCCGGAAAACAGATCTTTAGAATTAATGAATAGAGAACTTTTTATCATAATATCAGTATTAACTTTATGTGATTAGAATCATTAACCCTTTGAATCATTAACCTTAGAATCATTAATGATCTGATTTATTTTAACTGTTTCGTATCAGTCGATTTACGCATAAATTTTTCCATTTTTTCAATTTATCATTTTTTTCATATTTTGTATAATTATCTTTCAGTTTAATATTTCAACATCTAAATACAACAATACATTTATAGTCATATATTTATATTATAAATATAGTATAATGTATAAAAAATAGACCAGTTTATTAACAATTTATTATCAGTTTATAATTTATAATTTATTATTGTATGTTATCTTTAAAATACTCGCCAATATACAGTTCGACTTTCTTTCATATATAACATGTTTTCTTTCCATCTGAAACTTTGCGATTAAACCATACAATCTTCATGTTTATTTTGTAGATGTGAAATAATTATATGTAAATAAATACAGCAGCGGCTGCGGTAATAGTCGATGTATCTTATCTCTTGTCAGATTAGTAGATGAAAATGAGTCTCGACACGAAACTCTTTATAATTACAATATTACGAGAAATGTTTGTGAAAACATGCCGACTAACGATCGGTCGGAACGAAATTCAATATTGGTTATCCTCGGCATATAAATGAATTGAATAAAATGCTATGTCGAGTGAAACTTAAAGGGATCCTGTAGCCGTCCGCGGAACTGAATTTTTGTAAAATTTTGTAAAAGGATTTCTTTGTATTACTTTCATAGATTTGAAAATCCTTTTAGAAAATGAAAGTATAGACATCAATATGTGTCTGCTCGGTAATATTTATTTTAGAACAAAAAACTACCGAGCAGACACATATTAATGTTTATACTTTCATTTTCTAAAAGGATGTTCTCCCCTTAAAAGTCAAAACTACAAAGAATTAGTACCTACCTAAACAAAAAAAATGTTTCCACGGCTAATATGGATAAGATCATTTCGGAATTATATGTATAAATATGTTCCAACTGTGAACAGAATGGGGAAGTTTACGAGTCCTTTATCTTTTGGGGAGCAGCTTTTTACAAAAAAAAAAAGAAAATTCCATTTTAATGAATCAAATGTTTTTTTTTTTTACAAAATTCAACAGCTTAAAGTAAATGTCCTGGCTCTTTAAAAGACTACCGATCCTCAAAGGGTTAATAGTAAACAAAAATATTCAACGCTGAAGCATATATTAATTGTAAATAAGTAGAGTCTGCGCATGATTTGTCAAAAGTATTTAGAAAAGTTAGCATATTATTAATTTATATTAAATTTTACTATATTCCTGTATTTACTATATTTTTATATACAATTATATTATGTTGTATTTTTATTATCACATGTTACAATATTTTCATTAATAGATTAGATTTGTAAATGTGGAATTCACTATTTGTTTCATGTTAGTAAAAAGTAAATTTTAAAATATTTACGGAATTGTAAAAAAAATGCCGTTTACACCTCTATTACTCATTGACTATCTGAGAGACGTGTGAGAGTCGTCGCAAACATGCTCTCGGTCTCTCGAGGCTATCCTCGCTTCCCTTCGCGATGGTATAAATTATGCATATAGCCGCGCATTACATTCAACCCCATTTTGCACCGGATGCAACCTAACCGGAACTTTCGGTTCATGCTTCGCGCGCGACGAAGAAGACGAAGAAGAAGAAGAAGACGATTCCGGGGCACGGGGAACGGGAGGGAGAGGGAAGATGACGCTGGCGGACGCGTAGGACAAAGAAGCGCGCGGCGCGGCGGAAGAAAACGGAGAGACGTAACGCGCTCTCGACCGGCTCATTGAAAAAGGTGAGAAGGTGTATCGGAACGGTGTATAATTAGAGTTATTACTTTAACAAGCCTGTTACCAGAGAAAAAGAAGAACCGCGCGCGGGCCGTGGAGTCGAGGGGAAGCGGCGGGGCAGGGAGAAAGAAGGTGGGGAAGGGGTACAAGCCGGAGCGGCGCGGGCGCGGGGGATGGAGGCCGTGGTCGATGCATTGTTGCCGGCTAATGCAGGCCTTCTTTGCATCATAAAGGCGATGTGCAGAGCTGGCCTTTTATGCAGACGTGGCCGTGTGCACGGCAAGATATGCATACAACGATACAGCGAGCGCGAGCGAGGCGCAACACCAATGCCGACGACGACGACGACGACGACGACGCGAGCGATACGGTCGGGCGTGGGCATCATCGCGCTACCTTCGCCTTCGCGCCCCGTCCGGCGCGATCCGTATGCTAAGTTATCGGCGCCAATTAATTTCACTTAGCTGGCCAGCTGCTCCACCCCGAGCTACTTTTTATTAACGCTATTCTACGGCGCGCATCGGCGCGGCCGGCCTGCACCGTGACGCCGGGTGTCTTCGCGAGCAGTCCCGAGGCGTGAAAAACCAATTACCATGGAAAGGTTGAAAAATACGGAACGGCTGTTTGCGTTCGATTAAATCTTGACCGCACCTTAATACGCCCGGTAATTGCGCAATATATTCATTACATTCGCAAACGCGAATATCAATTTCTCGTTATTGTATAGTCTTATCGGACGAAAAGATTGTGTCACTTTTTTATCAATTACCCATACATGCGTGCATCGAATACCATTTCTTTTCTTAACTCTTTTTGTAGGTGTATCTTATTTCTATTCCCTTAAAATTTTAATGCTGTCTTTTTCAATATTTTCAATATTAAAAAATAATTATATCATAATAAATCTACACACAAAAAAATATATAGTACTTACGAGTAAATATACTTGTTCTAAGTATTTAGCAAGTTTATATATCCGCAAGTTTATATATCCGTTTATATATCCAAATTTTTCATAAAGTTATCATAAATATCACATTTCCTTAAAACATATTCTGGACTTGTAACAAGTATATCTTAAACTATTAACTATTATTAAGAAAATATTCTTTGGTAATTTATTATTTATACAAATATTATTTATACAAAATAAAATGAAATAAGTAATTGCTTTTCTCGTCTGTAGAATGATATTTTTCTGTGTGTATAATATGTAAAACTCGACTATCCTGTTTATAAATGTATAAAAATTCATAAAAAATTGATTTGAAAAATTTTCACTTTTTTAACGTCTTTTATGAATAATTAATATGGGATGTTTCCTACACTCAACTATTTATGTCTCAAATTAACGCGCACAATGAAGGATTAATAATAATGTATTACACTTAAATCTCATGTACATGTCTAATATATCAATATTACTTTTTATTATTCCGTCGAAATTTTATAGTCTTGAGTCGCGCGTGTTAACAATCATGTAGTTAACTATAAGCGGGACTAGGTGTTTATCTCCCGGTGTTTACTCGCCAGCGGAGATAGAGCCGTCACGATCCGCGATCGGTCGACACGCGGAGTCGTCTGCGTTCGTACGGATTGGCACGTTTTGCGATTCGCTTTGGCGCGCGGATTGCGTTGCCGCGATTTCCTCGTTCGCGGGACGTTTTTGCGGAGTTGCGCGCTCGTAAAGCGCGCCGGAGGAGAGCACGCCGAAGGCGTCGTAACGTCCCGTGAAATAAGACCGTTCTCATGGTGAGCTAGTCGGGGTGCAATGGGCCGGATAAATCGTCAACGTGTTTCGCAGAGGAATTTCGTGACGCTTCATTAGGCCAAGCCACGGTCGCGCCGCTGTCTCCTTGACAAGTTTGACAAATTATTCCATCGCGGGCTTGTGTGTAGCCTATGACGTCCTCGCGCCGTGCCGGCTGAAGGGCTGCGCCGAAAGATCCCCGACAGGATCAGACTTTTACATTACGTGAAAAGCTGCTTTTGCCGCGCTTTACAAGCAAAAGTGCACATGTCATAATTATCTCATAATAATATTGACATGTGTATGTAAATCACATCTCTCTAAGAAGTTATATATTCTAAGAATAAGATAACTTGTAACTAAGAATAAGTAAACTTGAAACGTGTATCTAATTTGTTCCTGTTTCTCAGCATTCCGGAATAATATTGTTTCTAATAATTTCATGACAACACTGAATTATTCATAATAAATTTAAAACATGCCTAATTAAGCGATAAAACTTATTTTTAAAAATATTTAAGCGCGCTTTAAAAAAAAAATTATTTACTACTTTTTGCTTCTAAAACTAATTTTTTGCTTTAGTTTTTAAAAAATGAAGCAAAAAAATTATTTTTATAAGTAAAAAAATAGGAAAAAAGTTTCTACTATCAATAAATTTCACAAGCTTCAAAACTAATCTTTCTGGATTGAGAAGAAAGTATGATTATTTCTTTTTTGTTATTTCTGAATAAAAAATCAATAAATTAGCGTCACAGGAATCGTAGTCACGAAAGTCAATACATTTTATTCATTCAAGCCAAAGATACTGTCAATATTTTTATTGCATGCATTAACGCGACCGTGATAATGCCCTAACATTTTCGTTCCCAATGTTTGACGTCTCACGTCGCACGATATCGTACGCATGTTCCGGTCCAAAAAAGAATTGGCGATTCCGCGCACCATCTCAGCTCGTTTGTAACAGCCCGAGCGTCGGTTCGGACGGCGAAAGTTCTTGCCGTATTATTTTTGCAATTAAAATTAACAACCGGCACGCTGCCAAATTAGCCCCCTAATGTACCCACCTCCGTTTCATCCGCGCGTCATCCGGTCTTCGCCGATCTCTCTTGGCAGCGCACAGCCGCCGCCGCCGCCGCCGCCGTGGAGGAAAGAACGAGAGGAGACGAGCGGTAGTTAAAAGACGGCAGTGCTACCATCATCAATATGTGTCGCCGACTTATATGTGTGTACGAGCTTCTTTCTCTTCATTTCTGTATTATGTAACGGACACGTGATATTATAGTTATATCGAAACATCACCTTAATGAGAATTCCTTGTAACACCACTTTTAATGATTCTCACCGTTTTAGCAGTTCTTAGCAGCGAACATTTATCTTCTTCCGCGCAACGTGTTCGTAATATTTATAACTATTGGGGCCACATAAAAATGTTAAATTCTAACCATTACATTGCGTTCCTCATTGTTAATTGTTCTCACGCGCGTAATAGTACACACAAAATGTATACTACCTACGAGTAAATATACTTGTTCTAAATATTTAATAGGTTTATATATCCGCAAATCTATTATAAAGTCATCATAAGAATCATATTTACTTGAATTATATTCTGGACTTGTAACGAGTATATCTTGAACTATTAACTATTATTAAAAAAATATTCTTTGCTGAAGAAAACTATTATATTACTTAAACAAAACAAAATAAAATAAGCAATTGTTTTTCTCGTTTGTAGAATGATACTTTTCTGTGTATATGTTACACGCGTTTCAAATGTTAGTCTTTTAAATAAAACTAAAAGATTTTTAATATCCTTTCCTTGTTAAATTTCAAATTATTTAAATTCAAATTAGTTAAATCGACTTAAATCGACTTAAATCGTACGACTGTCTTTATCGCGCGACGTTCGTAAATGCCCCGATTGAAGGATTCGAACGTACTCGCGCGGAATCTGATTTTTTACGAGGGCATCAATCTCGATCTCGGTCGTCGAATCTCGCGTTTTTTCGCACGCGGCAATGCTTATCCGCCACCGTGCGCGTCGGTAGGAAACAAAGACGGAGAGGCGAGAGTATCAGTTAAAAGATGGCAGTGCTACCATCATCAATATGTGTCACGGAGTTATGTACTCGACCCGATATGCACAATACACGCGGCCACGCATACATACGCGCGTACACACAAATGCCGAGTGTTTACTACATAGCGCCTTAATTATCTTCCCTTTTGCCGCGACCACTCCGATGCACGACGTCGTTCGCTCGTGCTTTTCTGATATCTGCCGCGATCGGCTTGTTCCCTTCTAACGACATGGACCTGCCGCGCAGCCCCGGCTTTAGGCGTATCGACTCCCTAAGCGAGGTTCTTAAACTACATTTCTCTTTGCAACCTCTCTATAATTATAATTTCCTCCCATAACATTCTAGATAAATCACTTCTATTGTGAAAAACTGAATAAATCGGAATCTATAACTTCTTACACAAAAATTTAATTTTTGTTTAGAAGATATTTGCGATTTCTGCTCAAAAAGATATCTCGGAAAATATTTCCATATTCTAATCTTAAATTTAAGATACTGTCTTTGTAACGAGAAAGATTAGTTCTTAGGAGAAATTACTCGTTATTATCACCCCTAAAAGAAGCCGGTACTGCCGTATAAAATTAAGGCGTCCATCCTGAAGTTCCAAAGTGGCGTTACAAGTTGAATGTAACTGATGCAGGTGCTGGCACATCTTATCGGCGAGCAAATGCACTTGAGCCGATAAACGCGACGAATTCGACGGTTCCGCGATTTCTCAGCCAAGGAGATTACGATGGACCCGTAAAGAATGCAGATGGTCCCGTCAATTAGCGACGGATTACCACGAGCTGTATCGCGGCTGATTGGTATTCTCGAACTATTAATTCAATATCATCGTCGACTGCGTTACACTTTATGAAAGAAAGAATTCCATTTCGACAGGTTTTGCAATGTTTCGGAATCCATGAAGAAAAAGAAAAAAACAATGCAATATTCAATAATTTTTGTTAATTCTAGTATTCACGTTTACAAAATTTTCCTCGTTCGTTAATTATTTCTTTCGCTAGCGGGTAGTTCCATTCGAAATTTCTTTTGTAAGTAACAATTTAATCATATATCTTTGATTTCCTTATCTAATGAGGAGCACTAACACTAACTCGTGCAGCGTTCTTGACGCGAATTTGATAAGCTGAAGTTCGTAAGGAATTTACATGCTGCTCCAGAATCTGAATAGAATTGAGAGGAACTCATTTGGAGCGCGCTCGCGGGAGGAAGCGACGATCGTTGCGTTCAGGAGCGAGTCGAGAGCGCCGTATTAGCGACGCTGTCCGCAGGACCTGGCGAGCTCGATCTTCGTAGACGATCGTTGAAATGATTCCACTTATCCGCTACGGGGAGTCGCCGAAGAATCCGACGCCGGTACAAAAGCCAGTGGAAGCGAACTCGATCGCCGCGGGACGCCCGGCTACCGAAGATATTTCATTTACCGGACAAAAACTGCCCCCCCTCTCCTGCTACTCTCCTTCGCCTTCTACGTCTCTCCTACTCACCTGGTCCGGTCACGGCAGACCGGAGGCCGAGGTAGGAATTCGAATTAATATTCGGCGCTGACGTACGAAATTACAGGCAGTCTTGTCGGCCGCTGGTGCACGCTGCCCCGTCCGTCCGTCTGTCCGTCCGTCGCGTTGTTGTTGCTGCAGTTGCTGCTGCTGCTGCTGCTGCTGCTGCTGCTGCCGCCGTTGTTGCCGCGCGTCGAGACGCGCCCTGCCAGGAAACAAATGAGCGACGATCATCTTGTCCACTCGGGGCACAATGGAAACGACGACCTGAAACCATCGCGGTCGCCGTCACGGCATCCTGGATATTGGATAACTGGCCGTTACTCCACTCCGCTCCTGTATGCGTGCACATCCAATTTAGCTACCGAGTTTGGTGTAATTGACGTAATTGCGCATCGGCGCGTATTGTGCGCCTCCTGAAAATGGCCGAGACGGCCGATGGACTTGGAGAGAAACACGGTCTCGGTAATTGATTTTCGGTAGCTACAAGATATCGAAGTGAAGGAGAGAAACGAGGTGTCAACGAATTAATTTTTTAGGTAGAGCGGAGCGTAATGTACAAGTCCTTTGGAAAAACAGCATTATGAAATACACCATTAAATATAAAAACTTGACATATCCATAATTTCCATACATGATTATCTCTATGTTATTCGCGTGGGGCATAAAATACATTGAATAATTATATTAAAATAAAACACGCGAGTAATGAAGAGTTGTCTTAGCGATTATTACAGAATCATTTTATATGTCCATTTTTTTTTAAATTACCATAAAATATGAACGCGACAACAGAAAATGTTCATATTTCAAAAGGAATATCGGAACTCGACAACCTTGCCGGACAAATCCCCGCCGAACAGAGATCGGTCGTTCCAGTGCGGAAGATTCGCATGGTCTTGATTCGAAAGTCGATTTGCATCCTTTTTCGGCTAGCGCGACGCGTCGCGGGGGCAACGATCTTCTCCCGAATCAGAAACACGAAGCAAAAGAAGACTTCTCACCTGTTGGGCCCATTGTCCGCGAGATAATTTGGTTAAAGTAACTAATCGCTCGCCCCTTTTCGGGGCCCGCCGCTTATATGCCCGATGCCGAACCGCGGTCCCTTTTGTCATAATTAATAGTTCCTTCCCGCGCGTGGAGTCCTTACCACTCTTCTTCCCTAAATGATTCTTCATCCATCATCGTGGGTCCGAGTCTTCGAGGGGCCCCTCTCTCTCTTTCTCTCTTCGACGCTCGATTTCCCAGAATCCGCTTCCCACCGTTCCGGCGCGGCGCGGCGCGGCGGTACGTACGATCCCGGCCGTCCGACTCATCATCGTCCACCTGGGAGTAGTAGCAATTGTCCCGGATGGAAGAAATTATTTTCCTCATGTCAATTCTCCGTCCGAGCGAAATTTCAATTGTCCTTGCAGCGCTACTTTCGTTCCGATCTCTTCTCGGCTTTTCATTGGGCGCCCTTTTGAGAAACCGCCGACGATTCGAAAGCTGTTTCAACGGATAATATTATACACAGCCGTGAGGCCCCTCGAACTCGGATGCGCAGTCATCTCACGAAGCGACGGTAATTGTTCGTTAATTCGAATAGTAGCGGCAGCGCCTTTCTTTCCGTCACGTATAAAAGTGCGGAAATGGAATCACGATCTCTCGCAGCAGATTACCGAGTATACACCTGCTAAGCTTCAAACTTTCTTCCCCCCCTTTTTTTTTTTTTTACGAACGAGGAAAAGGAGCCTCGCTTCCTATATGATTTTCATAATTAATTTGGTACACTGTGCTTGATATTACTATTATATATCATTACTATTAAGATGTATTTCTTCACCTCCTGACTACATGGTAAATATGTTTATAATTGAAAAGATGATCTCAATTACACACACACACACACACACACACACACACACACACACGGAAGAGCGTGCGCATGTGCACAATGCTCGATTCCTGGCACTTTAAGCCCACTGTCATAAGATTCACGCGCCTAATCCGCGCAATCGTTTCCTCGGATCTCGCCGGAACTTCCGTTTCTTTTACGCGCGTTGCTTACGTTCTGACGATCGAGATTGGGATCTCTGAATTCGTTGAGAACGGCCGTATGGCGAAGGAGAAAGTGCGCGCGCGGCTGGTGTCAGAATTAGCGTAAGTTGTTGTTGAGTGTTTCGGGGAGGCTGGAAATATGGTAGACGCTATTTAGACTAGCGCGCCAATTGCGACATCCGCATCAGGAAGACCGCCAAGTAAAACAATCCCCGAGTTCTCCCCAGTGGTTCTCACCCAATTTCTGAATTGCTGCATTCTCACGATGCACGCCCAATTTCTGTTTTCATGGGAAACACGCGTGGCGCATCGCGCGCCTTGTAAAATGTAAAATTTCATTCTTCCGCGCTTTTCCTTTTCCACGCCTTGAATGGAATCGGAGAGAACAGCCCGGAAAATGTGCCACGAAAATAAAGTAAATCGTACTCCCGCGGCGGGAGACGGCGGTGGAGAGACAATTTACAAAAATTAAAGAATTAAACCAATCGCGTGGCGCACACGCCCCTTTTCTGCACGGATGAGAACAATGCGCGGGCTCAAGTTCGTTTCTTCCTCATAATTTCATTCAACTAAATCATTACGACGGTAGTAAATAAAGTTTTCCAGGTAAAGCGCTAATTATTTCGCCGGTGTAACCGAGTAGGAAGTAATTGCGATATTTTTTTAATGCTCTCATTCCGCATTTATCTTCTTGAACGGCTGACGAAATCTGACGTTTTTATCTTTCCATTTTTATCCCCCTCGCTCGCCTTCGGTCGCTCGGTTCTCAGATTGTCGCGCACACGCGAAAGTGCGACTGCACATGCAATCGCATCTCGATGACCGTTCCCGCAGGTGATTTAACGACTTGTCACTCACTTTATCAATTTGCCGCCGCTGGAAATCACGGGCTTTCACGTACGCGTAGGTATCGGGCCCGCGATACCTACCACGACCTACCACGCGGCACATCGAATTGAATAATAAAACCTCTGTACTGAGACTTTTTATGTACTGAGTCAGTCACATCGAAGGCACGAGCCTTTATTATCCGTTTTTAATATAAAGATATTTTCCATCTGAGATTATTTCACTACCGCCGCAGAGTTTTATCTTACATTGAAAGCATTGTTGACAAAATATACAAGTACGTTATGAATACAATTACTTTATTGCTAAAATTTGTACCTTTAAAATATGTACCTTTTGCTATCAAAAGACCTTTAATTGATGATTAATTGTCAGTTCATTAACCAGTTTATCTTGCAATACGATTTTGTCTCTGTTTCTATTTACTCGCAATCACAAAATACAATATACATGCTTAATTGTCGGTTCCTGACTGCTTAAGCAGTATATCTTCATCTTACGATACTATGTTGCTTTTTTTTTTTGTTTCCACGGTATGTTTCTATTCATGATTACAAGATCAATGTACATACGTGCAATGCTGTGCAACATCGCGAACTCGATTTAAGTTTCCGGGAGATACGTTACACGTAACGAAGGACAAACACAATGTCCTCGTCCTGACGACTTTTTCAACGAACGATGCCGTCGAAAATGAGCGGGATCGTGAGCGCAGATAAAAAGTCCGTGCTTGCCCATGTCCCCCGTGTTTTTCGGAGTTTCGCGCCGGTAATTGTGCGGCCATATGCTCGCCCCAGGGCTCGTTCACCGAAACAACACGTCGGTGGTAACTCCACGACGCTCGGGCCGTCTCATCCCGATCGGACCGCGATTACGCGCTCTCGTTCTAATTACAATATTTAAATTCCGCCCGACATGTGCTCGGCCAATTCGGCCTCAAACGCTGAATGGCCGCGTTATCTCCGTCGACACGCTCGCTTGCGCTCATGTGCGTGAACGCGACGTACGCGCGTGGTTTACGCACGAAGGCTACGTCGGGGTATCGCGGAAGAGAGAGACTGTTGGCTAAACATTCGACGGCTATCGCGATCGACCGCGCCGATAATTCATTACTCGACCGGATCAGACACGCGTCAGTTGCTCGAGTTGCAATGTGCCGGTATTCCGATCATTTCTGATCGCCGGCCGCGAGTTCAAGATCCGTTTTTAATGCCGGCAAATTGAAACTTAGGCGAGGGAAGTGGGAGAAAAACATGAACGTTAAACAAATTGACGGAAGTCCTTCGTATTTATGGCCGCGTTTTTGCTCAACTGCAATCTTGAGATATGACGATTTAAATTGATCTTGCGATTTAATTTGATATCCGTTACATCATATTTGCAATCGCGATGTAATTGAGGGATAAAGTTAAAAAAAAAAGTTAAAAAGTTTATCTTGCACGATCTGAGTTTTTTGTTTCTCGCAATCTAATCATCTCTCGATAATTGAAAGAAGATTATATTTATGATAGCTTTTCAAATTGTAATTATAATTGTTTTTTTCGAGTGATTTGAGAGAAGAATGGGTAGAGAGTAAAAAAATTTGAAATTCGAGAGATTAGATTTTTAAAATATAAAAATTAAGAAATCCTTAAACTCTGAATTTATTTAGAGATAAACGATGAGCTTAGCATAGTTTTGTATTAAATTATTCGCTATTTATACAATCCAGTTCTCTGCTAAGAAACTAAAAATTACATGGAAAACGATGAATTCAAAGTTTCTATATTTAAGATGCGAAAGCGAAATATTCGAATCTAATCATTAACAAATTACTATTCTGCCTATAAATATTACGAATCAATAATTACAATTCTCGGTTACTTCGATTCATAATTTCTTTTCTGTTTTCTTTTCCGACTTATTCAAGCTATGAATGGGACTTAAAAATTTTCCGTTTCCGTGGACGCATCATAGTGTGTGCATCAACAGCGCATATTTCAGAATGTTCGCAGCATTGCGCCATTGATCCTTCAGTTACTGTTTCAATAGTTAATCACGTAGTTACGTATGTACAGTTTGTAAAACAATGTTCGTTATTAGCAACAAATAAGATATGGTTTTTTTACAACACGGTATTGTTTAATTTTTGAAAGAAAATCTAAAACTTTGTTACAACATTTTAGATACATACTTCAGATAAGTAAATCACGTGAAATATCTAAACCGCCATCCCTTCGATAGGTTTACGATTCTCATTATGAATTACTAATCGCAAACTGACAAGTTCTTACTGAGCGCGTTAAGAATGGTGGTGTTTCCCCTTGGCACTTGTCGCGATCGCGTTTTGAGGGATAATAATGTAATGGCCGCACGCGCGCGCGTACTCGATTATGACTCAAGTCTCGATGCGTGAATAGTAGTGCGGTGATCCTTGTGTATATCCTTGCTATGTAATGCGAGTCGAAGCAAACAAACGGACGAGGAACGAATGTATAAAAAGCTAATCCGTCACGGTCACGAAATATTTTATATACTACGATATAATCACACGTTGAATATTTTATTCTTTACTTTATTTATGTTAAATTATTTCGATTAGAATGATATAACATATTATAACAGAATTATTAAAACATAATATTTCTTAGGATATTTTCAAAGGTATATTTTCGGATCTTTTTGATTTATTAAAATCATACTTTTATCGAAGAGAGAATTTCAGTAAAAAAATCTGAGGAAATAATGAATTCGTTTATATAAATGGTTACGCAATCAACATTTTCTTCTTTGAATAATAGATTTAATAATCCTTTTTAAATAGCATTATTAATCTGCCGTTCAAATTATCATTGGAAAAAAAAATCACGTGTAATAAAATTAAAGTTTGCTACTAATAATATATATTTATATACATATTAAATATATAAATATACAATATTTAATATGTACCAAAATATATAAATAAAAAAATTCTCTTGTCAATTAATATTTATGTAACAATATTTCCACATTTCAAAATGCTCTCTCAATCCGACGGAATTGATCGGTCCCTTTGACAATGCCGATGAGTCTACAAAACGAAGCGCCAAACACGCCGTAACAGCCCACTTATCGAAATCAATCTGAACAGAATATTCGGCGTGTATTTGCTTCGTACAACATTTCGTAGAAACGAAATTGGTTGGCCTTGGTGTTTGTTTTGGTACGCAAGGCCACACGGCGGGCCGCGCCGTCATTCGCGCGGCGATGCTCGAGGCGACGAGACAGCGGCGAGGCACGCTCCGCGCGTGTTGCCGTATATCCATCCGATTATCCATCGAAATGCGAACGAGCACTAGAAAATATCAAGCTCTATCATTATTACGATTTGCTCAATTAATTAACTACGCGATTAACAGCCACATACATGCATATTGGCTGCTTATCGCGCGATTTATTCATTCGCGTAACGGTAGCGAATGGAAATTATTACATTACCGCGGTATTTATACGACCGATATTACGATTATTAATACGACAATTAATTATTCTTTTAACGCTTAGATTCGAAAGCATCTCTCGCATCGCGCTTTGAATTTTGCATCGAGTTAAAGGGATTCTGTAGCCGCGGTATTAAATTTTTGTAAAAAGATTTCTTCGCATTACTTTCATAGATTTGGAAATTTTTTTACAAAATGAAAGTATAGACATTAATATGTGTCTGCTCGGTAGTATTTATTTTGAAAAAAAATGTTCTTTTAATTAAAACTACAGGATTTTTTTACAATACAAATTTTAATTAAAAGAACATTTTTTAAAAACTACAGGATTCCCTTAAACACAAGTTTCTCGTTACTTTCAGATTAAGATTAAGAGTGCGGAATAATAGACTGGAATAAATGACTGGATCGGACAAACATTCAAGTAACCAAAAACTATATCAATTATTTTTCAATAATGCATTTCATTGGATTTACACTTGGATTTTCGTAACATATTGCGCACGCTATGCTGAATTTCGATCGCATATCTTCGGACGATTTTTAATTAGTCTTAATTAGTGATTAACTCGATCTTATCGTACCATGTGGCACAGTATTGGAATGCCAACTTTATTTTCGAGTTTTTCGGTTATAAGCGAAATGTCGCGTGTATGAAACGCAGGCTGACTTCGAGTCGAGCGGAGCGATGCATTTAATTGTAATTTGATAAATAACATTAGTCACGTAATTAGGCCTTTATTTTAGTACTTATCAACTGATCGTTGGTATTTATTTAATGATCTTCGCTGAAATTTTATTTGTTTTACTTATTTCGAGATTCACTGAAATCAAGCGAATGATAGAATTTCGTATCGTTGTCGTGCTATTCTTCCGTCGCAATGTACAATAGTGAATTACGCGTCGCATGTGTGATTAACGTCGGGATGCCGTATGATTATCCTATTTTAGTGATTAATATACGCGATCATAATGAGCATGTTTTCGCGAATGTTGTGTTGTGTAAATGCTACCAAGGAGTCTGAGAGGAGGAGGAGGAGACCTGGGAGGTATCGAGGCAATAGCGGAGCAACCATGAGGTGAGTAATTTATTTTATATTTTAATTATTACTGCAGAATTATAATCATTTTATGTTTGGGCAACAATTATTTCTTTTACATGTATATTAATTATTTTCGGTATTGCTATAATTTATTTATCTTTCTGTTTTGCAGTTTAACGTAATTTTCCAACGCAGTCACAACTCCGCTGCTGCGTATCGTCGCGGTGAGTGATACATGTTTTTTTCCTTTATTAAAATAATAGATCTGAATAAAAATTATATCAGATGCATTCAAATATATGAAATTTTAATTTATATGTTTAATTAATACATATGTGTGTGTGTGCGCGTGGGTATTTCAAAGAAAAGAATATAACATCTCAAAGATCTATTATTTCATTATTTAGAATGGATGGGATTTGGCAAATTGATATGAATAACTTAATCTTGGAATTATAACAGATCATTGAACAAGTTGATTCTATTAAATTATTTTTCTATAAATTATTTTTATTAAATTATTAATTTTAATACAAATTGTCAAACACAATTCAGATTTTTGAAAAAGTTAGAATATCAGAAAATAGTCTATCTATTTTTATTTATTCATAACTGATTTTGATGTGACTTGATCTTATATCACATGTTTAAAAACATGTTATTAATGTAAGATCTGATAATTATCTTCTCGCGTATGCAATATTACCAGCTGTTCCTCATGATCGTATAATACTTTAATGACGTTAAATTTCATGAAAGTAGTCGGTTTACTTCTTATAATCAGCTAAATATACTGTCAGTTAATTTCTAATTAAATGACTATTAATCTGGCGGTATCTCGAGATATGAAATTTTATTCTGCGTATCTCATTCGATATGCTTTTTCTATATAAGATCTATGCAATGGTTATATATATGGATTTAAATGATTAATCGAATCGCTTATCGTCTATGTTACTTACTATTTAACTTTTTTGCGTATCAAACATCTTAAAACAAAAAACATGATTGCTCAAATAAAAAAATTAGCTACATGTGAGATAGCTTATTGCTTTTTAAAAATAAAAGAAAACTTCTTTAAAGAAACAAAATTATAAATCTCGAAAAAATATATGATAATAGAATGGACTTTTCCGTTATATTTTATATCCTTTGTAGGAAGGTAAAATTAATTTTTTATTGATTATTCCATGGATCAATGTATTTATGATGATTTAAAACTTTGTTAGTCCGTAATTGGAACAAGTCGCTCTGAAATAAATTAGTCAAGAAAACAGAATCGATCGGATCACAATGTTAATTGCGAATTAATTCAAAGATTGTTAAAATTATTATAGCTATAAAATGTTACTTTACATGGGTCCTAAATTTTTTTAACGACATCTCGCGCTGATGAGGAGAATGGATGCGCGTATCGAGCGATTGATCGATGTAAGTTTTACGGGCCAGAAGCGTGCCCATTAAAATGACGCCATTAACGCGGTCATATTGAAACGGTCCAGCCATGTCGATGATGATTTGTCGTCGCGAGGGCAACCATGCGAGCGACAAATCTCGCTCGTACGGCACATTGACGAGCATCGATAATACGATACTCGATAATGACGGAGTACCGCTGATTATATCGGCCTCGTTAACGCACCTGCGTAATATTCCCCCTCCTCCCCTCCCTCCCTCCTTCCCTCCCTGAAATTGATGCGCGAGGTAAGATGGTCGATTAATAACAAATTGCAGATGATGTCACTTTAATGCTTGTCCGCAAAACTCTTCGCCCGCGGCTAACCAACCAGCCTGTACATACATACACATGCGACAACAGTACTTTTAACGAGACGCGTTGCGTGAGAAACGATATAGGGGAAATGATGATCCGAAAGATGTCGCGATAATTTTAAATAATTAGCTGCGAAGAGAAAAATAATGACGTTGAACGCTCGTTGTATAAAATGCCAAACGAAGATTCTCGCGTTAATAAATGCAGAGATATAATATAATATAACATGGAGAGATATCGTAGAAGAGTAAAATGATATTTAATGTAATAAAAATAAAAATAAAAATGAAAAGGATTCACAACACATTGGCTGCGTTTAGCAGAAGTGCTGCATTTACAACTGTTGTAAAAATCGTGAATCTGATTGGTATATGCTCTTAATTTTGACTAAATCTAAAAGCATACACCAATTGCAGATTCACAAATTTTACAACAGTTGCAAATGCAGCACTTTGGCTGAACGCAGCCATTGTCTAGTCGTCTAGTCGTCGTCTGTCTGTCATTCGTGACAATCGTTTTATTAAATAAAAATCCGCGTGGTCGCAACATGAGGAAAATGCTTACGTAGGCGAATTTCGATTGAGGATCATGCGCTCACACATTTGCGTGTTCGCACTGAGAGCGCGATTATGCTCGTGAAACAGAGCCACTCCTCACCCCCTTCTCTTCTTTTCCACGTTCACTTTCCTGCTCCACGAGTCGACGGACTGGTTTCGTCTTAATCTTCTTCGACAAATCTTTCTCGTTCTCCTTCTTTCTTTCTACGAATAAAAAAAAAAGGAACGTAATGCCTCGTACCGCGAGGAATGCCTCTACCACGCAATTTTAATGCACGACTTGCGTTTATGCATAGCGGAACACGTGCAGTCGTCACACATGCAATTACTATAATACTCTGAATGTACTGAAATGAAATATACTATAATGCTTTCAATACGATGGAACATACAAAATATTCAGTACTCTTACGTTTTTACGTTATTAACGAGTAAACTCACTCTCTCTCTCTCTCTCTCTCTCTCTCTCTCTCTCTCTCTCTCTCTCTCAAAACTTTAAGAAACGTTAAAATTTAAAAAATATCTTTTTACGTTACGCTCATAAATTTCTAAAACACGATTGATGATGATGAAATTAGCAGAGAATTTAATTCTAAATTTGTTTGATAATAAGAATATTATTTATATGGATCAACTTTCCGTAACAAACAATTCTTAATAAAATGCAATTATTAAAAGACATTTCTCTTTCTTTTTCTCACTTGACATAAATAAAAAAATTTAAGTAAAAATATTTAGAATGACTGGACGAGTAATTGGATTGGATAATTGGATTGAATAATTAGATTGGATATCATTTCTTGTTCCGATAGCTTGGATTGCCTCGGTAAATTAGCAATTTCCTTATCGTGCCACGTAACGCGCTGTTATTTTATCCTATGATTTCGCGTGTCGTATTGATTGGGTGAATAATAATTTAGCGATTAAAAGAATATACGCGTAATTATGATGTATGATATGCATGTTATTGCCACTTGTCATTCATAAAATTCATTTTATATTCTGTCACATGTCATCTACAAAGTTTATGTCAGCGGTACGATATTGTATAATTAGCTGTAATTACATTATTACGCGTAATCCGCTGCATATAATGATATTAATAATACCTATAATGCTGCAAGATTACATTGTTAATGTAAATAATGTTTTGTCGAACTGCCTAATTATCTATGCAACGTACGCCGAGCGAAATTTTTGTTCTTCGCGCGAACGTGGCGTGAACTCGGCGGATATTCCGATGCAAAAAAATGTAACCGCGAGGATTCGCACCCACGAGACTGACTATTAGTCAGTCAGAAGGCAATTTTCAGGCTTCCGCAGGTCTTGGCGCAGGCTAAATTAAAAACATCACATTTGCCCCTAAATGAAGTACAATAACTGACATCGGCCGTTTAAACACGATGTTTGCTCTATCTGGGCATCCACTTAGGCGAGAGATCGCTTAAAAGGGCATAAAACTACCGCGCGCTTGCGAAAGTCGTCCCGGAGCGTAATGCGTGCTCTTTACACGCACACGTTACTCACCGGATGGTTACGGCATGGAGGAGAAGAGAGGTGAGGCGAGGCGAGACGAGGCGAGGCGAGGCGCGGTAGACCGGAAGTGGGAGCAATTAACGATATAAGTGGTTCGCTGGTCGCTCGGCGCGAGATAAGATCGGCTAACGCGAGTCTAGCTGCTTTTCTTGCGACCGCTCGATGAGAAGATAAGAAGCTCGAAAGAGGCAGGTGCCTTTTCGACACATTATACGTTCTTGCTCATCTCGATCGTCCTTTTTCTTCCTCGCCTGCCTTCTCTCGTCTTCGCTTCGCGCGTATACGTATGTAATACGTATGTATGTACATACGTATGTACGTCCCGCTGCGTCGCGCGGCCACTTTTCTGCGCGCGCGTATCTACGAAATAACTTTATTTACCGGGGCGAACGCGCCCCGGCTCGTTTGCATTTTATCAAACGGCGTGATAATCATGCCGCGAGAGGACCCGCAGCCATTTTTCGACCGAACAGCCGGCTTTTAATATTAAGCAGGCGTCCGCGTAATTGGGATCGCGTGTGGTCGTGCCGATGATCGATGCGCGCCAACACTCGATCCGATCGATCATATTTATTCATGCACGAATTATTTAGCGCGTTACAATATTCGTTCGCCGACGTAATTTATAGGCATGTGATACAATCGTTTATCGACGCTGTTAACATCGTTAATTTCTTCATTATGGAAGCGATGATGGACATTTTCACGGGACTTTCTCTCGCGTTAAAATTAAGATTCTATATAGGTTGTTTTGTAAAATTCGTAAATATGTTACACGATTGCCCACTCCCGTAGAAACTTACCATCAGGAACTTTGTTGAATTCTTGAAAAACTCTATCTCTCTTTCTCGCATTTGCATTTTTTTTTTATTTATTTCAATTTTTGACAGAGGCAAACAGTTTAATAATGTCAATAATAGATTTTGTGCGCAAAGTTGCATAAAATCCTTTTTATTACAATTGTAAATCGTACACTCAAAAAAAAATAATAATTTTAATATACGTGGAATCCTCTAAATCTTAAAGGATACTCTTATACTGACCTCAAAAGGATCTCTCTGAAATTAAGAAAAAAAATAGTATAAACAAGAATATTTAAGAGAGAAAAAAGTATTTTTCACTTTATTGAAAGAGCAAACTATGTTTGCTGTAAAACAGTAAGCTTAGAATATGAGATTATAGGAAAAATCATTGAATGTAATATTCTTTAACATAATTTTTGAATGTAAAAGTTCTTTCTTTTTTTTTAGGGGTATAAATTGTTAATCTAAAAGTTTCTCGGTCAAACGACCTTTTTGTCAATTGGTCTTGCTTACACTTGCATTCTAAACGACTCATCGTCAAACGGTTGAAGAAACGAAATCAACAAAGCGGTACGGGAACTGAAGAAGGAACAGCATGTTGACTCGGACAGGACGCCGCGTACTTCTGTTCCGGCGATTCTCTTTTGTCGCCGCGTTTCAGGATGCAGAAACCCGGCAAAAGCTCGATTTGACCGTGGGGTTAACCACATCCTCTCGCACCGGGCCCTTCTTCCTTTCTTCTTCGGTTTCCATCGGGCCGCTACCTTCGGGAAGCGAGCCGCGTGGAACCTTAACGGATACTTGCGAAAAAGAGGAGAATAATAAAACTGTGATTTCCTACCGCTTTCAGCTAATAAGCGCATCCGCTCGTCGCTGTAACCTGCAATTATACAAAGTGCGCCGATTGCCGCTCCCGGGAGTCACCCCTCATCTGTGACGTAGGTATATGTATCGGGGAGGAATTTTGTACTTAGTGCTGTAATTTTGTACTTAGTGTCATTCGTCTAAATACGGTTATCTCGAGTGAAATTCGAGTAAAAGAGACTCGAGATAAAATGATTCGATAACTCTTATTGCATTCCCTTTCCTCGGCGACAAATGACGACTGTCGTTTAAGATCTTCTCGTTGGACGAGTTTTATTATATAACACACAAATGGCTGCAATGCAAAATCGCGATTACATCGAAATGTTTAAAGATCCTTGCATGGCGAAGGCGAAGGTTAGCTATTTTAGCGATACGCTGCGTGCACATTTATCAAATTATAATTGGCTTTTGATTTAATTACGACTTAATTTATCACAAGCTCCGTTCACAATAGCATAGCCCCTAATACAAAGTGAAAAGAATGTATAAAGGGATAGATAATTTTTGCGGCGCGCACGTATAAATTTGCATTAATCAAAAAGCAACAAGTACAGTTTTATACAAGTACTCGGTTAATTTATGGTCTCTTAAGGAAAGTAATTGCACACCTCGGCATTCGCCACGACTACGGTGACGAGCTGCGTAAGTAGCAGTAACATTGCTATATCGCAGTGGATATCGCGTAACATAACGACACCGACTAGCGCGATTAAGAATTTCCATAAATCCCACGTCTCGCGCGCGGGAAGAAACATGCTGTCGCGTCGGGCGGCGAAAGAATGCGGCCATGTATGCGCAACGTACATACATTATATAGATTATACGTGCTCGAATATGTACAATAGTATTTGCGGTGCACGACAGGCCGCACCGTCTCTCGTTCGACCGTGTCCGCCGCTGGGGAAAATCGTTAGTGCCCCGGCAGTGGCGCGGCTGACCGCTAATGGGGCCCAAATTAATTTCACGTAATTGTGGGTACACGGTAGTGTGCGTCTCCCGTCCGTCCCGGCTACCCGTTTTACCCTAATAGGAATAAAATAAGCCCTTATGCAGGGAGGCGAGAGTGCGCGCGCGGGCGCGTTCTCCACAACATAATTGCACCGGCCAACGGCGGAAATAAGCAAACGCGATTAAGCCCCGTGCACACTGTCACGCTCGCCGGCTTTCGCCTTCGACGACGACGACGACGACGACGACGACGACGTTATAAGGGTTTCGCCAAATTACACGTCGCTGAACCGCGCCGAAATTTCGACTTAATGGGACGCGCGCGGGGTGGAGGGCCGTACCGTCGCGTAATAACACCGCGCACGTTGCGTTCTCGTTCTTCCGTGAAATTTGTCATCGGGATGTAATTCCGGAAATGAATGCGCGAATATTCTCTTCCTCCTTTTTCCCCTGTAATTGGCAATTGATATTTCATGCGAGGATCGCAATATTTTAGATATATTTTAGAAAGTTCACTCGGAAATTGCGTAGATATTAATTCCATGATTTGCGCGTAACTCGAGAATAATTCGCGATAACATACTTTCAATATGTTTATGCATAAGCTCGAACGTACAACCGATGTTGTAGCAAATATCTAAAAATCCGAGAACCATTGTTTACATCTCACATTATTCAGGGTAATTAACTTTATTATTACACTCACAATGTGGTTCAATAATTAAGTTTTGAAGTTAAATGCGTATACATATCCTGAATTTCGTTTATCCTTTCTAATTATAAACTCTGCCATACATTTATGCTCAGCGGAAATTGTAAAGCGAGGATAACGATGTAGCAAAACGATACACGAAACTCATCGAGGCTTAGCAGAGATATACGTAATGCTGTAGAAAGTAAAGCTTTAATTGCTTCCAAGTTTCTACTTCGTGGCGCAAAATCATCATCATGTCATTAATGAAATTAGCCGTTATTAAGAAATATTTCGAGTAATGACTGTTTTGAGTTTCATTATCACTCAAAAGATCAGAAAAAGTGTGTGAAATGTTACTGACTCGACTAATTAATCATGTTAATTGATGAGTTCAGATGTGAAAGAAGACTACAAAAGATAAATTCTGCAGTTAATGTCAGTTAATGATGTTTGATGTTTTATTCAAAATAAGGCTTGAAATTATTTAATTATTATGCTTGGGGGAGTCCAGTAAAAAAAGATAGATTACTAAAATTACTTACCGCTCAAGAGCAGTTCGAAATTATTCTCGAATGACGTTTATGTGTTCAGCTCCGCACTGCATTTCAAGAATATGTAACTTTCACTTGTTCGAATCTAAGCTTCTCGAATAAAATGCGAGTTGCGCAAAATAATTTGACGCGCGCAATTTTACTGTAATAGTCGCAAAATGAGTGCACCGAGCGCTCATTCACTTGATCGCGAGTGTGTTACAATATGCATCATCGCGTGAAAATGTCTCGAGGATCTCGAGAGGTTCGTTTAAACGCCAATCTAGTCGGCTTACATTATAAACAAAGTTGCAAATCGAACGTTAAACGAAAAGGCTCGGTGTTTTCGTGACAGCAATCTCGGCTCGAAACATCGGTCGAAACGTCCCTTCGACGGAACGTCCAGACAAAGCACCTTGTATTTCTTCCCGCGTGAACCAATCCAATTGTCTTTTATTATTTCTTCATAAACGAATCACTCGATAAACGCTTTGTACACGCACACCCGCTATCATATAATTATAATTTAATTACAAAAATGGAGAGAGAGAAGGAGAGATAAAATAATTGGAGAAAATAAAAGATAAAAATAAAAAAAATAAAATTCTAAACTAATTCGTCTAAAGCATTGTTAACGTTAATAAACATAAATGCAAGAGAAACAAAAAAATTGCAGTCACTCGATTTGAAATCACGGGAATCGCGAGGGAACGCGATTCGGCGCGACGGCTGTGAAAGAAAAAAACGCAGAACACGTTAAATTCAGTATAATATATTTTCCATATAATATAATAATTCTCGCTATACAGACATTATTTTACAAAGCATGATTTTCATATATTCTAAGTACTTCTTGCTGCGTTACTTAACTACTAAACGCGTCGTGTGGGTCGACGTCCGTCGGCGTATTCCCGGCGATGTATCTGCATTTCCGCACGGGGGACCCTCTCACACACGTTGTACAGCCTAATTTTATACATTCATAATACTGGTATGTCCTTATCGAACGCGCCGCGTGTCGCGTGTCGTCGAAATATCGAAACGCCGCGCTTCTCGCCGGCGGAAGAAAAAACAAAAGTGTCGCGCCACGCTCGATCTCTCGAGAACGCGCCTCGCGTTCCGCTACGTATACTGAAATCTGAAAAATACTTTTGAGAAATATCTCGTATCTCGTATCTTGGCCTAAGTCCTGCGGGCTCCTTCCGTGTCCTCGCGTGTTCTCATCTCGCACAGAAGCCCGTATCCGATCGCCTCCGATCTTCGTATTTTCATATTCACCTATTTACAGCTTTCGCATCTCCATCTACGCACGGATGGTACATCCGTTATATTTACAGTGGATGGCGCAGCTCTTTACAAGATCAAAGTTGAGAAATATCGCTCGTGTCGAACGAACCGACTCGCTGCTACGAGAATTTCGCAGGCAAAAACGTTCAATCGGTATAAAACTAAAGTTTTCCGCGAGGAATATTTCCGTTGTAATCTCTTAGACCCGTCGGCCGATTTAATCTCTCGATCGTACGAATTGTACGGCGTGAGAATTGTCATCTAATTGCTTCTCAGATACTGAATTCACCTTGTTAATGTGCAATCCGTTCGTGTCCAGTCTCATCATGGTTTCTAAATAATCCCAGCAATTTTCAGCGCAAGATTCGGTATAATTCTGTCCTTAAAAGAATAGAAACGTTTCGCGCAATTGTTTCGCGAAGTAACGTGTAATCATCGTTTGACGCAAACGTCGCATCGTCATCGTCGTTTATCGTGTGAATCGCGTATCACTGTGTCGTTTAGCAACAAGGACTCATACCAACGGCATGACGAGGATTCTCTACCACGTGTAATTCGTATTTAACTCGCAACGACCGACACTTGTTATACCGATCAAATTGTCGATTTTTTTTCCCCCTGGGAAAGAAAGAAGAAAATATGCGAGCCCGTCCCCGTTGTCGTTCACAAATTACCGGTCGCCGGTGTCGTGCAATTTTAGGGACCGTCACCGTCTCTTAGATCTCGTCGATATTTAATTAACCTGGTCAATTCGTCCTTCCCGAGGAAGAGCGCCGGGCAAAATGCCGGTTTCGCATCGCAGACACGAAAACGCCAGTTATTTGAATAGTTGAGCCCCCTTTCTCTTCGCGTTCGATGCTCCGATGCCGCCCTATACGGTCTTCTTTGTCGTTCGTAGCGACCGCGTGTAATTTCGTGTCATTTTAGATTTCTTCCCCCGCGGCCAGGTTCCCTCTAATGTCATATTAATTGTACATTCGCGTTCGTCCGCGATTGGCCCATTTCCTGGCACGATTGTAACCATTCTCGACACACGAAACCGTCCAATCGAGTCGGGTTCTCTAATCGGCATGCTTTTTTTGTCGTCGCTATGAATGGATCGCGTTTGTCTGTGTTGCGATGAATTGAATGCATGTAATAATGTTTAAAAGATAAAAATTTTGCTGTGTTTATGAATATTGGTTTGGTTTCTTTGTAGATGAATGAGCTCTTTCATTCTCAAAAACGAGAATTTGTAATTTTATTAAAAATTGCAGGATTAAAAGAATTGAATAAAAACTTTTGGCACAGCGAAATAGCTACTCTTGTCGATAATGTGATATTATTCGCCTGTACAAACTCTTATATTGTACATAGAAACTCATATTCTACAAAGAAACCATCGCTCGATGTTTAAAAAACATGCACGTAGTTATATCGCGCGCGCGGTGAAGATATAATTAAATCGTAAAATATTAAAGAGACTTCGCAATAAAATTAATAAATATATATATATATATATATATATATCCAAATTAAATAATTATCATGGCGTAATCACCGATAATTGTGATGAAAATAAAACTCATGAAAGCAAATAATTTTGTTTCGTAAATTATAAAAATATTGGAAAACAAGTACCTTTCAAACGACGGACCAATCGCATGATCCATGCGAAGGAGTGGAAATTGAAATAATGAATGGACAATGAATGAGTAATAATGAGTCTCCATTTGTCCGAGAGATAATGTTTCGGTGAGGCACGGGATTTTTACTTTCGTCCGCTCTCTACACACCGATCGTATCAACGTTGAATATATTGTTTCACCGTAACCCGCCATTCACTGAACGCTCAAATCACGAAGTTCGGTTAACCGCACGATATTTCCTGTTCGCTCTCATTATCTACAAAATCCCGGACGTCCCGTGCTATGTCACTTCCTGTTCTACCTCACGAAATCGGCCGCGCGGTGCCGTTCCGTTCGCATCTCATTTCGCCGACTTCGTTTCAGACTTGGCGAATCCCGGATCCTTCTCACTCCCCGCTTTCACCAAATTTTAAGATGACTGCGACATCGCGAAATAATCTCTACTCTACGTAATAGTCTCTCTTCGGATGCTTACGTATACCTCGACGTATAGCTTTTTAAACAGTCTCGTTATAAGCTGCATTCGCTTCTTCGTTTGTATTTCGTGATAGCTGCATGGATCGATGCAAATTCTCAAGAATATATTATACATACATACACAGTTTGTTTCTTCCAGGATTACATAAATATTACTGATTGATCTCCCAACGAATTCTCTCCATATCGGAATCGATTTGTTTATTTATGAACTGTTAATGCAATAGCTGCTGAAATTTGAGCGACTTCGTTATCTCGTTCGGAATTGACTGATTAATGCTAGCTAAGTGAATTCGATTTTAATTATACGTGTCAGCTTCTCGTAATGAATTATCGTATCAATCAATATTTTCAAGTTTGCCCGTACGTTTAGCTGCCCGATTCATTTTCAGAAGGATCACATTCCCTTTGACATTTCGACTAATTTCTGACGTCAACTTCTTCGCTGTTTATTCATTTATTCCGAAATGATCAACGTGTCGTCGTAAGGAAATCACTCTATTTCACGTGCCATTTCGCTTTTTAATTATCCTGCAGAACGTACTTGTCTTCCTTCTTGTAAAAAACTCCCGATGTGCCAGCAGGAATCTCCATGTCCTAGATATCATGTATACTTTCCTCATCGCTGTCGGCCCTCACGCTCCGAGGACTATCCTCCCTCTGCACGGGTGATCTATCCTGACTCTGACTTCTGTCACGCTGTCGCGTTCGATTCATACTTTCCCGTCCGTCCACTATTTCCGGACTGTCTCTGTAATAATTGTTCAAGTTCGGTAAGTTCGAGCCGGTCGCGAGTGGTCCGAGGGGGTTGCTGGGACCCGGTTGGATCATCGAGGGATAAGATCTAACGTCCTTCCTCATGGGTGATCTGTCCCTGGAGTCCGGGCTCTTGCTGCTCCTCTCTTGCTTCCTCGACCTGTCTATATTCTCTCTCCCCTCTATCAACTCCGGGCTGCCTCTGTAGTAGTTATTCATGTTGGATAGATTGGAAGTCGTGAGGGTGCCGAGAGGATTACTAGGACCGGGCTGCATCATCTGCAGCGGATACAGTCTCGCTGGTTTTCTGGTCGGCGACCTCTCTCTCGACTCCGGGCTCTTGCTTCTGTCTCTTTTCCTCGAGGATTCCCGGCCGTCGGCCATCTCCGGGCTGTCCCTGTAATAGTTGCTGAGGGTTGACAAACTGGAGCTCGCAGTCAAGGAGCCAAGGGGATTACTCGGCCCCGCCAGGATCATGGGCGGATACAGGCGATAGGGAAGCGGTTTCTGCAGAGTCGCCGCCGCCGACGATGGCTGATAGAAGAATCCGTTGGCGGGTAACGCGTGCGCGCTGGGATACTGCCAGTAACGTCCTGCGGCAGGATGCGCGGGGATGGTCGCGGTGCTGCCGCTGTACAGATGCTGGAAGGCGGCTACGGCGAAATTGTTTTCGGCCATGATCTCGAAACCCACGATCGTTTGCCGCTTCCATTTCGTTCTGAAAGTACAAAGGAAGCGAGCACGTGAGTAACAGTGATTCCCCACGAAAGCTCTTGCGATTTATTTGCACCAAAGTCTCCGTTTAAATTGAATTAAAGATTTTCTTTAAAATAGAGATTATCAATATTTATTTATCACGTATAATTTCATGACGTATAATTTCTGCATTGAACACAAATTCAACAAAAAATTGGATATTGGATTACAAAAATGTATCGATCTAATATGAAAATTCTAACTGTACGACAACAATTAAACATATGGGATTAATTTACAAGCATAGATATTTTTAAATTAGTCTAACACATGCGCCGACGTACGTAAAACGCACATTGGCATTAAAAAAGAATCATAAAATTCACTGACTTGTTTAATATTTTGATAAAGCCTATACGTCGGTAATGACCAACGATAAAAAATAAGCGGCTCGACTGTTCAAGATATTTTCATCGGGGCGATCGTTATATTCTTATAACGTATATATCGGCAAATGGATCTAAGTTCGGCCTACCAATGTCAAACGGCGGGCCCGCGCGAGCCGCGATATCGCGATATGAGCTTGATCGCCGGAAGCACGTGCGAGCATAGCGTAGTTCCACGGTAGTTTTCCAGATTCTAACGGCGAACGATAAGATCCATTCCAAGTATTCCAGCTGTTCGTTCGTAGCGCAAAGTTTCGCCGGCTTAAAGATCGACTGGTGGCTTTCGAGGCCACCGCCGGCCGAAGCAATCACGGGCTTTCTGCAATTTCTCCCTGGGACCGACCCCTTCCCTCCCTCGCAGTGCCCCTCTCCGCCCTCCTCACGTATGTAAATCTCGATCTGGGACAATTACGCTAAAACGGGGTGGCGTGCCGCCAAGTGGTTACGTTGGCCACACTACCGGGAGCTTATTATACTAACAAATAGCCCGTGGAGTTTCAGTGCCTAATCATCGCGTATCATGGCACGCACACACACATATACGCACGCGTATACATGTGCATGCATACATACACGTTACAGATACACATACCTGAGCCGCACCTGCGAAACGTAAAAGCGCCCTTAGACGCGCGCGAGACAGAGATATATCAACAGGCCGTGATCTGGGTGGAGGGAGGTATGGGGGGGGGGGGAGGGGAGGTTGATACCGTGTAACGGGAACGAAATGAACGCTATGGAACACGAAGGGAGACACGAAGCGAAATTCCCTGCCGAAGGCCGTATTAACCAAACATTATTGCTCGGTAACACTGCAAATCATACTGCGAGAATGACGATATTTTCCACAGAATCAAAACGCGAATTACATTCGCGCGATTGGTTGTACAGTGAAAAAGATTATGCCCAACGGCATCTTCGAATAGCGTGCGTGGAACGCATACACGTGCGGTTTGGTCACTAAAAAGAAAGTGTAATGTGTATGTCAGCAAATGGAACAGAAAGAAAATAACAGATGTTGTGTAAGCATATGGAGAGCGAAATGTTTATTCGAGCAATTACTGATAAAGAATGTATTTCGTTAATTTGTAAGTCAATTTCTGGGAACAAATGAAAAACGAGGAATTAAAGTAAAACTAAAATAACGATATTTGCATTTACTTAAAATATTTAACATTTTATAATTATAAAATATACAAATATAAAAGCTACGCTTACATTTTATTCGTTATATATATATTTCACATTATGTTATGTTTTTAAAAAATTTTTTTTAAATATATGAAATTTTATATACATATATGAAAATAAAAATAATTTCTATGACGTTTCTTTATAAATGAAATATTATAAACAAAATTTTTATCTATTTACTAATATATAAGATATTTGAATAAGATGAAAATGAAGAAGGAAAATGTGTAGGATCTGAAAGGTAATAATATTTCACGAATTATCGAACTGTAACCTTTGTACTTATAATAATGGAAAATGTTATAAACTTTTTTCGTTTGATAAATGCGATATAAGAACGCGTGCTCACGCGATTAGGGGAACTTACCCTCCATAAGAGAAATATATTAAAGTACCGCGTCGAGCGGCTTAATATGAAATGAAGCGGATAAGACAGAGAAAAATGTACGTAAAGAGAAAACGACTGTGAAGGGCTATTATATTACATGAACCAACTTGCCATAACGTTCATGAATAATATCAAGAAAATTACAACCCTTCCATGGCAGCGAGGCGTGAATTACATCCGACATTCTTGCTCGATAAGTGCAAGTAGTTTTTGCCACCCCCGCTACCATCGCCCTTCAAAAAAAAAGATATACATGTATACGTATATGCTCCCCTTGTCGTTCCTCGTGATCCTTAACTAATTCAACCATAATTATGATATACAAATGTGTTATTACGAAACTGTCAAATCAATGCAAATTTTTTTTTAATATTAGTGGAATGGTTTCCGCTGCGTGACTACATCTAAAAGTATATTTAAATCAATTCAAATAAAAAAATAAAACTTGACATAATACTCGATATAATAAACTAAATTTCTGTCACAAATAGTTAGAGAGACAGAGATGCACAATTTTATGAAAAATTTGACTGAAATAATTAACATTTTTAGAAAATACCGGTGATACCAATAAAATTATTCATAATTTTATTGGTATCACCATCTAGTCGAATATCAGAAATTTTGTCGACAAACTACACATTACCCTCGAGATCTTTGTAGGGATCATTTTTATTCACAATGATAAATCAAACCAACTCTGTCTTCCAACTCTGTCTCGATAAAAATTCGACGATTCGCACGAATTCAGGTGATAATTAACGAGCCCGAGCGACGCGTACATTTGTTACAATTTTTTTTGGTTAAAATTGCGGCTGCAATAAAAAAAGATCGTACCTTCGAAACGCAGCCGCGAATGTTACAGGGTAATAGCCGCGAGGATAGGAGGGTGGAGTGGGGTGCACTTGGTGGTCGGAGTAATTAATAATCAAGAGATCCGCGCCTGGCAAGGGACAAAGCGGCTCTAACGGATATGCAGCTCGCACGGAAAATTCGACAATTAATATATTTCGTGGGGTGCGAGCACTCCCCTTTCTCCCTCTCTTGTTCTCTCGCGATTCAGTGCTGATGTATAGTCGCGAATGTGGGCCACAATCTCACTATCTCTCTCTCTCTCTCTCTCTCTCTCTCTCTCTCTCTCTCTCTCTCTCTCTCTCTCTCTCTCTCTCTCTCTCTCTCTCTCTCTCTCTCTCTCCCCTCTCCCCTCCCCTCTCTCGATATGGCTCTGCTCGCCCTTTTGTGACGGGTTGCGATAGGGGAGGTTGCAGTAAAATCGTTCATGAATTTTAAACAGGCACCTCTGAATCGAGCCACGATCATTTCTCATTTTTCTGCCGGCACGTCGGAGGCGCAAGAAGGACGAGCGTGTCCGAACGCGAGAATCAGAGAGAAAGAGAGAGAGAGAGAGAGAGAGAGAGAGAGAGAAAGGGAGAAAGAGTGACGGTGACAGACAGCGCCGAGAACCACTCGCGCGATTATATGATGAGTAATGTTTTTTAATTCCCCCACTTTCGGCTGGGGTTGGCCAGCGATTTTCGAGTGCAGCCACTCTAAAACACCCTTAATTGCCCGTTGGCTTTTTATAGTCGTCCGCTAGGAGCTAGGGGGCCGGAAGTAACGGGGGACTCGAAGGGGGAGACGGGGGAAGAAAGAAGGAGAAGAGTCATTGATTTATCGCTCCTGAGGTGCTCGAGGGGCTGCTTGATCTCGCTCGACTGAAACGAGAAAAGAGGATGGGAAAAGGGTTGGAGATTGGCGAAGAAAGTGTAACGATCGCCTCCATCACGCTTCTATCCTAATGATCGTGCAGTTCTCGAGATTGTGGCCACGTTTGGAAAAAGTTTTCGTCCTTTCTTACGACGAACTCCTGGAAATCGATCGCATCGCTCCGAGTGACGCCTTCCCCGTCGTCATTGTCGAATGTCAAAGTGACGTGTTGCTTAGAAATCTTAGGGTGACTTATGTGACACCCTTCGTGCGACAGAAAACGTTCAATGCGTCCGAGTTACGAGCGTCAATCGACTCGAAAATTACTGTCACGGTGCTTGAGAAATTAGTATCCTTTTCGCATTTCTCTTCTTTTCTTATTAGATTGTATTTGAATATTTATCAGTAAAGTTAATGATGATGAAAATTGTAACTATAATATTAATATCGTCATTTTTATTTTTCAACTTTGTCTTCAGTAGTGAACGTTTTAGAAGTTAAGTCGAAATTCAATTATTTACTGACATTTTTCAAGCACGCAACAAGGTAAGCTCGACGATTAGCGAGTCGAAAAGCGATAAACGCGACTGGCCAAAGACGAATATCAGGGCCGTCCAGCTGTAACGTGCAGAAACGAAAAAATGGCACGTAAGAAGAAGAGGGCGAAAACTAAGGGGAGAGTTAATGCATTTATAATGGTAGCTGGGTCTGTTCGCTACTTTTGCGGTCACATGCCCATGCGACACTAATGTTCTGAAGCCGCTAGGGCGCTTTGTGGTAATAATGGTGACAGCGAGACCGAGAAAAAGACAAAGAGAGAGAAAGAGAGAAAGGGTAGCATATTTTCAAATTATTATTCGCCTCAATGATTACGAGACACATGTTTCATAACGTAAAGCTTGTCTGAAATCATATTCAGAGAGACAGAATGGTTATTGACACATGGTATGATTACTAACTGGCTACTATAATTTATACGGTTATTAAAATGCCTTTTTGTAATGTTTCTTTTCACAATAACTTTTGAGATATATATATATATATATATATATATATATATATATGTGTGTGTATATATATATATATATATATATATAATAATAATAAAAATAAATGCAGATTTTATTATTGTTTCCATTTCAGAATACTTTTTTTATATTTAATGTCTTATGTTAAATTAAAATATATCTGTTAAATTAAAATATAAAATATATCAAATTTAATTATATTTAGAATTTGACTCTTTTAATTCTGGCATCCATTATAATCCATTGTAAATTTTAAAATAAAAATTTATATTTTTAATTTTAAATTTCATTATAAATGTTATTCTTTTTACTGCTATTTATAATACATTTGTAAAAGTGTATGTGCTATCATAAAGATCTTGTAAATTATAAAAATAAGGTCATCTAAAAAATTTATTTCAAATATATAATTTTTTTCTACTAATGTGTATGAAAATTAAAAATTTCCTCTTAAATGGTTTAATTACAAACTTTACAAATAAAATAAAAAATTTCTTTAAAAAATTGAAGATTTCGATAAATTTTAAATTTAATGTTTAAATTTAGAAATTTACTATTGAAATATTTGGCATTTTTTATATCAAATTCGAAGGAAATAGATCAAATGGGATATAAGTAAGATAAGAAAAAGAACGGTGGAACCGTCGCAAATTACTATTGCCAACAGAATTACAAAAAAATATGTGACCTCATTTTGCAAGAACTGGCGACGTTAATTAAACCCGTCGATTAAGCGTCCCGCAGAGTAAAAAGAGTTAATCAGGTGATTATATCCAAGAGGAGGGCTAAGAGGAGGGCCGACAAATGCGCATGCAAATACGTCGTTACCGGGTATGGCCGGCTGTTATCGCGCGCCATCCGATTAGCCCCGTTTTTCTAGCTATTTCGTGAAATTCCGCGGCGACCCAAGGGGGCACGAAATCGCGCACGAAATCGCGGAGCTGCCGTGACGCAAGTCGCGATCGAAACGAGCGCATTCGACATAAGTATCCGCGAAATCAAGGCGACCCGTTATGAAGCGGTTTACCGGAGGCGTGGGAAGCCCGCGTTGTTCTTCCGGTGCGCTACGGCAGAAGAGGTGCCCCCTCCCCGCGGGAGAAGCGAATTCTCACGATCACGACGTATGTAACGCGCTGGTGATGTCGTCACATCGTGACGACGCAATGTCATAATGCCACCATCGGGAAATGTACCATCGTCGTCGTCGAAAGTCATGTTCGGACGCGTTTCGAGCATCAGGAAGACGTTACCTTACAATATTGCATAAGAACGCCTCTATTATCTATCTCTTTCTCTTGATCTCTTCCAAGTATAATCAAATATTATCCAAGTCTTCTAAATGTAAGACAAAAAATTTTTCAAACAAATAAAATTCAATAAAATAATAATAAAATAAGAATATAAAGAATAGATATAAAATTCAATAGGATAAAATAAGAAAATATATTCAAAGAAATCGACAAGAATCAGGCTCGAAACTTTATGACTCAAAGAATTTCAAAATCATTTTCTTCGATTGTTCGTGTATGAGTCGAAGAGAAATACACATTTGTCGCACATCAGATTTATTACTCCTACACTGAAAAAAAATTCTGGCTAAAAACGGACGAATCAGTCCTACAAGACGAAAAGTCTTGTAGGATTGATCAAATATTATTATATAGGAATTCTGGTTATTATAAGTTATAAAGTATTGAGTTATATTATGGCAGTCTTGTATTATTTATAAATTATAAAAATAAGGCCATCTAAAAAATTAATATTTAAATATATAATTTTTTTCTATTAATATACATATATATGAAAATTAAAAATTTCCTCTTAGATGGTTTAATTACAAACTTTACAAATAAAATGATATATATAATAACTAGAATTTCTATTACAATAACCAAAATGTTTCAATTCTACAAGATTTTCTGATTCGTCCGTTTTTAATCAGAATTTTTTTTCAGTGTACCTATATCACAGTATTAACCTTCGGTATGAATGTCAGTCGAGTATGAAATGCGAAACATAATTCTTCTCCATTTCTAGCATTTTAATTCGTAATATCATGCGAAAATTCTCCCTCGATCGTTCGTCATTTCTCTTTTCACGTACTTTGGCGCCGCTACAGATAACTCGATGCGTCTGCATTTTTTGCAAATACGGAATTATCGTTTCTCTAGCTAGGCGCGTAGCAAAATACCGCTGCGCGCGCGTTTACGGTGTAATACTTGATGGGATGTAATGAGCGCAAAACCGTGTGAAGGATTCAGTCTTTTCGCATCCCCCTTCGCCGTATACGTCGCGATCAAATCCGCGCAATGTAGTTTCTTCAGTTTGCGTAGTTTGCGCGCGTTCAAGTTGCACGCTGGTCTCCCGAGGATTCTCGGAACCACGCGCGAGGCTCTCCGCGGGATAAGAGCTACACGTCGCCAACCTAATTTCTTTCACACGTTCGAAGGGCGCATTAGCGCGGTCGCGCTCGCGCTCGCGCTCGTGCTCGTGCTCGTGCTCGAAACTCGTGCCCGGCAAATAAATCACGGTTAAGCTACAGTCACATCGCACACGATAGAGCGTAATTTTAAGCTCGAATGAGTTTTCTCTTGCTACTCTATTTGGCTTTAATGGAGTCACGTTTGCTTATTATACCGCAAAAAAATATCGAGCGACGAATATCTCATTACTGCTCAAAAGCAATGCCGCGTCCTGTATAAATGTATTAAATGCAAACTTTCGTTGAATTATTCTACGTTCTTTTTTTTTCTCTGTGTTCTTTCTGCGCTTTATATCTTTTTCCATGGCGTGACATGTGTATCTGCTAATTGCAAGAGCGTACATTGAGTTACGCGATAGCGCGAAAAACGCGAGCGACATAGCGCGGTTGTGGTTTCATGAAAAAAAAAAAAAAACACAAAATTCGAGCTACTGCATAATACTTTAGAATTACGAGTCACGTCCTGAGGGCAGGATTTTCCCTCGCACAGGACGTGCAAAAGATGGAACAATATACATGGAGACCATAAGCGCATATGCGTGAGCGCAACAAGGCGAACGACAACGTAATGCAAATATCACCAACTGAAATTGCGCTTTTCCCTTGAAAACTTTTCGTATGCTCCATTCTCGAATTTTTCCAAAGAAGTACAGTTAGTTTATTTATAACTACAGTTAGATATATCTGTCGCTAATCATATCGGAAAATAATAAAGATCGATTAAGACACCGGTGACCATTCGTCCTATATTACAAAGGACAGTCCTTTATTTTAGGTCTGTATCCTTTAGATTTACTTTTTTCTTGAAAACTCACTTTTGTTCTTTATTTCTGAAAAGTTTTATAAATTGTCATATACTTCATACACTTTAGTCTTTATCACTTTTGTATATTTTGTGTAATGTTTAAATAAAGATGTGTTTCTTGTTTATATTTAATTGTTTTTAGTTTACAAAATTTTATTTATTTTTTTTCATATAAATATATATTCAGGGAAAAAAATTAATGATAATAATAAATTCATGGATTTTTTTGTACTTGTTTGTGGAGGAAGGGTAGATGGCGGTGTCCTTCATTTTTCTCAAAGAAATATAGTCACCGTAATTAAAATACATGGACAGAAGAAACTAATACGTATTAAAGTAGCGGATTAATCACGCAAGATGACGGTGATATTCGCCGCTAATTTTCAGTAGATACACAATATTCGAATAAAACCTAGCATAAAACCTAGCATGAATTACGGAATGGCATAAACGCGCGGGTCCCATGACGTTTCATTAAAATGCACTTTCCGAGCTGAGCTTGGCGCGCCGATATCAAAGATCGAGAGGCGCACGCTTCGTCAACGTTAACATATACGTACTGCACACTACTTGCGTGGGTCGCTTATAGCCGGGGACGTAATTAGCCGATAAGTAGAGACGATTTGCCGCGAGTAACGTAACGAGTCCTAATGACTTCTAAACAACTAAACGACCAAGCGGCCCCGTGTGTGCGCAACGTGCCGCGGAAAAGCGAGGAGCGTATCGCTTATCGCTGGAAAAGCGCTTTACAGGCGGACCGCAATCTCCGCGCGTTTAGTTTCTCAGCGTCGATTTCACGGAAAGTTTCGTGCGGAAAGGCATTGCGGTCGATCGTGACTGCTGTGGGCATGCATGTGCTTAATACGTGTGTCCGCGCGCGCGTATGTCGTGCAATCGTTCAGATGACTCATTGTTGAGCGTAATTTGCGTGCGTGCGTGTTGGTTGATCACTCGATGAATGAGACGTCTGTTAAGGGAAGTGGAAGTAACGTAACATTTTCGAATTATTCATCATGCGTAGTCCTCGAATAAGAATTCTTCAAGGAGATCGATTCTTGCCCGGTTTGATAAATCTTGCTTCGTAAAGACCTATCTGTTATTTATGAGGAAAAACGAAAAGGAAGACCATCGCGCTCGAGTCCAACAGTTGCTCGGATAATTCATCGTTGGGCATAATTAACGTACGATTCATGCCGATTAAATATACATGTCTGTAAGGAATCTAATAGGGAAAAAACACGGGAAAGAACGGTTATTAGATAAATCCATGTGTTTCCGAGGAAATTACCGTAATTGTTATTCACAACTGCGCATTATCCGCTGTTAATAGAACGCATTTATTATCTTCCGTCCCAATTTATTTTTTTTCAAATCCAACAAGAATACTCAAAGCTTCATGCAAAGCTAATTTGCGATGCAAAGCATCAAAACAAGATACAAAACGTTTTCCAAGAAGTTATAAAAGCTTGATAGCACTTTGTATGAGTGATAGATAGATAGAAAGAATCCCGCACATTTTATAGAAAAAAGTGGCTTCAGTCAAATTGGCTGAAATTGATATTATGTTATAGTTTAGGTGATGCTGATTAAAAGTTTTTACCTTAGGCAAAAAATCCGAAAATCAAAAGTATAAAAGATACGAAAAGATTTGAAGTGAGTACTATTGGAGTTTAAGAATGCCTGTTTTTTTTTTTTTTAATACAGGCTAAGGAAATTTTTAATCAGCACCACCTAAACTATAACATAATATCAATTTCAGCCAATTTGAAGCCACTTTTTTCACTTTTAAAATGTGCGAGGGTCCTTTGTCAGAGAAATGAATTATCGTGTAAATAAATAAAAACAAACTTTAAAGTCTCTTGAGTTGTTCACGTGGAGATTCGTTTCAAGGTCCGCCGATCTGGACACGCAGAGCAGCGTCTGTCGGCGTATTCTCGCGCGAGGTTGATTAAAATTGCAGTTTTAGATATATATAGAGCGTGGTTGCGCGGCGTTTGGGAATCTTCGCTCCTTGGAGATCTGGTTTTCGGCGGGGCGTTTAGCCGGAGACGGGAGAAAAAGGGAGCAGAGTCCGCGTCGCTGTGGCGCCCGAGGTGTGGCCGGCGCCTCCGCGGAGAAGCGCCGAGTCACACCGCATCGGGGCGTGCACCGAGCAACAAAACTTTAAGCGGGCACTTAAGAAGCCGCCCGTCAGTCAGGAGCGTCACTAATTTTCCCGGCTTTTTGCCGCGGCGGCCTCCACCTCTCCTCTCGCGCGACGATACGCGCCCGCGGCGCGCACACGTGCCCCTCTCGCGCCGATCCGACTCCGGTCGGTTTCCTCATTTTCGTCCTAATTAAGCGCGGCTGAGTGTCAACATGGCGAAAATTAATTAGCGTACGCCGCCACGCCGCGGCTACATCGAGGAACGCAAGGCAAGAAAGGAAAAAGAGAGAAAGAGACAGTAAGAGAGGGAGGGAACTTGACGGCTCCAAGTATTGCGCGAGACGTGTATGTACGTAAAGATTAAAGCACACGTCATGCTGATCTGTAATTTATGCCGCGCGCGATATACGGTACTTGGCACTTTGACGGTATTTGATAAAACGTGTAGCGATTAATATAGGTTCCGGACGTACCCTGGATTTGATTCCGTTGACACGGGTGTACTTATTGCATCTCACGGGTGGTGCCGCTCGCGCGCGCACCCGCGCGATTGTTCCTTCTAATTACGTCGATTGGAAATCCATCGTGAAAACTCTTAGACAGCTGCAACGAATCACTCCAAAGTGCAAGAAAACGGCGCGAAAAGCTCTTCTGTTTATCTTGCCAGACCCATTTTGTACAAGCACTCAAAATTCGATCGATCATCAGCAGCCCGCTCGTGCCGGAAACGTTCACGTTTTCAATTCGACACGCATGAACTAACAGACAAAACCCGAGTTTATTTCTCGAATCGGCATGACGGCAGGCGAAACGCAAACGAGATATAACGCGATATAACAGTAATTCGCGCGCTACGCAAGTTCTGTATCAAAAGCGATCCTTAATCACCGTTGTCTATTACGCCGATCCGGCGTAATGAGCGAGCAAACTGCCGACTGTAGAAATAAATAGCCGTGACGATTACGCCGTGTACAATTGCAATGTGCGCGGGGCTACCGCGCCGACGTGATATGGGAAACGAGCAGCGTCTTTGAAAATCGTGGACTCGCGGCGGCACGCAATTACGCACGAAAGAATTGAACGGCCGCCGAAATGCAGGCAAAGTCTTTCACTGATCGCGGAGAGCGGAGCGGAGCGGAGCGGCCGCGGCGCAACGCTTGGCAGCGCTCGCTGCCTGTCATTACGCCATTCGCTCCACCGGTAATTGACAGTCTAATGACACAGTCTAGAGCCTGGCGCTCGCCTTGCCCGGCCTCTACCTTTTCGTACATCGTACATCACGATCTACGAGGATCCTCATTAACGATTCGCTTTCTTTGTGCGCGATCGGCCGCTTGTCTAAACTAAACGGCCGCCGGCAGAAGTCGCGAAGTCATGACTTGTGGGTGTTCCCTGCTAATCACCGTACGTTCAGCGCGACGGGAGAAACGAGAGAGTAATGATAATTAAGTAGCGTAATGAGATCAATATAGCCGGCACGATGTAGATTTTGCATATCGGGTGTGAGAAGAAAATCGAGATTTTATCGCAATTTTAATTGCGAAAAGGTATACCAAAAATGTTAAATAAAATATAAGGAAAAGCTACAAGGAGAAAATTTTTATATATAGGAATTATTTTGAAAATTATATAGGAAAATTATATAGGAATAATTTTGAAAAATATTTTGAAAAATAAAAGTGTATTTAAAATCAATTTTTTCAGGCTACTTGTATTTCATTATTATTGGAGAGAAAAAACAAGAATTTACATCAGAATCTCATTCTTAAATTAGTATCATGTGTAAAATATGAAAAAATTTTATGCGACTACAAAATTTAAATTGTATATGACAAATACTATCAAAATTAGTTCTGATATTATTTGCTGTCTACAGTTTTTAAGAAAGAAGAACTTTGTATAGTACTTTCTTCGCCCGATGTTACACTCGTTTATTCGGGACGAAGCGTGTCGAAATGATTCCGCGGGACCATCCATGGCATGCGATTTTAATTTTGTTCGGTAAACTTTTGGCGCGGGGTTTGCGAGCCGACCAACAAGCCTGCTGATTAGATTGGAAAGAGGTAGATGGCCCATGAAAAACTACGAAACTATAGGCGCCACTGGATGACTTTGCGAAACCGCATTTACAAAGGATGCCGCAGAGGATTTTGAAACCGATTCCAGCTGCTTGGGTTTACTTTCGTAAAGAAACCGACGATAGATCTCAAGTTAATCTTGTAACAGGCTAATGTAAAACAATAGAATCTGATATTTTCAAAACAGACCCTTTGTCGTCAAGTTAAATATATTTGTCTAATGTCTTAATTTGAAAAGAATATTTTCTCAATGTCTCTATAATGTCAAAGTTCAGAAAAAATAAATTTCACGCTTGTCTCAATACACATTTTAGAATTCCTTTAGAAATGATTTTGACACACGTCTATATAATTCTTATCCATAATTCTCGAAAAGAGAAAGTGTGTTGTAATAATTAAAGTTATCTTTAGCTTATTAAAGTGTCGACGAGGATGATATTCTTAAGGTGGACCGCAAAACCGGTAACGGAGGCGCATGACTCTTGAGATACTTGCTCAGGTTTTGGCCAACGATCCTCGCGTTTAACCACGTAAACAACGCCTTTGTTGGCCGCCGCGATTTCCATTTACGAATTCGACACGCGCCGGCACAAAGAACCGCGCCGCCATACTTCCGAGACAGGGGATCGTGATGAGGAGCTTTCTATCCGATATTCAACAATGTATAACGCGAGCATCGAGAGGTCGATCGATCGTCATGGTTCCACCTTTGTCTCTTTAGAGTCAAACTTTTAACGGCTATTCAACGGTTTTTTACGCGCAGCTTCATCATGTAGTCAATCGCGCGCTGAAAGGCAGATACTTCTAGTAATTATCTTTCAATAAAAATTTTCTTAATAAGAAACTCGATCGAAAAAGTCGAACGATATATGAAAATTATTTTTAACTTTTCGATATTGCTCAAAAGAAAAAGAAGCTGTCGACTTTTACAAATAATTATAATTAAACATAACACATAATAAAAAAGTTTCTTAAACTTGTTCCTGTACGTCAGCAATATTTGTATAGTATTGCATTGCTAAAACATGGATGTATTTCACTCACGGTTTAGTGGGGGTCAGGGGCCTAAATAAATTTTTAGACGTAAAAAACTACCGTATCGCGATTATTTGCGTCCTGATGGCGATCGTAAAATTAATTATCGTCCGCATATGTCGCTTAGTGTCTCATTTAGAAATTAGTAACGCGTCTTTCGCTTCGCTTACCTCCTGTTTTGGTACCACGTTTTCACTTGCGTGTCCGTCAGCTGCAGTTTCGCTGCCAGCTCCATCCTATCCTGCACGCTGAGATACTTTTGCCGCTCGAAGCTCTTCTCTAGGGTCTGAAGCTGGTGATCCGTGAAAGCTGTGCGCGCCTTACGTTGCTTCTTACTCTGCGCGGAGCCCAAGGAACTCGAGGACGAGCTTTTAGGATCATCCTCTTTGCCACCTGAAATTGCAAAACTGTTGATATTGAACGTCTCCTTGCTCTCCTTCCGTCTCGTCGTGCGACTTAGCTATAAAATTATTTTCAAAAGGAAGAGAAAGCAACGATTCTGGGGATTAAACGTGCACTGATAAAAGTTATTTGAATGTACGTTTAATAAATAATAATTTAATTACAATTATTTATTATTTTTGGACATTATATAACAAGATTTTTAACTTCGATTTCGAACAAACTATATTTCAATGAAATTTCTATCCAATTTATACTTTCTGAAACGTTATATATAAATTTTACGATATTCGTATTCACACTAGTACAACTATTTTGCCAAAAAGGTCGCCGTAAAGAATCGTCGGTCTATCAGGAATTGCGAAGTGCCGGAGTGCCAAGCTTTTGTTTTCGCGGAGGATGGAATCAATGCCGTGCGCGTGGATTATACGCGGTAGTCGTTTTTGTCGTTGTCTGCATGGCGATTGCAGCCGCCTCTCTATCGGCGAAACAGAAAGGGAGAGAGAGAGAGAGAGAAAGAGAATGGGATCCTTTTGTTCTCAGTTCGACTCTCCGCACAGCCGAGAGCCGATTGGCTGGTATCGCGGATTGGACCACGCAGCCGCGTCGAGACGCCGCAAATTATCCCTCCGATACGTCGTCGTATCCGGAGAGAGATAGAGAAAAGAGAGGGTGGGATTCCCCGAGGAAACCGATTACACCCGATACGAGTCACACTCACACGCGGCGCATAATCGCGCGCCCGTGCTCATATCATCTCTCTCGACTCATTATGCCGTCATTCTTGTCTTTCTCGTGGAAGAATAACTCGATAAGAAACAGGTGATTTTCCATTTTAAACGAAAACGAGAAATTGAGAACAATTATCAAAGAGAAGAGTGAATGATGCCAATAAAAAGAATCTTTTAAACTTTTATCGAAACAATAAATGTACATATTATTTATTGTTTCGATTAAAGTTAAAAAATATTTTAAAGTATAGAAAGGAGACAATTTCTAAATATTATTTGAGATCGGTTTTTTTTTTCAAAATAACTTCCAAATTGTGAGGTAAATTTTTGGGAGTTTTTTTTTAAATATAGAAAAACCCATTTACGCTTCGTCAGATAAATTATCCAACCCTCTTCGAATTATCCTGCAGCGGGGGACGTGTCTTGTCACGAGTAAATCGAGCAACCTCCCGAGAAGTCCCGATCAGAAAACCATCGAGACTTAACCTCCTGTGGGAATAAAAGCCCGCACCGGCTTCTAAAAGTATCTAAAGGCCCGTTGTCGCGAGCTCATCGATTGGAACGGTCGTGGATGGCGCGGGAGAAGCACCCTGGCGGGAGGTGGAACCAGTAGGGGGATGTAGCCAGGAATAACATTGCTCCGGAAGGGAAGTGGTGGAGAGAGGAGAAGATCGAGAAGATAGAAAGCTCGTGGATTGAGTTAACCCGGACGAAAGCGCGGCTCTTAGCCCCCGTTTGATCGGCCAGATTCGCTCGAACGGGTCCAGACTCCACCGCGCCATGTTGGCGAGCATGGCGCGCGCGCGCGCGCTCATCCCCCATTCCCTCCCCAGAAAAGGCTTGGAACAAGGAACCCCGTCCTGGCTGCATCGGCACCACAGCTCGATTCGAGCTCGACTCCCGAGACTTGTCCACGAAGCGCAGGAAAGAGGTGGACGCGAAAAGTGGAAGGGGACGGGAGAATATAAGAGTGGAACGGTGGAAACGGAGGTTGGAAAACTAAATTTACTATGTGATACACTTAGAGCCCGGGTCCCGACCAACGTCGGAGTTCTCCTTTTGAGACACTTCCAAGACGTTAGGCGGAACTTTTCCCACCCCCAAGCCCCCTGCCCTTCCTTTGCGCAGTAACTCGAGAACCATCGCGAAACATCCATCCCTCTTTTTTCCCAGCCGCCCGTCCGTCCGCCGTTCGTCTGCGAGGCACGTAGCCCAGGGCTCAGGGCTTATCTGTGTCCGCCTCGTCCTTACGAGCGTGTTCATGTGCCACTCTTTACCCCAGCGTTTTCACTTTGATGCGAAATGGCGACGCCCGCGATCGGCTTTACTCAAAGTGATCTCCATCCCCGGATTGAAGTCACGATTCGCGATCATATGCTCCCTGCACGTCGATCTCTGTATCATGATGGTGCATGCACCAACGTTGAGATTATAAAATTAAAACGCGAGATAAAAAATTAATCGATGAGCGAAGATAATAATAGTTAAACCGTGCATTTCAATTGTCTTTGAGTAACGCGTGTCATAAGTGATGCTATTAATATACGTTTCTTCGAAATATTACATAATAGCTATCATGCTATTCATCATGACAGCAAAAATAGTAAATTGTTGAAACGTAAAAATACTCGTTTCAAGTTATTCGCTCTTTATAGCTCTTCCACCCGACTTTGTAATCTAATGATTCAATGTGAGGGATGATCGATATTTTTTCCCACTCGTAACAATGATGCGACATTACAAATTCAACACATTATTCATTACACCATAAAGCCATCCAATTATCTGTTCGATAGTTGCAATATTACCCAGTCCCATCAATATAATTACGCAGCGACATTGAAATGCAACACATTGAAATAAACTCATCATCAATATGAACTTTCTTCGCGAATACAAAGTGCGACTCGTTGCTCGTGACGATGCGCATCATTCATCAAACAAAACGTACGCATGAAATCGCGCGCTTGTAACGATCAAACGAAACTTTAGCGTTAAAATGGATCTGTTCCGCGTAAGGCAACAGCCTGAATTCGCCCGGTAGACTTTTCTCTCTTTTCCCGTGGAGAATATTTTCACAGCGAAGTTCTCAAAATACTCTCAAGATGTTACCTGGAACTTCGTCTAGTCGCTAAAGTAACTCGAGCACCTTCTTTCCTTTTCCCTCCGGGAACTAGGACAGTTTTCCTTTATCTTTCCACATCTTTTGCCGACACGACACGTAGTCACCGGGTTTTATGTAGACTTGTCTATGGTTATAAAACGTGTTACGACTTTTTATTCCGTATGTTGAGTTCACGAAACAAACGAGTGAGCTCTCGAAGGGATTTTTCGAGTAACATGAACTTTTGATCATGGCTAAAGCTATGACTAAAGTGGTAGGCGAAGCGATCAGATTTAAGTTTTTATTTTATCGTGCTGTTAATATTTCTTTTTATCACAACTGTGATCATTTTGTGAGAGAGTTCCAAACTTCGAATCTAATATAATTTCGAAAAGAGTTTAAATTTTAATGATAATAATAATGCTAATAGGGGGGAGGGGGGGGGGCGGTTCTCACAATCAGCAAAGTCCGTCTGTGGCACTCAGACTCAATTAGGTCCATTTTGCCTCCCCTTCTCCTTATCGATTACGGAAGTCCGGTTCTCCTCCAAAAGAGAAATCGGTCTCCAGTCTCGGTAGGCGTTCGAAAAATGGATATATACGGGATGAGGAGCCATTGTGATTTGAATCCAGGACCCTTCCGTTACTAATCATTCGCGTTAGCACGGAGTCACGCGTCATCCTAAAATTTTAATGATATAAATAATATAAAGAATATAAAGATTCTTTACTCTTTTATGGCAGTAGAAACGTGATGACCAAGTACATTTTCCAGCTCCGTAACAACTCATAAAGCGAGTTTACCGAGGTTATAATGATTTCGATCCCCGGGAGTCGAGCGGAAAATAATATTTTAATAGCGCGTTTTCCCAACGCGCGTTACTACTGCGTGACGTGCGACAATAGCTCCGCGTTAATTAACGCTAACGCCCGCGAGGTATTCGTGTTCCATAAGTCACGGCGGTAAACGTCATTTCCACTGTCAAGCGGCGAAATGTATTTTAAAGAGGTTCTGGCAAACATGGCGCCTGTAACGGATGTGCCGCGCCAGTGAAAATCATGACGTGTTCTCAAGTCGCATTACGTGAAAGAGAAAGAGCAAGGGAGAAGGACTGGGAAGAACGGAGGAAACGAGGGGGACTTGCGTGCCACAAGCATCGCCGCGATACAATGTATGGCGCATAAAAGTGAGATTAACAGGATGTTTATCGAGCAATTATGCGCCGCTGCAATTAGTGCCAGCATGTTGCCGTCGTCGTCCACGTCGCGGTCAAATCGTTCCGTCGTCATCATCATGGTTTATGCACCAATTGTGATTGCAATTTTTAAAACGCACAAGTTTTAACAAAATCATTAAAGCAAAGTGAGATCCCTTAAACGATATACGTATATCGCTGGAAAAAAACTCTCTTGCATTTATAGATTTTGTTCTTCATTTTAATATTATGCAATAATTTCGAAGTATGCAATACTTATTTAATGAATATAAATTGAAAATTTTTTTTCAAAATTTTTCAAAGTAGGCCTACACCAAATATCATGACTCTATCGAGTGTATTGAAAATATTCGCGTAATCGTCAATATTTGGTTATTTCATGCAAGAACTGAAGAGAAAGAAAGATAAAGAAAGATAAGGAGAAAGAGAAAAATGTAGATTTTTCTCATAAAGAAATTATATTATAGCCATTAAATATAGCGACAGGCAACTTCCTGAGCAATCGAGCACTTCGACATCGTTACTGGGCCAAGGACTGCATGCGAAAACTTGCAGACACTGTGACGAATGCGCAGGATGTAGAGTGCAGCGCAAGTAGCTGCAGCCGAGGGAGTCAGCCGGATCGTAAAAATGGGAATAATAAAACTTTCGCAAAGCGTTGCCTCGCACTTTATGATCTTGGCGGATGAGGTGGGGTGGAAGGATTGCTAAGACGAAAAGTGGGAAGGAGAGAAGGAAAAGCCGGAGTTTCCATTGTGCTGCGCGCCCGCGATTTTATTTGCTTATTGCTTTATTTCGCGCTGAGTGCATCGCGTAAGTAATCCAAAAGAGCGACCAAGAGGGACAGAAAAAGAGACAGAGCGACAGAAAGACAAAGAGACAGAGAGGCTACAAACCTATATTTTTGCATATGAACTCCACTGTTTTACAAGCGCAAAAATATAAATGCAATTTGTATAGATAATCATTAAAAAAAAAAACAAAAAAAAAAGATTAATATGTAGTTGGGGAGTTGATCAATGCTGCGGATATGAATAAACAGGAGAAATTTCTATCTATGAAAAGACGAGTATCTAACGGCGCTTTTTTATCAAGTTTTCCAAGTTACCAACATTCTCTGAAGTTAGATTATTTAGAAATTATAGATGGGAATAATTTATGTAGGTATTTTTTATCTCAAAGTGATTAATTAGAAATAAGTTTATGTAAATGCATATACATGTATACAAAGTGTTTCTCCAATTTTAAAATAACAGCAACAGTTTAATTAATAACAAAAACGCTAAATTTTTAATAATTTCTTGACATAAAATCATTATCTCGATAAATAATATCAAAAACATCTACATCTTCATTTAAAAAATTAACAAATTAACAATAGAGTTAATTTCGTAAGTAAAATTACCAACAAACATGAAACTCTCAGAGCAATTTTTTCCACGGAAGCGTCTAGGGAAGCTGTTGTGGAATTTTGCTTACAAATTCGAGTCACACCTCTTCGTTTGGCCCTGTGTCGCAGGGGGTGCTCTCTTACCGTCGCCACCTACAACCCCTCGGATCGTATACAAAGGCGGTGGCCCTCGACGGGGCAGAATCTGACCCCTCGTCTGTATTGTGTTACCGCGTCGCCACCTTTAGGGGAGAAAACACTAGGAATAATGTTATGGGGCAACGTTTTATTGCCTGCCCACTCTATTTGCAACGATCCCACGGGGGACAAAAACTGTCAGAAAGAATTCCAAAAACAAACTATCAGCCAAATTAGTATTCCATACGTTGACTTTTCATAGTGTATAGCCTTTAAAAGCCATATATTTTTAATCTAATCTCATTTTTAATCTTAAAGTATATACAGAGAATAAATATGAAAAAAACACGAGCAAAATATTACTAATAAAGTAGTCGCGTACACTAAAGACTAAATATGTAAACGAGAAATTTTTAATGATAAATAAGGATAAATATTACATAATATTTGCTCATAAACAGCGATACCGACGTAATTAGTATCGTTATATATGCATTAATGAAATAACTTTATCATAATATCGCATTAAGATCTACGGCAATTTGTGCAATCATAACAGCTTTTCGATAGCTATCGTTTCATAATTTATTTAAGGATATCATAGCATAAGGACTACGAGGTGTCGTGTGACGGTTTGTACGGCGATCTTTTGCCGCGTGGAAATATTATAGGGAAAAATGCAATCGAGTATTATTACTGTCAGATCATATTATATGAGCCTAAGGTTTCCGTAGGGTGCTCATGTTTCTCGAATTTCACAAAGTGCATTCCGTGCAGGCGGTGAACAGAAATGCGACGATTGTATCAAGCTACCGTTCTCAGAATAATTGTAAAAAAATTTTCCATTTCATAAAAATTGATTCACGCCAGCTCACTTAAAATTATACTATAAATATTTATGGTAAATTGCTCATCTTTGAAAATTTTGAATAATTTTTTTAATTTTTGATAACTCTGATTATAATATTATAAAAGGTTTCAAATGAAATGGATATAGAATTGTGTGTATTAAAATGTGTATTAAAATGTTGTCAATTATTTTCGTATACGTTTACGCGTACGTGTATCTCTTTTCTAATTTCTAAAACTTTTTACGTCAATTCTAAAAATCACATTTTTATCCTCGAGTTGGAGGATGCTCGCCATTATATCGCCAAGAACATAATTCGAAAGTTTCTGAACTACCGCGGTATACATTAGCAATAATTACCCCGTTATTTTGAGCGAGCGCGCGGCTTGAGTCGCTTACGCGCGCATTATACGGCCGGACTTCGCTAAAGACTTCCTCGCGTATGCCGCCGACAGGTGTTTACCGTCGTTGTCGGGATTCGCGCGGTTGGTTTCCACAGCGTTCGCTTAACAAGATTCTCAAATCCTCTTAAGCGCTCGGCATCCGCGTTGACAAACTTGACCTCGCTTTCTGGAAATCGATACCGACCACGGAATCACGCCCCGTCTCGAAAGGATAATCGCCAAATTACAGAGAATAATTTACTTAATTGAAGCGTCTTATTAAATTATGAGATTTAAGCGATTTCGAAGCTTTAGGAAGTTTCGCGGTACTGGAGGTACCGCAAAACTCTCAATCGGACAATTCGCTTCTCCACGTAGTTACGTGCGTAAACGTTTGCCTCCGACGGAATAATTAATCACCTGCACATAATCTAAGATCACTCGCTTTGTAAACACGATATCCTCCCTCCGCGCGCGATCACTCGCTACGATTAGATCCATCATGACATTCTGCGCAACGCCAAATTGTGGCGATTGCCAAAACCTCAAGTACGCTAAGACGCAACGCTAAGCATTAGTTTATCTTCAACTGTATTCTGACGAGACAATTAGAGTTTCAGTAAATTAAAATACGCAAATTTAACTCAGTTTTCGAAATCGCACGGAATATTCAGTGAATTCCTATCCACCGAATATTTTTCCAGACATCTTCCAGACACTGTGGCACCATACTTCATTCAACATGCTTCTTATTTAATTGTTATTTAATATGCACTATCACTTCATCTCTATTTGATATTCAGATAATCATTTTCTCATCGCGTCACTCAAAGTCTTCACTGTGCTTCCCTGGCATTTGTAGCGACTACCAGCATTCCAGTTCTTAACATTGCTGCTTCGTACCGTTGACGCTCTCCTCATCTCTCGGCTCGATATTCAGATCGTGGATTAATCCCGCGCGTAGATTGTGTCGTCAAAAGTCCGACAGCCGGCTTGTCGGGGCGCTCGGATAAAAAGGCGCCTTCGGATACGAAACTGCTTTCGTCTCGCGAAAGTCCCTTGCATAGAGCTAACTAATCCGTGCCAGTTTCTAAACGGTTGCCAATCATTTCCGGTTCTCGGATTAGTCGCACGTCGAAAAGTCAGCGGGCTCGTCGCAAGGGCGTGAAACGGCCCGGTCCCTGGCAGGACCTTCCGCACCGACACGGAGATGACAACAATGTGAACCTGGGGACGAATGTTGGCTTCGTAAGCGGCTTACAAGCGACTCGCACACGCGTCCAAGAAATGATATTCCGCGCTGAGAAAGATCGGTTTTTTCACGCCTTTCTCAACCAGCTAGAACGGAGTGCATTGACGTGATATTAAAATCCGCATTAAAAGAAGTATATGGACGAAGATAAAAATGGAAGCCACGTTATTTATCATGCTCTGAACGCATACATTGATTTATATTCAAATTAAATCCTCACTACAGTGACGTAAGTAATCGTTATTATATACACTGAAAAAAAATTCTGGTTAAAAACAGACTAATCAGAAAATTTTGTAGGATTGATCAAATATTCAAATATCTGATTTATTATAATAGAAATTCTAATTATTATAAGTTATAAAGTATTGAGTTCTATTATAATAACCAGAAATTTGATCAATCTTGCAAGATTTTCTGATTCGTCCGTTTTTAACCAGAATTTTTTTCAGTGTATGTATGTATAAATTATATTTTTCCATAAAAAATTGAAAATTTCAGCCATTCCTAAATTTCTACTCTGTCTTACAATCCAGGCTTTTATTTCTTAAATTGTTCATTATACGTTATATATATATATATATATATATATATATATATATATATATATGCATATATACATATATGTATACAATTATTATCAGTTACTAATTTTTGCCAGCTTTGCCATGGTATAAGTTAAACCCAGAAATCAAACCGAATATATTTGGGTTATCAACAAATCGCATGATTAAAAGAGCAAACGGTAAAACATTTCAAAGACAGCGAAAAGACAATTTCGCCGTGACATTCTGAGACGTAATAACAGATATGATATAAAAACAGATCATCAACTTAAATGTGGCATATACTTCCTCGCATGTGTTCCGCTTGGCGATTAGAACGGCGTCGCTACCTTAAATTGCTCTTCACTAATAATTCCCCGGTCATCAGTCTGACGCACGAAACGCGTGTAATTGTCGCGTAAGGACATAACCAGGACGATAATTAGGGGCTCGCGATCCTCTAGCGAGAAGTAAACAGCTAACGAGCGATCAGCGGCGCGACGTATGATCGATGCGTAAATCCGCCGGCAATTACGTCTAGCTGTTAGTCCGACGTTAATAATTTTCTAATCAACGCCGCGTGAAAGATCGATCGTATTTGTACCGTGACGAGCCGCGGCGTCGCTCGTTCCCGCAGTTGCGCGATGGCGGAATGTAATAATCGAGACGGGAAATTGGAATAGACGAACGCAGCTTTAAGCGGTGGAGAGAAAGAGGCGGCAGGGGGAAGGAGAGGGAGAGAGAGAGAGAGAGAAAGAGAGCTACCCCGTAAAAAATCGCCAGGGCCAATCTACGTGAAAGCGTGCGGCGCGGCAATTACATCGGCGTTACTCCTCCTAATTGTCCTTCATTAATAATTCTGCGACCGCAGCGCATGGCGTACCACGGAAGGTGGATACCACTTACGCATTGGCGATTATGGTCGCGATGCGAGACCGTCCGCCGTCTGATAACGCCAATAACAAACGCGCATCATTAGCTCAAAAAAAAAAAAAGAAGAAGGAAAGGAAAACCTCACGTTTTAATACACGGATCCTAATGCCTCACATCGTGTTATTCGCAGACACCTTTTACAAGATCTCTGTGACGGTATAATACGGACTGTGACTTTGTTTGTAAGAAATCGGCTTACGACTGCAATAAACGGCTTTACAGAAACGTATTTATGTATTTATAAATGTAGCAAACTTTTGTTGATACTTGTAACGCGTAGCATAGTAAAGATTGACCATATAACTAAATGACTTTCTAATGGATGTTATACTCTATAGGTTATTACTTTCTCTTATCAATATATTTGCTTCGTTAAAGCAAACATTATGTATATATTTGTCGATATGTTTTTTATATCTACGAATCTGATTAAAGTTGAATGTGCCAATAATATACCGATGAACGTATCAATAACTGGCCAATCGATTAGCTAATACTATATTTTATTACTATTTGAAGAATTATATTTTTTAAATATACAAATCATTAATGCAGGATTGCAAAAAGCAAATGTAAGCAAAAGAAACAAATAATGAAATTATTCGAAAACGTTTGTTACCATGACATACTATATTCATTGTATGAATACGCGATATTTCAGCAAAATATTTATTTATCGCTTGATGTATGTACGAATAATGCTATTATATAAATAATTGTACAAATTTTCATTTTAGCTTTTGAAAACGAATTTAAGTAATCTCAGAAGATGACGTTTTCTTCCAATTAATTCTTCCTCAGTAAGTTATCGTATACTCAGTCCAGAGCAATAGCGCAAGTACGATCGCACGTACATGTCGCACGATTCGGGCACTGCCAGCACGATCCGCCGGCAGTATATCCCTTATCGCGCGAGCACTTTTCCCTATTCCCTCGTGTCACCGTAGCGAGGCAAGGACGACGATTATCGATTACCATGACGTGACTCTTGAGATTTCCAAACGCCGCGCCGGGGCTGGTCATTGGTCTTGTCCGTGAAACACTTAAGGGGAGTTATAAATAGCGACGCTGTGCAAGGTGCGAGCCGTCGCGGCGAGTCAATGTCGTGGAAAAATTGGCGCCTTAATAGCCCGCTGATGTTTTCACAAGGCAGGAGCGCCGGATTTAGTACCGCGGAAGCAGTATTAGTGTTACCCGCCGTTGCCCGTCGCCGCTTCTAATCACATCGCCGTCGTCCGCGTAATTGTCGCTAATGCGCTTCTTTGAGGAAATAAGCCGATTACGGAACAAACAGCCAGCCTTAGCTCGTTGTAGCGAGCGGCTTCGCGCTCGAGCGTCGCGTTTAAAAACAAGCAGCCCGGGGAGAAAAGGAGGACGATCGGCCGGGAAAAGAAGCTGTAAATTAACGGAAATTGTGCCGATACGCTCGGCACAGGTCACCTTAATAGCCCCTTCGACGAGTTCCGAGAGAAAATTCCGCCGTGACCCATGGTTTCTGCGGTTTGCAGCGACGCGCGCGCGCGCGCGCGCACACACACACACACACACACACACACACACACACACGTTTATTAGAGTAGAAATCGAGTAGCGAGTAACACTTTTCAAACAACTATTATTACAATTATTATTACACTCGTACACTCGCAGCTTTACGCGCGTCACAGTGTTAATAATTTTGCACGCGTCCCCCTCCCGCGGATCTTGTGATAATTTATGCGAAAGTTTCACAATCAAACATCGATTCTCCAATGTTCCACTTGCACCTCCGCTGTGCGTGCGCGAACGCGAAAGCCTTTGCGTAATACTGGTAGCTCGAATTTCTTATGAAATTCGGTGTCGTTCGATCAAAGAAATTACGACAGCTTAGCACTCGTTCAGTCCGAGGGATTGAACTCCGGAGGACACAATGGGGCACAGGTAGACAAGATGAATGAAACAAATGAGGGTAACATAATTAAAGCTTTCGAATGCCGAGCACCAATTTAGAACCATTAGAATTCCTAAACGTTGTCGGTCGGATGGGCACAGCAACCCGCAGAGAGAGAGAGAGAGAGAGAGAGAGAGAGAGAATAGAGAGAGACGTTTATCTCAGCAAAGATATATCTGATTCTCGAAAGAGGCGTTCTTTATGCGCGCAACCAGCGACGGCCGACGTGATCTCACCGATTGGAACATCCGGTCGAGAAGGACCGTGTCCCGTAAATGTCCTTGACATCTCCGTGAAAGCACACACGAGCGATCAGGTGAATAAACGAAATCATAATATTCGCATGTTTCGCAATGAGCGTAATTGCGGGCTATCTCGTTCGACTAGCTTTCAGCAAAATGAGAATTTCGGCTATCGATAAATGGAAGAAACATAATGCTTTCATTTCTCTTTCCGTTACATATTTTAAAAACCACTTGGTTACGTAGAAATAAATTATGTACAAGTTGCTTATTTACATATAATAGAGGAAAATGAAGCAAAACCGGATGCCGTTCATTTTCGTGAGAAACAGAAAACAGAGGTGATTGATAAACTGACAATAAAGTTGAATAGTTATTGCTCAATAGAATTTTAAAGCAATTATTGCGCGTTTTAAATGTATTAAATTTTGTCGCTTGAATTGATGAAGATGTAAGTTTTCGTCTTTATCCCATTTTTCTACAGTATCCCATCTTTCAAAAGGTTTGATTAACCAAATACTCCGTTTCAATGACATGTAAACATATCTCTTCCTTTCGCTTAAAAGAGAGACTGGAAATATTCATAAAAGTCATATGTCCCGATATCGCCCCGGCTTCATCACGTCGTTATATGTATACCGAACGACGAGCACAGTTTCGAAAGCATGTAATAAAGTGTCATTTACCATTGGACGTAACGGAAGCGCCGTCGTGGTGGCTGGCGTCGCTGTCCTCGTCTAGATTACTGTTGCTCAAGGACGTTCTAGACTGATGCCTGATACTGAGGTCCCGCGGCGTCGAGGGTGGACTTCCGGGTGGCTCCTGGCTAGGCAGCCCGGATTGGTGCATCTTGCTCGACGCACCGCCCAGAATATCGGTGATCATGAACCTCGACCTCTGCGGCATCGTCGTCGAGGCATCGCCTCTCTCCAAGCCGTTGTTATTGTTCAGATTATTGTTCCGCGAGTCCAATCCGTTGGAGAGACGTTCCACCGCTACGCCGTTCCGATCGACAATGTTCTCCAGCCGATGCGCCTCCAGGCCGGACATCCTGCTGAGATTTAGACCGTTATTGGCCACGGCGACGCCACTGAGAGCGGCCACGTGGTGGTTCTGTTGATGATGGACCGTCATCACGGTAGACGCAGGTGGTTCCTTCGGGCTACGGGCACCTGCAGGTGCCTCTGTCGCCACCCCAGGACTCGCCCGGTACCTGGGAGACAGAATCTTGCTGACAATGACGACGTAGCCTAATCCAGAAAGAGATCGTGCCCTCTCACTTTATTTCAACTTCACTTCACTATATCCTAGACAGACCCAATTTCTGGATCACTTCTCTTCCCCTCTTGCGCGTACGATTGGCGCGTATTCCGGCATCATTTGACGCCCAATCCTTGGATCTGTCGTGATCGAGGTGATTGATTTTCCGACGTGAGGGTCAAGAAATCTCTTTCGCGACCAACATTCGCATGGAAAACATGGACACCAACTTTAGAGACCTTGCGCTGTAGCGTCGGGTTCTTCAAACTGCCAAAAGCCCGAGGACGATTTGCAAAATCTTTGAAAAAAATCAGGAGTAAATGGCGCGTGAGACAGGTATTTGCGTCGCGATACGTGTGCACCTTGCACTTCCTCCCGCTCACTCGGTCGCTCCACCTTCGCCACCACCTTCTTCCCAGGCGCAATTAAGGGGCCGCTCGGCTCGGCTCCCTGGTTAATTGCTAATTGGCCACTTAACATAATTGCCGCGCATAAGAGCGGAGCCGTCGGCCATTTCCGCTTTTCTTTTTCTCCTTTTCCTTGCTCGTTCAATTATTAATTATTTTTATATAAGACTCTCGTGGCACGTTCTCCTCTCACTTTTGCACGATTACGTGCCCGGCGTGTACCTCGTCTACGAAGATAGAAACAAATTCGAGACCTCCCACCGCCAATCAATCGTTTAACCATGAAACAAACGCGATATCTCTAAAGAAAAATTTTTAGCACACCCTTTGCACTAGTCTTTCAGATCACACTTGTGTCTGTGATGAACGACTACGACTGTGATCACTTCTAACAAAGTCCAATCAATCGACCGTTCTTCGATTGGTTTATCTCAATCACGTCCGTTTCGAGAATCTATGCTCAGCCGGCTTATCGCGGTCACGCGTGCCAGGGTTCATCACTTTCACGGTAAGACTTTCATCAACGACTATCAACTATCGAATCGGTAATATATACCGTTACAGTCTATTAACACTGTTCTCCTTTGAGTTGCACTGTCACCTGACACGTCGTTCACGTTTTGCTGCGTTGTTATAGCATCCAGATCACTTTGACAGGACCGAACAAATGTCTGTAAATTGAATATCCGTCACGGCGAAAATTCCTTGATCGGTAGCGCTTTTCGGTTTAGACGTTCACGGATCAGACGATCACGAGCATGCGATTCCGGGATAGAAATCAATCTGATCGAAATCCCTATCCTCGCCGAATGAAGAGTCCGGCTCCGATCGGCCTGCCCAGGACTGAGAACGTAGTCGTGCACGCGAAACGTGCGTGTGCATCGAGTTGCCGCGACTGGTCTGCCTGTACTGAGGACGTCAGGCACCTCTGTTCGTTCCTGGGCGGCCATATCGGGATTCTGACACGCCCCCTGTTCTCCCTACCACCGCTACGTCCAGGCCAATCCCGTGGGTCGCCGTTAAGCATCCCGCCAATCCCGACTGAAGCAACCTCGGCGCCTCCACTATGTGCCACGGCTACGCCCAAGTAATTTGAAATGTGTTTCAGCGGTAATTCGATATAAAATTGTAGTTAATATCTTTCATTATAGTCCGGACGGGAGGAAAGGGGACACACAAGCTCCTCGCGCTTGGGAAGACGACGATGGTGGGAGTCATGGGAGCAGAGGCAGGGTACTGGCGCGGGGCAAGGGGGGGAGCAGGGAACGTAGCAGGGTGGAGCGGGCGGTGATACTGGCCTCCCACTTTCAGCTCGCTCTCCTCGAGATGGAACAGCGAAGCGGATCGTCGAGAGAACGGCGGGAGAGGGAGAAAGAGAGGGTCCAGCGAGACCTGGCTGGAAGGGGTGAAGTGCCATCGAAACGGAGAAGGGTGGTCCCCAGCTCCGCGAACTTACTCCGCGAATTTACGAATTCACGAGGACGAACGGGTGAGCGAACGAGCGAACTCGGGAATCCGGGCGAGCAAGCGCGGCGTTTTTTGCTACGTGAACTTTTTTTTGCGTCCCCCTGTCGTCGATGCTCGAGAAAAAGCTCGTTAAGCATATCAAAGAAGCACGTTGATTAACTTGGACTGTGTTACCGATGTCGTCGCAGAGTGATGTTGAGCGTTAAATTGTGCAATAATAAGGTCAATTAGAATAATGATGTCGATATATTGTATGTCTAAAGTGTGAACCAAATAAGTAAGTTATATAATCAAGTAAAACGACTGTTCTTGTAATAGATCGCGAGATCTTTAAGAGTGAAGATTCATATTTTATCGCAATTAATAACAGAGTAGTCGAAATTCAAATGAGTTTACGTGATATATGAGTTTACGTGAATTTTTAAATTTTTCGTACAAAACAAATGTCAGAATGAAAGCGGATGTTACTGTAGTTGTTGAAAGAGAGCCATTATCTTATGCGTGTAAAGGAATAAAAATACGAGTAAATTTATGTAAAAGAAAGTGAAGTGATTATTTATATAAATGATAATTGTAATTTAAGATTATTGTTCTCTATTTTTTTAAGTATCCCAATTAAAAATTAGCGAACTAAAAATTGCAGCCATTTGCTTTACAACGATTTATTTAAATATCAGGGAAAACCTATTTCGAAAATATATTTGAAATTTCAATGAAAAATTCTGTAAAAATACTTGTAAATATCTGGTAATGCAGTATACTGAGTATACAATTCATGGTATTATATGAGTATATGGGGACAATTATTTAGACATTAACAGAATCGAAACTGAATTAGATACGGTGGAGTTGGCAGGAATGATAGAAATATAGCAATTAAGGATCAGTGACATCATTTAATTAGAGAGTCGTGTTTACATGAATTGCATCTGTATACGATCCTATATGGTGTATATGGTGTATACCACATAATTACGCGTGTAAAAAATAATCTTTCTAAAATAATAGACTATTAAGAATTTTTAAACATTTGTCTTACCATAATTAGTATGATATCAGTTTGATTATATGATATAAAGTAGCTATATAATATGTAAGATATGTAACAAAAATTCGTGTTTATAATTATGTACATTCATAACACAAGTTTATCCTTTCAACTTGATCATACAAGAACACATACAATCACATGTACATGACATAATTTAAATTTGTTAGCAGTTCTCTTTGCGGTCATCGTTGCTCGAATCTTGTTGCTCTAATGTCAATTTCACATGGTAAATAAAAAGTCTGTAGAATCGGTTTGCGGGACAGCTCATTTCTGTGGAAGAAATTAACGGAGCCTGTAATGTGATCGTCAAAGCGTGACTCGACACGAAAGCTGGTGACTCGTAAGAAAATGCGCGCGGCTAATTTTTTCACCTTTTATTTTACACGCACCTTTACACGCGTTACCCCCTTCGCGGATACGGCGAACAAGCGTATTCGTGTTGCACGGGCTGCGCCTGAGAGGTGATGCGTACATACACGTCTCATTAATTAAACATGAGAATTAGCCACAAGTGTCGCACCAGCGGGGCAACGAAATGAAAAGTTAACGTCGTTAAAGGACATACTCATTGCTCGGTAATTGGCTTACTGAAGTCTCCGTGGAAAGTTGCGCGGATGTGCAGCTCGAACGAGTAAAGAAAAATTCAACGCTAATTACTAGAAAAAGAAACGGCGTTTAAATGTATATATCTCACAACGTCTAAATATTCTCGACGTAAGTTTACGAATGCGTAGCATAAAATAAGGTCGATTTATGATAATATTATGACGATCTTGATTGAAAGAATCAACGTAAATATCAGTGTGTGTCGGATGCGCGCAATTCTGAATTATGTATATGTCGAAACACACTATCTCTTGCAATTCAGATTTGTTATGTTCATGTTTATTCTTTTGAAAGACACATAGCATAAAATCTCCTTTAAATTAAGTGTAACTTGAAGCAAAGATGCATTTTACCGGATATTGTTATAGATAATCTCTCTTATTTATTTAGTGTCATTAATATCATATTTTTTATATGATTATATATGTATAAAATTTAAAAGTAACACGTGCGAAATGCTTTTAATAAAATATCTAAATAATTATGTAACAAGATAATTTATACAAAATAATGTAACGTTTAATGGAAATAAGAAGTTAATATCGTTAAAGTGCCCCGGTCTTAGTGGATGTCGGAAATCTCGAGGAAAATTTCCTCGAGGCTCTTTGACACTTTTTAACACGGAAAGCAACCTGAAGACATTAATATGGATATAATATGGATATCGCGCTAATACTCGGACAAGTGTAATATCCACGTGTACGTCATTAAATTTACATGAGGATGTGACTTGAGTCTTGCGATCCGGTCAGGAACACGAAGTGAAAACTTAAGAGCGTTAAAACTGCTCCTATCAACGTGCCAATTAAGCCTCATAAATCCGAGACCCTCCGGCTGGACCGTAATGACATTTTTCAGTCACTTTGAAACAATGTATAAACTTAAGCTCAACATATTCAGTGAGAATTTTCCGTAACCTGAATACCATCTTGTCCGTTTTCTTTTTCCTCAAGTTTTAAATTTTACAGAGAATTTATGCCATTTTTTAAATAAAAAAAATAATAGCGTCAATTAATGCTTTCGCAATTATTTTATTAATTATGTATGTATATATATGTATGCTTTGAGAATTGAAGTTTGTATAATTTTTTAAATTAATTGTTTTCCTGAAAAATAGACTCATCAGTAATGTAATTTAATTTATTTGAGATTAGAATCAATTTGCTCACAGTTGAGTTCTTATACAATATATAAAAAGCATAACGTGCCTCGCATATCTGGTAATTATATAAAATGTTTGCAAAATGTTTTTCATGCCAATTAGATAATCGGGGAGACAACAAATGTTGTATATAATGGAAACAGAACGCGAATAAATTTGTTTATCAGCTATCTTTAATCGACCAGACCTTACGTTCGCTTCGATGAATTAGAATCGCTAATGCAACGAGACAGCGCAACATCGATGCGCAACTTACTTTACAGTTCGTTTTTAGCAGCTGCCGTTAGAAGCCAGCATTCGTACGATCGAGGCCCAAGGTGAATATACACGATAAAACTCTTGAAATTAACGATCCTTTAAAACGCTCGTAAAATTCATCCAGATAAGAATCCACCTTCCACTTGCTCTGGCATCTCCATTCGTATCGTGCTACGTACGACACACACTCGCGACACACAAATTACTCCCACACGCAGCCACGAAGTAACGCAACCTGCTTTCGTTCATCAGCTAGCGAACGAGACGCGCATTTTTTTTAAGTATTATCGTTTATTGAGTGAATTCTACGTATAATTAAAATAATGAAGATTATGTAGGTCTAGGAATAAAAGTGAAATTTATAGAAAAAAAGCAACGAAGAATTAGAAACTCTTATAGTCATTGAAGAATTTTACCCTTAGCATCTAAAATACTTTTTGTTTCTGTAAATATTGATTTGATATTTCTCGCACCGGAGAGAAAGGATACAAGTAATTTTTAATAGTTCCCTTTTTTAATATACTAGTGATATTGTGCGCGCGCTATTTTCCTTTCCTCCTTTCTTCAGAATCTGAAACCCCTCCGCGTTCTGTCTCTTTCCACTCTCTCTCTTCGTTTCGCTCAGCGAGAGGCTGAAGAGGGGGAAGCGCCGCGGCTCGGGAACTTAACAATAAGTTGGACATGCCTGATGTATATTATGATGACGCGTGACTCCGTGGTCTACGCGAATTGGTAAAAACAAGGTCTGTGGTTCGATTCCGGTCAGATCAAATCGCCTCTCGCGATTTTTCCTACGTGGGTAAAGAGATTCATTCTTAAAAAAAAAAAAAGAAGAAGAAGAAGAAGAATCTCTTTAACTCTTTAAAGAGGCTGAAAGAGAATGAATCTCTTCAACCCACGTAGGAAAAATCGCGAGAGGCGATTTGGTCTGGCCGGGATCGAACCACGGACCTTGTCTTTACCAATCATTCACGGAGCCACGAGTCATGGTATACATGAACTGTCAAAACTATCACAATACACACATTTCCGCAATGATAGGTACTCTCGCAGTAAGAAGTGAGCCAAGCGAGAGAACCACGCAGCATCGCGGAAAAGCGGCAACAATTAAATCTCTACATCTTTTTAAGAGAGGATTTATATTTTTCTATAAAAACATTAAATATCTTCACTGAAAAAAAATTTAGGTAAACTTATAAGATGCATTTAGTAATGCAATTCTTGAAATATTTAGTTAGTATTACTAAATATAATAATAATAATAACAAAACTTTTGATAAGAATTATAACCATTTCATTTTTATAACATTATTGTGTTATAATGATATATATTTAGTTGAAACTATTTCACCAAGGTTGTTGATAATTTTTATCAAGACTGCATTATTATAACCAATCTTTTTTTTTTTCAGTGTTCGCAAGGTATCTGACAACGATATCCCGAATAACAATGAACAATTATTTTCATCCAAAAAAACAAGGTTTAAACGATTAATAATTTTCTCCTATCTATTCTTTTTCTGCTATCATGCTTTCAAGACCTACACAACACGCTCGCTAGTGTGCATTCTCTAAGGATTCTGGAATTATGTTACATCGCAGGGACCGCGAACTTACTAAATGTGACGTGCATCGGGCTTCTTAGACGCGCAGCGACGGCAACACCATTGAATCGCGCGCGCGTATCGTCGCTCGTGTATACCGGCAAAGTGAGCGTGGGCAAACACGTCAACGGGCGCGCGCTCGCGCGCGTACGCGCCCGGCCACGCACGCGGTATACCTCATACCGTGTCCAATGCATATTCATACGGCCATACATTATACCGCCGCGGTGCACGGCTCGGGGGCCGTGGCTGATCTTAGATTAAGGTAAACGCCGGTTAAGTTAACGGCTAAACTTCCATAAGTCGGGAGCCGCTCGCATGCGCATCGCGTCGCGAAACCCCGAGGTCGCCTTTCGACCACGATCGGCTCCTCTCCGTCGCGTCATCTCCGAGAGCCGGCCTACTTTCTCAGCGATCGTCGCGATGAAGACGTACGCGATCCGCTGTGACATGTCTCAAAAATATATTTTATTCTTTATCGGGAAAATATATGTAGATACGTATATCCGAACGCATATTTTCTCCCAATTTTTCCCGATGAAGAATATAAAATCTTTATGTGTATGTATTCTCCAGCTCTATCACGCAAAAAAATTATTAGCCAAAATATAGCTGTGGGAATTAAGACGTTTCATAGAGACGTTAAAATAGGGACAGCTAATGTTGTCACTACCAAAGCTTAATTATTTAGCTGTTAAAATTTTTCGCTACTAGAATCAAATAACGTTTAGATAAATCCATTATGCCAATTTCACTTCGCAATAGTAACTAAATCAAATTGAATGTTCAGTTTCACGTAAGATAATGAGGAATAGCTGCTACTTTTTTAGCTATTCATATTAAAGAACATTTTTAATTTTAGCTAATGAAATTGTATTTCATAGCAAATGTATTTTATTTTTAGCAATAACAGCAAACTCTCTGACATTTGTTAATGACATTTAGCTAATACTACTAAGTTATTTTTTTGCGTCGTGGCTCCTCGAAAGTGAATTCGCATATTAAAAATAATAGCTTACATTATTGTTAGCAGATCGCTCAATGATCGTTCAAGCTCATGCACTTTATACAATCAAACATGATTATGTACGTTAATGCTTTAATAGTTGCCTCATTTCTAGATAACAATGAATCCCTTTACGATTCTTGATGGTGCAAATCCATCATTTTTCACGTGCAGAAAACTGTGCACTCTCAAGATCCCTCATAGTTACGAGGCCCGTATTCGTGTATGCCCAACACCTCTTATGCCAAGACGTGCCGAGAACTTTGCGTACATACGGTGTACTTACTTACACGCGGGAAATCTTTGTGTACCAGCCATGCCGCGCGTAAGAGGCTTATACACGTGAGATCGCTGCACATGTGAAACCGTTGCGTTTACAGGGCTTGGGGCGATCGTCTAGTTTCCCTCACGGCGAAGCCGCCTGATGCGCTCGCGCGCATTCTTGCTCATCGTCGCCGTCGGTGCGTGCGCGGCTCCGCTTAGCAACCCGATCCGATCTTGCGTTTGTTATGCTAAGCGCTCATTAAGATCGTAATGCGTTCTCACGAACAAGACGGCGGAAATTTGGCGCACGAGGAAGGAACCGTAACGTTCCGGGCGAAGGTTAATCTTAGAAGAAGTCTTAGCGGCGTCCACCGGAAACGAGAAGATCTGAAAATAGAAAATCTTTTTAGATTTTAACCGATATAAATGTTTTGTTTAGTTGAACAATTAAATACACGCGCGGTTTGTTTTAATTGGAGTGCATAATTAAATGCAAATAATTAATTTTTCTTTTGTAATTTAAAAAACATGATATTTAATATGTATATAAATAAAAAATCTTTTTACAAATCTTTTAAAAATGGATAAAATCGTATATAGAATATAGAATTGTAGAAGCTATTGTTATTGAACAAGTTATTATTAAAATCTATTAACTATTAATAGAATAAAAATAAATAATGATAATAACCCTGATAAGAGAAGTATAATAAACAAAAAGTAAACAAGTAATGATAAATAAAAAAATAAACAACTAATGATAGATACTAATGGAAAAAAGGCAATCACTAAAAATAGCGATTGTCTTTTTTTTTTTCTTTCAATATTGTGTATTTGTGATGGAAATTAATGTAAATGAATCCAAGTCATAGATGATTGAAGTGCCACTTCATAACTTGGTTATTATGTAAGATCTCATAATTACCAATTCCGTAAGTAACGAGTTAACGGATGGAAAGTCAACGACCAATTAAGGAGTGCATAGCTGGTCGATTTGTTAATATCTTTTGCGTCAACTCATTATGCACGGGATCGCGCAAGACATTCGAGTTTCTATGAAGCGGCGTGCATGAGAAATTAATTAAGTCCTGTATAAAAAGGATGGATGGTAGGAAGAACTTCTAAAGCGGACGTTGCTCAAAGCGCATTTCTAAATCGACAATTTGCCGTCGTGGTTGACGAAATGGATTTGTTAACGTTCTATCTGAATTCAAAGATACAAAGAAGTTATGAAATTTGCGGCATTAGCAAAATAATAGTTACATTAAAACTGAATTTTTACTAGATTTTTTATTTAGAATAACATTATATAATTACGATTATATAATTATTATAATCGTAATTATTAATATAATAATTAGTAATTTTGGCGATTTTAATAACAAAAATATAAATTTAAAATAATTTGCATTTATCATAGTACAGTTTGCAAAAATGCAAATATAAAAGTCCAAAGTTAGTAGTAGCCTGGAATAATTTTATCCTGTAGAAAATTTGTTGAGATTCTAATAATTAACGAAATAAAACTCTACACATTCTTTTTATTAATTAAATTGTATTGAAACAATTTATTCAAATTTTGGCTTACAATTAGTTTCAATACAGTAGTTTTAGTTCTGCAGTGTCTAAGGATTATAAATACCTTTCTCGGTTTGTCGTGGCGCGATTTGCAATAGTTACCGCGGGGTGACACTTGCGAATTATCCATTTCCGAAGAGATTGGATTTCATCTAAAAGCCTCCATTACGGGCAATTTGCATTGATAGCGAGCAAGTGCCTTGAAACCCAGCTAAAAGGCCACTTCAGTTTCGCAGACAGGAACTTTACTATCTTTTGAAGAATTCTAACAAGTAAAACGTCTACATTTGGAGATAAAAATTGGTACATTACGAAAATTCTCTCTTAAGTTGAATACCAATTCTGCTACAATTATATTTATATATACTTAAAATCATAATTTAACTAAATTGATAAATATGAATGAAACTCTCTATCAAAATTGATATAATTATAATACATTAATATCATAGAAAAAGTATGTAACATGAATGTAATTACATGAACAAAAACAATATGTATAAAAAATAAAAATAGATTATTAATCTCGGATATATTTTAAAATTTAAATCATTGTACGTAGAGTGAAGTTTTTTTCTCCATTTATTAAGTCAGGCATTGTCATTCGTAATTATACTCTTGCACAGAATTTATTACTGATTAATTCACATGTTGATTTTGTGCCAAAGACCATCGAATGGGTGGCGATGTTCCCTCCCCGTCTCCGCTGCAATCACACCCGCGCGCCGGTATACTCGTTAGAATGTGCATGACGTGTAGGTGGTAGAAAAAAGCGTTTCCACGTAATGGCGGCAGTTTTCTGTAGCAATTAAGATAATATTTGCATTCGAGGGTTGTGATTTCCTGCAGGTGTTTCGATCGCTGAGGGTTGCAGGCCTCGTTATATATAGCGTGTGTCCTGTCCGTTACATATACCAGCGTTCTCTCATGTTGATTGTTAAGCCTTACATAAGCGTAGATCAAATGAGGATTCCCCTATCTTTGCATGTCCACGAATTTCAAAATATCATTAAAGTAACTTTAACTCGGGATATTTAAAGAATTAACGGAGAGAAATTATATAAAAATAAATATATATAACTTTTTTATATTAATAATTTTATTCTTAAAATGTTATTAAATGATATTAGTAATCATAAAAATTTGTTTATACTAATAAATTATATTTTTATAACTTTTAATCTTAATAAATAATATTTCATATACAAGTACAAATAATAATTTTTAAAACATCTGTTAGAATAATTTACAATAGGCACAATAATATACACTAATAAAAATTAGAAAAATTTTGTATATTTAAAAAATTTGAAACAATAAGGTATAAAATATTGCAATTTGTACTATAATTTGGATTAGAAAAATAGATTGTTAGATTTACTTGAAATTTCGAGATGATACGCCAATGCACTTTGTTCACACATCCACATGCTCTGCCCTCCTCTTTCTTTTTCATCGTGCATTACGGAGCGTTCGACACACAGAGAGAGAGAGAGAGAGAGAGAGAGAGAGAGAGAGAAAGAGAGAGAGAGAGAGAGAGAGAGACATGCAAGTACAAGCGGCACATATGACACATCGAGGGGGTTCCTATGCATGTACGTGCATGCGAAGAGGGTGCTCCCCCGAGGGGTGAGAATTAGTCCGGCGAAAGGCCGTGCGAGGGAAGTGGTAGCGATGGTAGGGATGAAGGTGCCGCTATTAGATCTTTCTCATACTGATAAAACTGTATAATGGACTTAATCGCTTTGCGCCCAGCCCCCGGCTAAATTTTCGTTATTTTTCATGGGTCCCCGACCACAGCCCGCAGTTGGGTTATCACCATAGCGGATCTACTCCCATTTTTCGCTCTCTTTCCCTCCGTCTCGCGTCCGCCTCCGCTCCGCTCTGTCTCATTCGCGGCCCTTTGTTCTTCACCCGCAAATCCATTGATCCTGCGGGACGTGGAACACGCACATCCGGCTGATACCGGTGCCGAACTCGTCGACAAGTACGTCGCATTTGCAACTGTACTTTTGTCAGCATAGCGACTTTACATTTCATCACTCGAAGCTCCAACGTGGAAGCTTTTTTTCCTATCTCATTAAATATGATATTCAAATATTTATCAACAAATAAATAATAATTACTATAAAATAGTTTAAAAGATTAAATAAAATTAAGTACTTGGCAAATCTCATCGATTTATTAAAGGAAAACAATACGTAGACGATACACAAATCGTAATAGGTACGCATTTGATAATATTATATTAATATCCTTAAACGTACATTTAAACGTATTATTATTACTTGTAAGAAATGAATAAATACTCTGAAAGTTTTCCTGAGGCTTCCGCAACCTTTCAAATTCCGAGCGTGCATTCTGTGCACTTACGCGATAATTCGCCGCTGACCTTTAATGGCTCGGTTCAACTGGAAGAAACGAAAATAGAAAGGTACGTTGCAAGTTTCTAGACGTGGCGATAACCGGCGAAGCGAGCACGATGTTATACTTGTGAAAACCTTGATCTGTCGGTGCGCGCGGGTAGATTCCCTGAATTCGACCGTCATTTCCCGGTGCACGATCGTATACAATTTCCTGTGGTTTCACGGATCGCCCGAGTAACTCCTTCCGCCCCTATCCCCGTCGTTCTTCGCCCGCGCAAAATATACGGAACGGCGCGGTGTGCTCGAATAGCCAATCGAGGAATCCCGGGTTTCCCTCCTGGATCGAACAACCGGCAATTTGCATGTTATACTATCCGATGGCGCCCGAGACCGCTTTTTAAGGCAGTTACGACCATTACTGTAATGCTCGAGGTCGTGCGAGTCAATGCCAAGAAATCGGCGTACGAATCTGCATCCGAGGGGCCGATCGCCACGGTCGGGATCGATCGTAAAGTCCGATTCCGTTTCTGGAATTAGAATGTACAAAGCGCCGGTCGATCGTGCCGCGTTTAAGCCTGATAAAAAAACAAGAACTGGTATCGAACGGTCCGGAGAGGAGAAAGATCCAGATAAAGACCAGAGAAAACCGGTACGCCGGAATTATTTTATCACCGAGGCATTAAAAATCCCTATACGATACGATACGATAATAACGGCGCGTCAATGTGTGACGAAAATAACTCTCCCATTCGGCGAGAAGATCAAGCGATACCCATGCAGGTAGGCATTTTAGCGACGTTGCTTAAGCGATCGTTCACGCCGCTGCGTCCGCACCTTATTTATCTCCCGAAAGGTATACTCATATTCGAAGGAAAAAGAAGCGAAGAGGTTCCGCGCTAAAAGTACCGCCGTAAGTCATTACCCTCCCGTGCACGCGATTGCGCTTCGGAAGCGCGGCTCGATCCTACTACACACATGTCCCGGGGACAAAGTGTGAGTTTTGGCGTTACGCACCGAACCTGGCGAGTATTTCCCAAGGGCTTGTCTTACTAGGAGTTACCTCACGTAAGCAGCCCCGCCAAGTCTCGGCGCTGGCTTTAGTTACCCGACGTTACTCGTCTCGCTCTCGTAGGTATTAGATTACTTTATAGGCGTATCACTGCACGCACCTATGCGGTACATATATCGGTATGCACGAGCAGCGAGCTAGATACGTGTAAACCAGTTACGTGCGCGCATTTCCCAAGCGCTCGTTTTGCTACTAGTTACAACGTAAGCAGCCACTGTGCGCGCCTCGCGTATTAGTTTTAGTCATCCGAAATTGCCTGCGTCGTATCAGCAAATATATATGTGCAAACATATGTATATATTATATATATATGTATGTATGTGTACATATTGCGCATCCGTGTGCGTTAATCCTCGACGGGATACGTCAAGTAAAGACGTTATCGATCAAGTTCTTTCTCTCTCTCTCTCTCTCTCTCTCTCTCTCTCTCTCTCTCTCTCTCTCTCTATCTCTCTTATCACTCAACATAACTTCTAGCAGTGCCAAGAATTTGAGCAAGTATAATTTTTAACGCGAATATAATTCTACAGAAACATTTATCTAAGATTTTAATTGGGATTCAAGCAATGTTAATTAGTTTATCGCAGAGAAAGGATTATAAAGAACAGTAAATAAACTATTATTTTAGCTATTATGCTGATTAAATTTATACGTAACTATACATACATAAATAAAACGCGCGAGTTATGCTTACTAGATACCTAGTAGTCTAACGTAAATTCCAACCTGTCGCTTGCAGATTAACTCATTAACATGCTCGTTACCGTAAAAGGCAAAGTCCAAAGACAAGTCTCAGTGGTTTTATCCAAAAGACGAGGCGACCAAGTACTAAGTGTACCTGAGAAGTTCCTTTGCAAACGCCAAACGTACGAGGCGCATGCACTTGCCAAGAGCCCGTTTTGCCGGGAATTGCTCTCCGCGTAAACAGGACCAAGTTTCAGCTATTACAGTCGTGCTGTTTGAGGCACCGTAGAAGGCTCCTTCTACCCCGAGTAGAGCCTCTCGTCCTCTCATCTTCTCCGGAGTCTCCGTCTTTGCGTCGCCGGCTGGCCTCGGCTGCTCATTAGCATAGAAACAGCGGTAAACTCGCGGCTAGCTTACCGACCTAACAGCGTGTAAAATAACCGCTAAGTTGTCAAGACAATGCTCCTACTACGCTGGCAAACACCCCAAGTCTAAACAGCATCGCGGACTAAGTCCTACGGCGAATTACTTCCTCCGGCGCGCCATTGTCCGCCGGAGGAGCGAAACGTCATCGTGTTTCCGGCGCGCCGCTCCTCTTCGGTCTTCACCCTTCTTCTACCGAGGAGAATGAATTAAAATTATGGTTAAAAAGCGCTTGATTGCGTCAATAGTATCAATGTCAGTGCGATTCTTTAATCAATCTTATATCCTCGATCTATAAATAAAGGCAATTATATTTTGTTTCCTGTTTTTATGATTCTTTATGATTTTTTATTCGAAACATGCTTCTTTTTCTTAGTTTTAAAGACACATTGGTTAAAAGCGCAACCTTTTTCGGCTAAGATTTAATGATTATAAAATTGAAATAATGTCGTTTGTCACGACACTCAAATTGAAACCAATAGAAACACTAATAAGCTCGGAATCAGTCTTTCGACCGCTAATGGCATGGTTATCCCAACCGCTTGATTGTTCTGAACTGACCGGAACGTAATCGTTCGGAAACGATTTTTCTGTCTTTCCGTACGCTAACGATTCCTTCGCACGCATAAAGTTTAATCATGCACATGTTGTATCCTTGCTCGTTACGACATGCAAACAAAACAGTAACGCAAGATTTTTTTAAGTAAATGTTAAACACGATATCTTTGCTATAAACAGTGCAACACTGAACAAAAATTCTGATTAAAAACGGACGAGTCAGAAAAATCTTATAGGATTGATCAAATAGGTCTGGTTATTATAAGTTATAAAGTATTGAGTATTCTATTATAATTATAATAACTAGAATTTCTATTAAAATAACCAGAATAATTGATCAATTCTACAAGATTTTCTGATTCGTCCGTTTTTAATCAAATTTTTTTTTCAGTGAAGATGTATATTTTAAGAAGAGAAAAATGTGTGTGCTAAAAGTATATACATTTTACTAAAAAATAGTGCAATTAATTTTTAATAAAAAAGTCATATTCTTTAATAAATTTACAATGTTAGTCCTCTTAATAAAAATGTTATCCCTCGTAATAAAAATTATCAAGAAATGTGATAATCTGACATTTAAATGTATGAATGACATGTAGCACAACTGCTGATTGATCTCGATGAACTGAATTAGCTTAGTGAACTAGTAAAGGCGCAAAAATTACATAAGAATAATTTCGCCTTCGCAGATCGTAATATATGTAAATGGAGCCTGCGCAAATTATGACGCGCTCACATTTAGATAACGATCGAGAATCAGATCTACGTCGATACGACACTGTACACATAAAATCAACTCCAGAATCTAGAATTTAGAAACCCGGCAAAGTATTCGCGTGTTGCCTCCCGTCTCCGGGACACCCCGTATACTCACGCACGCCGCGCCGCACGTTGGTCGCCTTGATCGCCGAGCGACCCTGGGACACGAGCGTAACACGCGATCTTCTTGTTAAGAGCGTTATACGCCGTTAAAACCGACATAATGTCGGTGTCGCCGGCGCACGGTAGGTGTGCCGAAAATATCGGACGGCAAGAAAAAGGCCCGCGCCGCGGCCCCGTGATTTATCGCCGAGTGGCGTTAATCGACGGCACGGGACCGTAGAAGCTCGCAAATTTCGATGGGCGACGCGCGAGAAACGCTTTATTTGACCCCGAAGGTCGGGGGCTCACAATGAGGACGATCGACCGAATAAATTGCAGCACGGCATGGACAGGCATTTTTGTAAGCGTGATTTCAGGATATACGTTACTGCATAGATTCGTTCTCCAGTTATATTGCACTTCCACTTTTATACGTCGCCGCGTCGCCTGTGCTTTTTAAGTTGAACCAAGCATGCAGAACGTCTCTTCTTATAAGGTCGTCGATTAATGTGAAACTATCAGATAAAAATACGAGTTCTGTTATTTGACATTATTATAAGCTTCAATTGTTTAAGATTAGCGCAATGCTCTCGTCCGCGTCGGGTACATTTGTGTTTGCTTCTATTTTTAAATTTTCGAGATCGCTATCTGACTTTTTGCACCGGCATTCAACTGATTGTGAGCGAAATGATGAATTCTAAGGAGCCATTTTACGATTGTGAATTTTATTGCCGTCATTGTTATGGAATATTTTCTCATATGTTGTTATGGAGTATTTTGCGGGTAATTAAGCCATTAATAATATATACGAGTATATTATGCACGTCAGCTCCGACGTCAGTCGTCATTGTTTTGTTGATTTTTCTGGCGCGCAGCATCTCGCGCGCATTTTCCTTGCAGCCTGCATTAATGCAGATTACGGAAGTATTATGGTAAATAATGTTAATACCGTGTGCGCTCGTTATATGTATACGTCTTGACGAGTTTTCATGCGCAACTAGGTCGCACGAGATTGTCAAAAGTCCCGTGTGTGCGCCCGTAAATCGCCGCGGCGGCGCACCGTACATAACGGCAACATATAAATACCCGAAATCGGACGATCGCACGATTGTTAGGATTTCGCGCTCCCGTTGCAGCGCGGCGCGCGGATTCAGGATAATGCCAGATGAACGGAAGCGCGGAATAAAAGATGAGCGAATTAAATTCTCTACACGCCAACAAAAAGACCGGGAGCGCATCTCGCGTGTTCTTTTGTTATCTTTTCACGCGATATTTACACTGTATCAGTTCCACCGATTTTATCGCGGATCGTAGTTTTTCTTAAAGCCCACGCTCCGCCATTCGTATTACTTAGGTACACACGTTACGTGAGCGATACATATAAGTCCACATTTTTTTTCACGCTAATTGTACATCGAAACGTACCGATCTAATTTCAATAGCAAATTTATTGATTAATTTGGGCACGCTTAATTACAGGGAGTTAATAATAAGAATTAAAATTTCAAATGTGACATCGCTGAAGATATATGAAAATGATATTACAATATGTAATATAATGTAATATAATATAAAGTGACGCATGCAAAAACAAATATGCGTGAAAAAAAATTGGAAAATCTCGAAAATAAATAAGAATATAACGATGGTATTAACGAAACTAGATTAGATGAGAAATTCCAGAGGCTTAAAATGATAAAACGGAGAAAAGAAAAGAAAAGAAAAAACGGAGTCTCGGAGAGAGAGAGAGAGAGAGAGAGAGAGAGAGAGAGAGACTCTCTTCAGGACAAAATATCAAGCGAGGAATTAAGGAACCTTGTAAAGTAATTAAGACGGTCTTTTTAATCATGATTCGTCGACCTCCTTCCTTTTTTCGTATCACGCGATACTTTGTTGCGTACCTTAACATTTTTTATTACTTTCGGTCGACGGCGAAACACACTCACGACTTCCTGCGAGATAGTATCGCGCTGAGTTATCATTAGGGGAGTCCTTGGTCAGAAGGAATTTTCTGTGTCCTCATATACGTGCGCGACTCGTTTAATCGCTCTGTAATCAAAGATCTGTACAGAGTTTCCATCATAGAATAGGAGCGTTTCCCGGTAAAGTGATTATCACACGCGAATCCGGATCATTTAGAATAAATATATCGTGATCTGTGGAAACGCGATAGCAAAACATTTTAAATTCCTACTATTAATAATATTACAAAACGTAGATTCCGGATTTTGCTGTTGAATGCGTAAATACTGTAGAAAGTAGAAAATTCATTAAAATGTATATTTAGATTTTAGAGGAATATAATTTTGAAACGCACGTTAAATATTTAATTTTTAAAATCACCGTTTTTAATACATGTTCGCGAAAACACTTCTTTTAAAATTAAATTTGAGTTAAATTTTTTATTATTCAATTGTATTAAATTAAATATTAAATTTTTTATTATTAAATGTTTAAATGTTTAAATATTCTTGTACAAAATAATTAAAATAATTAAATAATTACGAAGAATAACATTTTGTAATACTTCCCTTTTCTCTTTCTTTTCTCTCCCTCTCTCTTTCTTTCAGAAAGACTGGATGATAGTGTCTAGAAAAACTCTATGGCACAAACGCTAAAGAGAGATCTTCCTCCTGTCAGGAGAGTCGCCACCTTTCCGTCACAAGTCCTTCCTTCTTTGCGAAACGCAATTAAACCAATTACCGCGACCGCCGGAGAAATGAACGCGCGGGAGTTACGTAAAGTAATTGGACGCCTCCACTATGTGCGCGCGGATTTCCTAAAACGATAATTAACGAGTTATTAAGCGCCGGCTATCCTACCGTCGACGGTACTCGTCATTATCTACGTTTCACACGAGCGCCGAGTGAAATCTGCGGCGATGAGCCGAAGATAGGAGAGCACGTATACACGTATACACACGCACACACGGACACGTGTGAGGTGCCATACATGCAGGAGCAGACTTACCTTAATTGTACGAAAATTTTAAGCTTTAGAATTCCGATCGATTATCAAGCGAGTTTGATATTAATTTATAAAATTTCTAGAAATATTTGCCGAAATATTTTGAAATTGTTTAACACGTTGTTAAACTAAACTAAACTAAAACTAAAATTATTTGAACAATTTTATTTTATATTTGCATGCGATTGAAAGCAACTTGAGACCCTTGTGACATTTCTTTATTAATTATGTTTGCGTTGTTAATATCAGAAAAATATTATTGGCTTCGGACCCTAAAAGGTCATTATCCGTTCCTACGCGTAAGTCGCGCATAATGCATTTAATGGTGCGTCAGGTAGCGCGCAAGAGTGCGTGAGATCCCCTGAGGTAGTGCGAGCGACTACGTGTGGACGGGCCTTAAAGACAGGATGCAATTACACAGAGTCTTAAGTGTTATCGTTAAAGTAAAAATGCACCTCTCATAAGACGCGGCTCTCATTGTCAGCTTACCCCGCAAGACATTTTACTTTTTAAATCAGATCCCTACACGCGTACTGATCCGATCGACTATAACACCACGTAATTAAAGAACTCCTGTCGCGAAATTGTTGTAAGATGTTATGTGCTATTTTGAATTTATGGCTTACAATCTTACATTATGGCTTTTAATCAAAATTTCTATAAAATCACTTTGAATAACTTTTATTCTCGATATTTCTTTTGACATAAGGACTGACATTTAAATGTTTACGTTGCGATGGTAATATTTTTTCATAACTTTAATAGCAGAATTTGTTTTATGTAAATTACACAAAACAAAATTATATAAATTAATGAGGGAAAAAATAAGATTTTTTTTAGAACCTTTCAATTTTGGAATATAATTTATTTAATTTCTTCACTTACTATAAAAATTAGAAAATGAGAAACATGTAATATTTCTTATAACATTTTGCACGACTGAAAAGCGTGAAAAAAGTTTTGAAAATTGACATGATGAAACTACTTGGCGTGAAATGCGCTTTTCTTCTAAGAATCTAAATTTATCGGATTTGTGCAATTACGTTTAATACAATCGCGCGTTCCTCGCACTGTGTTCCTCCGTGTAATTACAAAGACGCGCTGATGATGTAGTTTTGTAACGCATACATCACACGTGTGATCTTTCTAGCGAGGCTAGAAACCTCTTAACCGCCTGGAAACGCTCAATCAACGTTGTTCCGAGGTTGAGAACCCCGAAGCTGGTAATTAGCGTTATGAAGCTCGCTGCTTACCGGCGATGACTCTCAGATAAGGCGGACTTGTTACATTACGTACGTTCGGCACGCCACTATGCGAGGCTACAGCACGTGAAAGCGGCCATTATCTAGTTTTACTTTTGCGCAACCACGTTACACCTTGCCAAAATGCCGCCGTCTCCTTCGAGCCGGACGGTGTTTCCGGCGCGAATGCGATCGATCGCTCTCATCAACGCTAATGCGCAATTAGCATGGCCGACGTTAGCTCGTCGCGTTTCAGTCTCGACAATTAATTAATCACTCGACTTGATTTGAATCCGTGTGGCTCACGAGACTCCGAGTTGTTTGAACGTTAAACTCTCTCCTCTCTCTATTGATCTTGCGATTGTTTTGAAAACACGCTCAAATTTTATATCTCTAATATAAAACGCAACACGTTTGCGAGATACGCTCTTCCTATCTTCCTATCGCGCTCCGATAAAACACGCCAGCACGTTCCACGCGGCGGAACATCACTCCTGGCTGCGGAATCATTTGCGATTGACGCCGTTTCGTTAACCGGCGTTTCCATTCCCCCCATGGGGGGAATCCGGCGATTCCTACGTGTGTATGCCTACGCAACGATTCCGCTCGCCGTGGATCGATTTCTGCGAGCGGTGCAAGCGGCGCGCGAAGCTCCGCCGGGTGTAACTATGCGGCGGCCACGCAAGGGAGGACGAAACCATAGCGTCTCCTCTTGGCGGAGATGCTGAAGAACCGCGTGATTGCACGTCTCCACTGGACCATGATGGCCGCTCTGAGCACGGCTATTGGTCGATGGGTAATCACACGGTTCCTCTCCCGGCCGCCCTCCCCCCCTACCGTCCACGTACCCAGAGATACCCGCAGCCACTGTCATTACCCGATCATTTTTTGTTTCAGCGGCATTTAATTTGAGTCGCTCCCCCGACTTCCTTTCCCCGCCAGCGAACAGGCTGGTTACTCCTTTCTCCGTCAACACCCCTCCGCATCCCTTCCTCCCTCTCCCTCTGATCTTTCTTCTCCAAGCGTGATCTTTCATCTCGTACGCGCCTCCTGCGTCAGCTTCATCGCGCGGGCTTAATTCGGCTGACTCATTGTAATTCGGTGTATGATCGACACGTTATCGCTCAGGTATACGCATTAACTGTTTTTCGTGGAATAATGATGTCGGGATATTTTAATATAATGTCCCGTGTAATAATATTGTTTGAATAGCCCTCTCGCATAATGCGGATGCGCCAAAAACAAAGTTCGCAGTAAAAGCGCAGATTAAAACGCGGCTCTTTTGCTAAAAGCGAAAAACTTTCCCACCACATTTGAAATGCATTCTGTATATATGCATTCTGTTAACATGTTAAAATCATTTTATTTATACTTACTATACTTATCTACGATTATAGAATTTGAGTATTGACGTGATGATAATATAGATATCATACAAAATTTTTATTAATATCTTTATTTAACTTTATTTTTCACAATTTTTCAACATTTACCATTATGCTTACGTACATACAATATATGCAAATTTAATATTGTCAGCATCTCTCAATCAGGTGCGAGATAAAGGATGATGCATAACCATGTGAGCGGATACTTTGTTACTCATCAGCACGTGAACTGGTTCCATCGACGTCGTCCTTTCTTTTTAATCTAATTTCACTAAAATGCATTTCATGTTTTTATTAGACCTTAAATCGAGCGTTATCGTTCATTTTTCTTATCTTAAGAGCTCGACAGGATAGGGAATGGCCAAAGATCGCACCTTGCTCGCTTTTATCTCGGTGGGAGCGTGGGCGCGGGGACCTCGCGTTTACGTACCAGTTTTGGAGGACCAATTTGTTAACTCGGCCCTAATTCGTACCCGCTTGGGCTCAGGTATATGTTTCTCAAACTACTCGAGAAAGAGAGAGAAAGAGAAAGAGAGAAAAGGAATGCAAAAAATATAAAACAGTTAATATAAATATGAATGTCTTACACGAGAAACGAGTTTTATCGAAACGGAGAAACGGAAATTCAACGTTCGTCACACGTTGTATTGAAACTTGGTCGAAAACTCGCTCTATATAGATTTTTAGCTAAATATGTTTATCGGGTATTATAAATATAAATATCGAAAATCAAAATATCTAACGCACCTAATTATTTTATATTGTGCAAATGACGAGAGAGAGAGAGAGAGAGAAAAATACCAATCTCGTGCAGTATAGCTCATATTTATAGCAAATTATTATTAAGCCTTCGCGGCTTATGAATCGAAAAGTTCGTGCACGCAAAGGCGCGCTAAAAGAGGTTGACCAGAATCACCAGCGATAAGATCAACGATTTAACGCGACCGGCCGCCCTTCTGACTGATGTAATCCGGTTGGATTATCGATCCTCACGCACCTCGACCACTCGTTATTTTCATTACGTCACGCGAGAACGAGATCCCCGAAATAAAGGTCCGATCCTAGACAAAACCGCTTGGCGCCAGGGACTTTGGGGCCTGTCGTCGTCGTCCCACGCAAAGGACGGCGGCCGGACATCGAGAACAGGTACTACATCGGGCTAATTTTCAAGTTGCAACGCCAGACCCATTTCTTCTAGCTCCTCCCGTCTCCTTCCGATCGACGTCGGCCGCCGGCGTGGCGTCCTCGTTCTCCAACATTTGGTGCCGCTTCTCTGCAGAATGACTGAATGAAAGGCTTCCCGGGGCGATGGAGATGCTTCGAGCGAGTTAAAGGCAGACAGAGACACGACGAGAAGAGAACGACACGCGGTCCTCTTCTCAATGAAGAGTCGAATGAGAAAAAGAAAGGCATTGAAAGAACCGACCGAAATCACTGAATGAGTGTAATCTGATGCCTCGAGGCGAGAGGAGAAGGAGTTGCAAAGACAACAAAGACGAATAAATGAGAGAGAACAGGATCAGTCTGGAAAATTAAACTAAAGCTTGATACAAAATTTAAACGGTCAATTTCTTTCGGTCTTTCTTTGATTAAAAATTAATAAATTGGTATTGTTAGATAGCTATTGATAGATCAATGGAATCTTTTTCAATAAAAGAATTACCAATAAAAAAAGAAAGAAATACGGAATTAATTATATGTCGAATTAATTACGTATTTAATCCTAACGTTTTGCTTTGTAATTAAATTTGTGGATTTAAATAAATATAAAATCTATTATGCATTTACGCTATAGATCATTTATATAGAAAATGTTTATATTTCTTTAGAAAAGACATTGAAATTACCCGAATTTTCTCTCAGTTCTCTCAGTTTTTATTTTTCTCCGTACAAAAATTTAACACTATCGCTATAACTGATCAAAGTATGTACATATATGTATGTTTATAATTTGTAAAAAGATGATTTGTGCAGTTTGCATTCACTGACATTACCGGCCCTGAAGGGGAAGCACCCTTTGCTGGGTTGCTACGACTACACACATACAGCTACACGTATACGTAACATTCCGCGGCGCGTCGAGCACGAAATTACAAGAAATGAAATGACACACCCGCCGCGGATTATCTCTCGAAAACGACTTATTAAGGTCCGTGGCTCGATGATGCGCACGAATAAAACCCGATCCGCCTTCACACATCAACGTGCCCTACGTACGTACACGCGATCGCCGCCGTCGGGATACTCGCGTCTCCTTCTGTATACGTTGCTTTTCACCCCCCCGTTCTTCCTTCCTCCCCCCAACCCCCCTGAACCCCCCCGCTGTTGTCGTCGGGGAGAGACGCTCCGCAGAAACGGCCAGCGCGCCCGAATGATATGTAATTTCAATAATCAATCGCATGAACGTCGTTTAATTTTTATAATGATCACGCCGCCTCTATATCTCGCATGGGAACGCGAGCTCGAGATTGGAGTGGAGTTCCTACACAAAACGGTCCCCATGGAACAAAGGAGCTGCATCGTAGTTCGAGAGCAAAGGGGACGTTACAGTCCTGATTGGTGTAATTCGTGAATCGATTTGCCCGTACTATATATAGACAGATAGGGTCTGTTACAGAAACTGTTTTTGCTTAGCCAAAAGATTCTAAATGAAAGTTATGCGAGTATAGCTGAGAGCCATTAGGTCCACATGCATGTGCAATTGTTTTTATTTAGCAAAGTTCTTCAGATATTTGCTAATTTAAAATTTATTTAATATAACTGTTAATATAACATTATACTGTTTATTTAGTATATTTAGTATAAATTTTAGTATTTATTTAGTATAAACAGTATAATGTTCTTTATATTGAAACGAGAAACAATTCTTCTGCAAGAAAATGTCGCAATGACAAAGTGTAAATAAATAAAAGTCTTAATTCGAAACTTCATTATACAGAATGTTCTAAGTGTCAAAATTTTTAAAATTAAATTATATTGATCGATTAAATTTGAGTTGAGAAAAAATTCAACTATTACTATTACACATTTGACATACCTATATATTTATATATATATATATATATATATATATACATATAGAAAATTGCTCGGTTGTAGCAATTTATCCATGAATACATTATAATTTTCTAATTTTTTTTTCATTGCGTTCTAGGTCTGTTGATAGAAAAGCAAAGTGCAGCTGTCACGTCAGCGTATCCACGGTATATAATTTGTTCGAGAAAATAGTATTTAGAGGCACTTTAGACGGTGTCAGCTGGAATAACCGTGGGTGTACATTCTGTCTTTTTAGTGACCACAAAGATCCCACGGATCCATGACCACTCCACCAGTTATCTAAACACGGAAATAATGACCGCGGCTTATCGCTCCACCGTGAAGGATGTACAACTCTTAATTATGTTCGTATAGTCTTTTCACGAGACTTTTCACATTTCTCTGATTTATTTTTACTTGAAATCAACTTGCAAAAAAAGAAACCTATTCAACAAAACAATCTTTCCGTTGAATTCTATAAAGTTATTTCGAATGTTGTTTATTTGAATGCACAATTCGACGTCAAGCACGCAAGTGCGTCAATTTTGTACAAAAATTTTGTTACAAACTGCTATTATGATATGTTGTAATATGGATTATTTCCAGTTTAGTTTCTTTACAGTTTACGTGAATCTAAAGATTTTATCGCATTGAATAAAAGAAAATTATTCTTGTAAAATGTGCACAATTTTTCGTATCAAATATTAAATGGGAAAATGTCGGTGTGCATAATATAGTATTTCGAAAAATATAATATTCACAAAATAATATTTTATTCTTCTAAATATATTTTTATTTCAATTAGTTTATTCTAACAAATTTGTTTATTCTAACAAAATGCTAATTCATATAAAACTTGCAAAATACGAAAGAATTATTATATCTAGATATTATTTTACGCCATTACGATATACTTTTTATCATAATTATTATATAGCTTCCATTATCAACGTTTCAGATCGCAAAATTGTTTGCGCGACATAATATGAGAGGAACGCTGTATAATTTCGTCTCTTCTCAGCGTAGCGCTATACGTAATGTGGGATAAAATGATTTCAACAAATTATCTTCATTAAGCATGCGTACATTCAGCACGATAGTGCCATTACACTGTGCTTCTTCGAGAGAAGCTTATCTCGAGTTGCGTTACTTAGTTGCGGTAATTATTATACACTCCACGCTCCAAGGAGCAAGCTAATTCGGTACAGTGGCGTAGACTTGTGTAGAATCTCTTTCTTATTTCGCGAACTGCTGCTAATACGCACGTCATACTGAATGCACGTTCTTACTGAATATCTTTCATAATAGGTACGCATTTTATCTAAATTCACATCTCGAGAAAGAAAATTTATTGTGAATTCTCTATCGGAGGACAAGATAATAAGAGAAATATAATTACGTAACATAATAAAACTGTAATGTAATCACTCTTTTTATCTTATATTTTTAATTTAAAATTTTTTATTTAATTCTCTTATAGATAGCATTTATTGCCGAGTTTGCCGAGCATGATATTACAATAATGTTGCGTGTCTTAATTTTTCTCTTTATTATTGTAATCTTTGTTGAATATACTTGCGTCGTTTGTTATTATTGCGCTCGACGATATCTCCTTTTAAATATATTAATTGATTTAAGATTTTATATACAAAAAAGATCTCTTTCTCGCGCGTTTGACATAATAAATTTATATCGATACAAAAACATTATCCGTCGATTCGAAATTGAACACATCCGCTATTACAAGCAAACATAAAATATCGGTTTACGTAATATTACACCGGTTAAAATAGGTACTGCCTTTTCGTTGGAAAACCAACTGCTACGGTCGGAACGTGACGCACGCAATGGCACTCTACGTGAGGCGGACGGCGGACGCACGCGTGTTGGACATTCACATACGCTTAGTGAAACAATTAGACGATTTTATCGCGGTACGCCACCGGTGCATTCTGTCCCCTTCGCAGCGAGCCCCCAAGCGAACCGGAAGCTGCGGCGGGGGAGAAGGCCGCCCCCGTCTACCTCTGTGTACTCGCAGCGTACACTTCCGGCGACACTCATTAACGCCCGCCCGGCACGGATTTGTTGCCCGTAATTGTCCACGATTAATCGGGTTTTGTACGATTTACTGTAAACTAGCTAGAATATTGACGAAACAAAATTTTTCTTGACTGAAATTTTTACTTACATGGTGAAATTTGTTAGAATTTTTGTATTCCTGTTACATCATAATTATTTATTAAATGACAAATTATTTAAGTTATTTCAAGCTAAAATATTCTATTTACAATTGGCGCATACTCTTTCTCAATATTTAAACAAATGATTTTTTAAACGAATTTTCAATTGGAAAATTAAATGTTTGAATATTTTAATTTTTCATAAGGTTCTAAAAAAAATCTTTAAGAATCTAAAGACTAGAAAGCAAAGATTGTGAAGAATTGTTTCAAGTGTATCGGTCTGCGAATTAATAGAAATAGGAGGAAAATGTCTATAATCGTGTTTCTTTTTTTCTGGAAAGAGTGTCTAAACCTGTGTTTAGCACTCTGGAAATTTCTGGCAGGTGGATGGCACCTGTTACTCCAGGGCGGTTACTAGGCGGCGGATTTCTTTTAAGGGCGTTCGCAGGTATTTCGTCACTGTAATTACACTGTTGTTTCCGGGATCTCTTTGAGAAAGGCGAGGAAAATCGTTCGACGTTGACCGCGCGCGAGACCGGCAAGGCAGGATAATTCATCGCCTTTTGCACCGACCCGGAACCCTCGGAGGTTAGCCTGATAGACGGTCACTTAAGGGGCTTTTCATGCCGGTAATCGAGAAAATTGGTAAAGTACAGCTCGCACGGAAATCCGCGGTAATCACCAACCGGGCCTGACAGGGGGCCGTTAATTTATCGGCCGAAATCACAGGCTCTCGAGGCCGCAAATCGATTTTTAAATGCGCCGTTTCGCCACCGCGAGTTTTCCATTCGATACGTTCGCTTAGCGTGTACATTGTCAGACCGCGAAATAATCAATTTCAATTTGCTTGGTATACACTGTCATTGCTTATCCTCCTATATGTGCAAAGTTGATGTAACATGGAATTATAGCCATTGATGTAAGCAAATATGTGTAATGGCTAAGTAATACATCCATTATTACGTTACCAATTAATCAGAAGATTTTTCATTGGTCATCATGACTTCAGAAATAAATTTTAATAATTATATTAGATTAGAGTAGATTAGATTCAATTAACTTATTATATATAATAAATTTAATTAATTTTTCAAAACTAATAAATACTGCTAATTTATTAATTTTATGAGAAACAAGATAAAATAATTTCTTTGCAGTCTATTTTAATATACACATGTGTATGTATATAATGGAATTTGTATCTGGTCTACTGTTAATCTAAAAAATTCACATGATTCTTAACATAATCAATGTTTAGGCATATAAGCACGAATGTAATTCGGGCAATTAATCCCGTGCGATGCGAATGAAGCGCAGGCTCATTCGATTTCACTTGAGATCGGTGCCGGATATGACGTGGATGTCGAGAAAGGAGCACGGAATTAAGAAACGACGCGGTAGCCATTAAAAAGAGATTTCGGGAGGTTTGTGCCCGGAGGGGAGGTTCCCTTCGAAAAGGTATAACGTGAATGGAACTGGTAATTGGAATCTCTTAGCCTGGGTAGCTTCCATACAGAGACCACGAGAGAATTTTCACTAATTCCGTCCAATTTCCAGAGACATTGTTTTTTTTTCTCCGCCTCGCTGTGCCCGCGGCGTCTTTGGCCGTAGACCGGGGCTGCGCATTTTGAAATCACGCTCGGACCATTGACACAGGTCTAACACATCCACTTCTCGGTAGTTACGGTAGCGGCCCGCTCTCTTTCTGTCCGTTTTCATTTTGAGAATCGACAGAATAAAAAAGAATGAATACAGAAGGCGAAGAATGCACCCCCGCAGCGACCTGAAAGCGACTGTAAATTTCGGCGCGGAAAGTAACACTCCCGTGTCATTGAGGAAGCGAGACGAGCGAGACCAACGCGGCAGATGGTTCGTAACGTCCGTTGAACTGCGCCACCTTTTACAGTCGGCTTTCTCGATTAATGATGCCTAAGAAAAATTAGATTAACCTGTCAAACGTAATACAAGTATCCACGTGTGAATGTGTCTATTATAGATAATTTTCTATCGCGTGAAATTAAGAAAAGGTGGCTCGTATATCACCTGCTAAAAATCTGTTTATTTCACTGATATTTTGGATGCTGCATTATATTCGACAAGACAATTTTCTTCTCGAGCGTTTTCTTTTTTGGTGGTCCAAAAGAAGAACTCTGCTTAGATGTTAAATTGTTTCTCTACATATACCTTGTTTATTTAGGGCAATTTAGGCCGAAATCTAATATATTTCCATTTTTAAAGCGTCTAAATAGAGCGTCTAAATGTCTACAGAATTTATCTGTCTACGTATTTCCGCGCGTTAGTAACACGATATTATCGCAAAAATGCTGCAAATTGTACGGTCGGAACAAATTTCATCAGGATAATATTCCACGGTTGGCCGATCCGCATTAAACGCGAATGATTTCGCGGTATGATTTCACCAAAAAAAGAAAGCGCAATTCGGCCGCCGCGCGTTTGGCAGCGTCATAAAACCGGGATTGCCACTTTCGTCGCGCGAGCACGTTAATCGATGTCCAGAAAATTAGATTAACGCACGTCGTCGCCGCGGCGCGCGCACCGCGCGCAACATCGAATATAATACCGACTAACGACTTTCGCCGGTGCGTTAAGCGCTCCCATTGTTCTATCGCGGAAGTGCGCCGGTGAGCCGGAAACGCTCCGCTCGGCCGCAATCATTTTCGCCGTCGTGAATGACAGCAAAGCGTGTTCGTTAACACCAATTACCATGCGCTCGTGCGCGCGCGCCTATTATATTGAATTATCGGAAAATTCTTCCCGAAAGCAAATCTGCAAAATTTCATTCGCGTTGCACGATTTACCGAACGCGACAATCTATACCGCTGAGCGTAATTCGGCACGAAAGTGATACAATCCTCGTGTTTAATCTTCGAATTACGACGTACGAAACGATAATGATTTTTTCTCCTCTTGAGGAACGAGAGAGAAAAGTTTATAAATAAATATTGCGCAATTATTCTACCATACCGGATCTTTGCTGATCCTAGACTCTATTTTTTTAAATCTGTTATATTAAAATTGTTATATTATCTCAAGTAACAACATGTTGTGTCTCGCAATGCGACAAAATGAATTTGTTGGATTTATTCCTCTTCAAGAATTAGAACTTAGAGTGGAAGTACTGAGAAGGGTTTCTTAAAAAACATTTTGAAATATTTCATTTTAGCAGAATAAAGATTACAATTTTTTTGTGAGTACAAATTTATGTGCTTGATTTTAACTTTTAATTTTGAGTAAGTTTTTCACACGTGATTAATTGTGATTATAATTGCTTATTCTAAACTTAAATCTAATCGCATAAAATACGCAACACACATGCGGTTCGAGCGGTTTAGTAGCGTTAAGTTTCGAAGCGCACCCTTCTTGGCACCTTTCTTTATCTTGTATTAAAAAGGTAATTTTTTTAATGATTAATTGTGACTTCGCGACACTGATTCTGATTCTAACTTATTAACACCTATTATGTCTGCTTGATTAACTTCTTAATTTAATAATTTCTAATACCGAATACCTGCGATTAGTAACAGTTAATATAATATCTCTCCCTATGGAATTCTAAGGGTTAAAAACTCAAAATTCTAGAAATGCAGGGACTAGAACCACAATTAGACCACATATTGCTGTGGCATGTGGACACGGTCAAAGCCCAAACGCCCATCTAATTCTGCAGTTCTGTAAAACGCATGGCGTGATGGTTGCTGCTATGTGAACTGCATATTCACAACCTTCAGGGCGCAACAAATGTAACCTTAATACATATATAATTTATTTATGCGATCGCATCATTGTTCCGTTCAGATACTTTTGTGTCATCGACCATGCATCGGTGAAGAGTCAATGAGTGTCATTAGACAGAGAGAAGCTGAATAGAGGAAGTTACGGTTACGTGTAGTGCTGCCGTTTTTGCGGTCGAATGCTCATCTGACTAACGAATAGTAATAACAATAATCGGAAAGAAAGAAGCGCATAAGAGGGAAGCGAGCGAAGCGACAGTTCTCGCGCAGCTGGAACACACAAGAGGTATAAAGTGAGACAGGAAGAAACGATAGCGCACGAGGATCCTGGATGAATCGTCGATTTTTGCTTGTGCACTTTTAACACACCGGCACAGACTTTCAAGTACTTTGAAGAGTGCAACGTTCGCAGCAGATCTCAAAATTAATTAAAAAATTTTTTTTTTATTTCACTGATCAAAGACACAATACTAAACCTATTGATCTTTAATTTTGATAGCAATTTGATAGAAATTTGAAGTCAAAATTAAAACATTGATTTCCATAGTATGATAATAAAAATATTAATTTTTTATTTGGATACATTGGATTTGGAACATTACAAATGAAAGACCTCAGCTCAAATTGGCTTCAGCCTGAAACTGAACTCAACAATACTAGCGGTCGTAGCTGATTCCACCAGTTCAATCGATTGTTTGTTCAGTCGTTAGTATAGTTGAAAAAAAAGACACGAACAATTAGTTAAACTGACGTTGAAGTCGACCGATATTGGTGTAATTGACCATTAAACGCGCGGGACCATCACCAAAACGCAAACGCAGGCGTCCGCGATGATGCCCAACCGTCCATATGGCAGAAGTATACGGCGTTACAATACCCTCTCCCTCTCGGCCGCACTTGGCTACACGCTCGCCCACCTGAGGCCTAATTGTTACTTAATTATCCGTCCGGCCGCCATACTGCGGTTTATACGCATTGCCGAGTCAATTATTGCGAGGCGAGCAAGCGTAGCCATCCGCAGCTTTTTGATTCCGGCCGGGGCTTGTGCGCACGTAAATACCTGTTAGCGGCAGTTTTTATCCGCGATTATGATTGCCCGCGACCGCAGCATTGTGGTCGACGGTCATTATTTGTAATCATTGTATATTATTCGTGTATTCGCGATGCGGCGCTGCTACGCGAGAAGCGATTGCGCAAATTAAGAAAGCGCCGCGTTGACTAGTAAATGACTGTAACGGATGTCATATTTTTAAATACAAAGGATACTTTTTTTATAGGCACATTATGCGGTAATAAGGAAGCATGACAATTATACGCAGATTAAATCTTCATTTGTTATAAAAACACTTTTCTATAAAAAGTGCAAACAATATGCAAATTCTCGAGCAACTACATTGCGTTTTTAAAAATTAAACTTTGAGTTTTTATATATTAATGTAATATATATATATATATATATTAACAAAATTTTAATTATGTAGTATATTAATTATATGCAACAATTAATAATATTAATAAAATATATAATATTAATATACATATAATATAATTATATAATCTCTCACATATCGTAAAACGTTTCCTACATTACGACTAAATCGCGTTTATCGGATATGTATTTGAACATTTTGATATTTCCGGTCCGGGAAACTTTATCGCCAGTCGCAGTGATACCCCATCGTGGCATCTAAAAAAAAGAAAAGATGTTTACAAGGAACATCATCCAATAACTCGAAGCTTCGTTTGCACGAGCGTGCTACTGGTTTGCGTAGGCCGTGTTCAAATTTGCATCCGTAAAAATCCAACGAGGATAATCCGTCACTCGACAGACTCGACTCGTTCAGACTTCTTTCCTAGCCCGGACGAAGGCCGAGCCCCTCGGTCTCGTATGATAGCTCGCTACGGTAAAGTTTCGTCTTTATTACTAAGCGAGGACGGCGAGAAGGTTGGGAAGAAGTGGAAGGAGTAGGGGATGATTGATGCAGCTCGGTTATCAGGGACATGGACTGCAGTAGATAGTCGATCCATGGGTCTCATTACCACGACACGAAATGCTCATATTATCGCTATATTTATTAAACACCGCGCGTACGATCCTCGTTTCACGGCCTCAGGAAAGAAAATACTTGTCGCGATGCTTGATCTCCGATGAGACATTAGTCATCGTGACTAAACGTAATAGAGATTAATCCTAAAGCAGTCACAATGGTAGAGGAACGCTCGAAACGCCTCTCGCTACGTCAAACAAGATTGTGATATTTATGTCATGTTGGTTTAATTAAGTATTCAAAATAACATCACACTGATAAGTTTTCAGGAAAAAAATCTTATTTAATTAGCTACAAACTTTGTATTTCAAATAAAAGACGATCATGTTTTGTGACGTCGACGTAATGATTTATAAACCCATTTTTATAAATTTGTTTTAACACGATTACATTAACATATTAAATACCATACTACTCTAATTCCACTTGCAAGTAATTAGTAATAAAATTTTATATCTGTAGACTCATTAAATGATATGCTACGAAGGAAAAAAATGGTAAATTGCGCGGAATAGAAAATAATTATATTACGAGAAACAATTTTTTTTTGTAATGGCTTGAAGGGCACCTATGAATAACACGTAGGAACGCAAGCTCGTGGATAATACGGATAATTAAAGGTACTCACGTTGTTATTTTATTAAAGACCGCTTGTGTACGTGCACATATCCTAGCGCGGATGGAATTCCTATCGTCCTCGAAGCGATCGTCGCGATCGCGATGAGCCTTCGATGACAATCGACAAAGCGTGCGAAGGTAATCACGACGATTACGTGGTCGGCGATACGCACGGTCGCGTGGTGACATAATGAACGATAATGAGAGAAAGAGACGGGACAGTTATGTTCTATTATCGGACGTGAGGGGAGGGGGGGGGAGGGGGGCGACAGTTCCCTGTTTTCTCGCGGTACGCTTACTTACATAATACTTTGTACGCACACCCCATATTTCACAGAATCGCGAACACATGTCAATTGCCTCGCATGACTTCGCAGAGTTTAGGACGCGAAATAATTCAACTCGCTCGGATTGACATGGATTGAAAAATCAATCAGTGTCACGACAAAATTACTGAGTAGCAATTCTTTGTCTTTAATGATTAATGTTAGCTTTGACGAATTGACACAAAATATAATTATCAGTGTTATTATAGTATTTTAGCAACAATAATGTAAAAAGTAACGAGCAATAAAAAAGTTACGAGTGTAATATGTAATAAAAACATTAATAGCTCTATCGTTATATTTTTTTTGTTACAGCATAAATCTTGACTTTTGGAAGTATATATCGCACAGTATATATATCGCTGTCAAATGCCGTGGAAACTGTTTCTTATATAAATGGGAACGATTTAGCTTAATGCCCTCGGTTACAGATATCTTAATTTCGTAAATATTTACCGCTTCGAAGAAAGAGCGAAGCCTTGATGGGAAGCACGTCGGATTGCTGCTTTATCTCGCTGCGTGGTCTTGTAGCTAATTTATAAACCAAGTTAATGGGTCGATACGGGGACCTGTTCACAAATTAAATGTCTCCATCCGCCCGATATCCGATATAAGATTCGAAAAGTCAAGAAATCCCATTCGACATGTTTTGCTTTTATTCTCTCGCTGTCACTACACTTGTTCCCTATTAACGCTTCTCTTTTTTTTAACTTGTACATTTCCGTGATATGTTTCGAATCTGTTTATAAATCAACTTACGAAGAACGAAATAATATTATTACCGAATTTTAAATATATTGTATAGTGTAGACAGCAATAATAAAGCTAATCTACATTCCGATTTGCCGATGAGTCGCCATTGTTCCTACTCAATATTCGATTTTTTTTTCACTAAAACAATAATGAGATAAAATTAGTAACATATTGAGTAAGCCTTACTCACAATGTTGTTAATTTATCTAATTTAACTTCCATGTTAGTCAAAATTAATATTGATTAAATGAAATATTGAGTAGAAGCAGTGGGCGACTTATGGAATAGTTAAAAATGACTCAAATTGAATATAATTTGACACTACGAGTTTAACAGCTTAAAAATAAATTTTAATAAATATAAAGATGTTATTTCATGAAAATATTTATATCTATAATATATAGCTAATTCTCTAGAATACTATTTATATAGAAAAAGGATTTTACGTTTTAAATTTCAAAGCGTGTATTTTTATGTATAAAGAAAGGGATACGCACGTCAAACATTTATTTTTGCTTATATCAGTATTTTGCTCAACGGCTCGTTTATCCTGATTATCGCTAAATACTGCTACGTCCTTCTGCTGTCACGTGAAATGCATTATCGCGACAAACTTTCGTAATCTTTACGCTCAGCATTTAAACCATATAACGGATTCATCCATCGTACCGTTTACTGGCATGACAAATGGTAATCGTACTTTGTTCGCGCCTCGTCGGTTTATCTCGCCCTCTTTCGCTTCGTTCGCCTACAAAGAGAGTTATCGGTACGTTTCTGCGTAACATTATTTTTCTACCTCCTACGTTCGCCATTTGACCATGCCGTAACTCGAACAAAAGCCCTTCTCATATAAATCACTCGCCGTGCCGACGTAACGCTGAAAATAAATTTTAGCCCTCAAAAGTGGAATAATTGATATTGTTTTAATTTGACGGCGAAATCGATACGTGTTGAATCACTTGCGGCGTATCGCCTGTCACTACATTAGGCGATTATCATGTATACATGAAAAACGTAGACGTGTGAAAAAAATGCGCAAAAGCGACCGGTTCATTAAAATCCATTTTTTTTTTTTTATTTGTAATGAACCAGTCGCTTTTGCGCACTTTTTTCCACGAGAGAGATAACAAGAAAATATCGTAAAGATGTAATACATGGAGTTCAATATTTTCATACGCGCTGCACCAGCGTATATATTTTTTTCCGTCCACTTTTTGTTTTCGCGACAGTTACGTTCGCACGATGGCATTCAGGATCAGGAAATCGCATAAGTGACGACCGACGTTCCGTTTTCATGGAACATGCAGCTATTCAGGACGTACGCCCGCAATTTGTGTCGACGAAGCCGTAAATCGACAAATAAGAAGATAAGACGTAGTGTCTGTAAATCAACGGATGAAACGGAGTTACGAGCTGTATGGATTTTACGATGCTATACGTAACAGCCTGTCCGTGAATCTTTCGAAATTACTCGGACACACGCTGAGTTCTAAATCAACGAAATATTTAAATAGCTACTGTTCTGAATTTATTAACAATTTCTAGCCTTTTAATCTGGAAATCTTGCATTGCGCCTACTTCAACTGTCGAATTATACTCCAGATTTTTATGGATTTTTTTTAAGTATACCTTTTCTGCAATTTTTAAATTTAATTAATAAAAAGATTTCTTCTTTTTTCTCTTTCAACAGAAATAAATGCTCATCTTATACTCGATTTTTATGTACACATTTTTTTATTGTGAAAAAATCGACATATTTTTTAATAAGATAATTGAAAAAGTATCTAGATACTATAATCTGTGACATATACAGAATAGTAATTTCTAATGTTTGTACATTTTAATTAAATTTTTCATATCTCGTAGACGCATCCTTTTTTTACGACGAGCGAACAACCGAAGACAGAAGGTTTAAATCGCTCTGTCTTCCGAAGAATGGGGCGTAGTTGGCACTCTCCTTATCTTAACAGGATACGGGTATTTGTTGGTACGAAAGTCTCTCGCCTTAATCTCGGCTAATCACGGCTCTATTTAGATCCACGCAAGAACGGAGAATTTCTTTAAGAGGATAAACGTGTTGAACTCGGTCGCGTTTGGTTTACGGCTCTTTAATCGACCGAAATTTGTAGCCGGATGCCTTCCTGACACCTCCAGGCTCTTTCTTTACAGCGTTCTTGTAGGAGGCAGTGGTTCTCCGGGGGATAACATAATCACAGCTTGCTGAATGTATTTAAGGTGTAAAAAAATGGTTTCATTATAGCGAGAAATAAATCCTGATACTTAAACATTTCAATCTGAACATTTCGAGACGTCACAATCTCAAATATGTTCATTGTTTATTTATACCACAAAAAATAAATTTGCAAAAAATTGAACAAGATACGATATAATAAATGTAGAAATAAATATCTTCAACATTACTTTATGTAAAAATGAAATTAATATTTAGCATATGAAGGATACCTTTTCCCTTCCTCTCACACTTAATATAATTATATTATTAAGAAGAAACTATTATCTGTTGTTATCTTATTATTCATGTTGTCTTTCATTACATTAATTGTATTAATTATTAAGAATCATCTTCGTCTTATTATTGTAAGTATATTTAAAAACGTTAATTTTTTTATCACTCTTGTTATCTCGTTATTAAATTATTCAATACATATTAAAACATTCTTATTGCCATTTTTTACAACTAGTGCAATAATATAATTACAATTGCTTAAAGTTTCCGATCACGTTTTCACATTGTGAGTGATTTTCCGTCATTTTATTTGATACATTCATTGGGTGGCGTTCGATATATCTTGAATCATTGAACAACTAATTACGATCATTTTGTAGTTGAGGCAGTTAGAAAAATGATGCTCTCGTTGACTATCAATCCCACGGAAATTGCAATGCTCCCACCGTTCTTCCCGAAGTCCTATATAATCCCATCATTAACGTCACTACCGATACTTCATGATCGTTACGAAGAGGCCAATTACTCATATCATCCTTCGCCGTTCCTCGTATATCTCCTTGACCGTCATCCGGGAAGGCTGCGCACAATTTCTGATTCTCATACCGTAAAAATACGAGTATTGCTCTATCTATAATAAATGCCCAACTTCTATCTGATTAGTGATGAGACATTAAATAATATCTCTGATAACAAGAATTAATGATGTTTAGTCTCTCTACGCCGATCTTCGTTATCGGACCGTTTCTCCGTGCACATTAATCTTTTGCTACAAAAGAGATAATAATGCGATAATTTTTTTTTGCATATTTGAACGCGGGTGATGATATGGTAAAATAACTGTGCAAAATTGATTGTTTAGAGAGATTATGGAATTCCAAAGCGTTAATATATTCATCACATTTCTCGCTGTTTTCAGCTCCGAGTTCCATTTTATTTATATTTCAACGTGAAAATGCTATTTATTATGACTAAATGCAATAATTAATTTTTTTTCCACGAATATCTCTGATAATAATAATAATTACATTTCTGAAATGTTATCCTCTTTTATTCAAATCTGTGAAATCACGAGAGAATTGATAAGAATTATGTAGCCTCCGGTTAAGTTTCATTTCTATTTTAAAACAATTCCACTTGTTTCCTATAAACATTAACGGTACCTTGACAAGCGCCCGAGTTATATCAAAAGATCGATTGCGATTCCGTCATCATTTCATCCACAGTTACGCCCGATAAAACTTAATGGCTACTCTTCGAGCTGGTCTTCATCTTCATATCCATCTTTCTGCATCGGCGTGCCACAATATAAGCGAGTCCCTGCCTTAACCACAACGACCGATTGCCCTATCATTTCGATCGAGGTATAACTCACGCCGGCAAATAAGGCAGCCGGGGAAGGCACAGCCTAGCAAGTTGCAATCGATGAACAAAATCATGATTGCACCGATCGCACCGATTGCATCGCGGCGAGTCGTCATTAGCGTAGCGATGCGTCGGTCGCGGGAGGGGTGGAGAAGAAGAAGGGGTGTATAAAGCGATAGAGAAAGATGAAAAGACACGTATGTATATATTTAAGCAAAGGGAAAAGATATAGGAAAAAAGACGAAGGAGAGAGAGAGAGAGAGGGGGGGCAGGGTGAAAGAGATGGGAGTAGAAAGCGGGTGAAGGGGGACTTGTCCAAGTCTCATCGACGACGATCCTACGTGGCCGGTTCCAGATCGGTCACTCGAGCGTAACATTAAAATTAATAACATTTCAGCCGTTGCGTTATCGTTATTATTACCGGGCAGGTGCCGTTGCGTGTAGTGTGTGTGCTTTAGTAGTTACGGTGGTTTAATTTCGCGTGACCCGATATTGGACTCGATACTCGTGCACCCGCGGAAAATACACGCCCATATACACATATATTAATACAGGTTGATTCCAACGCGCAAAAGAGATCCGGTTTACATTGTACTTCCTCACTAATAATTGTTAACGCGGTCTTTGCTAGCGTGTGACTTTTCTTAATAATGGTTACGCAAAGATCGATTATGGGTAAACTGAAATTTGCGTACTCAAGTGAATAGCTTCGTCGTTTTGTCAAACATTTCAATCGCATCACGCATTATTTTATTTCAGCTGGTCTCACTGCCTGCATTAGGAGAAGAAGAAAAGGAAAAAAGAATTTCCGCATTCTCTCGAATGATTGATATTCCCCGATAAATCAAATTATAAAAATTAGCAGAACGGGCTGCGCGAGAGCCCAAGGATGTGTGATTATGGCACGGTGAAAATCCTGGTATGACTACCTCCGTAATCGTTGTCCTCAGCGTGTAATGCGTTTCTACGAAACGCACCTCGTCACTCTTTCATCATAAGATCGTTTCCTACAGTCATTCCATTACTGTCGACTTAATCGAACCGCCGCGGTATGTAATTGAGCTGAAATGGAATATAAATGCCGGCTGGTTCCAGATACCTGTTTCACATCTGTGTGGAAAAAATAACTCTTCCATTAGGTGAATAAACACTATATATTTTTCTTGCGAGAACCAGGTTAATTCCGATAAGCGTATTAATTTACAAAAATTACACATAATGGTTACAGTTGTGTAAAAACAGCATGATAAAAGCTATAAAGAAAGTTCATTCTTTTCTCCTCATTTTAAAACGCATTTACAAGATGAAAAAATGAATAAATTGAACTTCAAAAGCAACAATGGAAAATATGATGGTTATATTAATATCTTAATTGTATGCATATATCGTTTATCAAACAGTCAATTTTTTTATTCTTATTTAATTTATTAATTATTTTTATTGTTATTTTACTTTTTTATTGCATGCGATAAGTATACAAATATATAAAATTAGAAAGCAAAATTTCGCATATGCATAATTATACATAAAAATTTGATTTTTTTAAATTTCTTCCGAGGTAAATGAGGTAAATCCAACTCAAATTTACCTCATGATTATACTTTAATATTGACACCATCGTCGTTGCGGCTTTCGAGGTTTACGTCCGCGTTTTCAGGAATACATTAACCATAGAAATCGAGAACTATGTATACATCTGATATCGAATTAGGCGCGAGTCCGTGCCTCGAGTACCGAGTGGCCCGAAATCGCGTACCGAGTGGAAACAATCGTCGTGAGTGCGCTTTGGCGCCTTTGAACCAGCCAAGGCTGTTGATATCGGCTCACTTTGAGCGAGCGGAGCTCGCCATACGCCGTATGAATTTCAAATAAAGTCTACCCTTTCCTCGTGCATGCACACATACACACATACACGCATATATATATGTAACACACGCGCATAGAGTCGAATGCCGTTCGTCTTACTCTTGCAGTTTCGTAAATGCGTGAAGGAGACGCTGCGAAGGACCGAAGGATCGTCCTTCGTCCGTTAGAAACTTTCCGACACGCCAACATGAAAAATCTTATGATCATCAACGATGCTCATAGTAGCTATGGTGTGAAAGCGATTGACTCGAACCACGCGTAAAAATCTGTTTAGAGAGGCAAACGACTATAACTATAAAATAACCCTTAAACAAATCAATATTTCTCTGATTCAGCTATTTTAATTTATGAAGCAGATAATATCTTTGAGATTGACAATCGATATAAACTTATGTTATCGGATAAATACAATTTATTTTTGACATAATAGGAAAATTTTTATTTTTCTTTATTAACCTCCTATCTTTATTTTATCGATCGTTTTCTTTGTTTGATTCGAACCATCGCACTCGTTTAAAATATGATACATTTGTATAAACAAATATAGTGCAATATGGTTGTTAGTAATTTATACATACATACACGGAAAGACCGGTTTTTTTTTTGAAGTATAAAAATTATACTACAAATATAGATTTCAAAATAATTATGCTAGACCATTAAAATAATCATATAGGACGCTCAAGCATAATGATAATGCTGCAAAATGTTTTGGCATTCTCGCAACCAGCTTGAACATTCCATATAACTATTTAAATGATTCAACATCTGTATCTAACTAAATTTTTAGATATTTTGAAAGAGCTATTCTTTCCATGTATGAATATTATTTACTTATATGTATAATAATTATACTTTTTCTACGCGAGCAACTTAAATCTCTCACTCAAGCATCGTTACATCCATCTACTCTATGGAAACGATTTCAAATGTGAATCACGACGCGTACTCCGAAACAAGCGCGTATCGTTTGATGTAGGCGCTTTAATATTAAAATTGGCGACACTTGTATGATGTGCGAAGCACGAAGATGGTTACTTGTCGGAGGTTGAACTCTCCATTCAAAAGAGATCGTAAAGTTTTTTCCGGAGTTCTCGTGCGATTAATCGTACGACGACGTTGCATTAATTAAAAATTTTGAGGCGTAGACAAAAAATTATTTAAAGACAAAAACTGCTCGTTGCAATGCATTGATGTATGTATGTTGTCTTGATTGAACATCGTGCTTGTTTTTATTTTAATAATTCAGATATAATCTATTAAAGAATTTACACGCATACACGTTTTATCTATTTGCATTTTACATACTTATTACATTATTATTTTTGCATTTTATTTATCATTTTAATGCGATATCGAAAGAGGCATATTTTTATCACATTGTTGTAATTGATGTTATTTCATATAAATAAATAATATATTAATATATTTTATTGGCTTAAATATAATATTTTAATTTTATTTTTTCTTTATGATACTACATTTCATCGTTTTTCTGACGTTTTTTTTTTTTATTATTGTTCTTTAGTCTCATTTTTAAAAATTATATTTATTCATTTATCTAGAATATTTCTACATTATTTAACATTTAATATATATTTTGTATAGAAACATTATTTTTGTTAATTAATGTTTTTCAAAAATCTCATATAAGAAATAATAGATTTTGTGTAGAAACACTATTAAGATAAAATATATTTAGCGCCTCTCTTATTTTTTAAATATATCTTTTTAGGTTAAAATTAATTCACAGTTAATGTAAATCATCCTGAAATTATATTTATTCATGCATGCATGTGAGATTATAACTACATTACATGAAAAAAAATGAAAGCCACACTTGAAAAAATTATTCAACGTTATTATCATTCAAACAAGGAGCCGATCAAACAACAACAATAAGAACATAATTTTTTTTCACCATCGCAGCACGAACATAAGAATACAAAATTCAAAGACTACGGATGAGAAGTCCCAGGCTGACAGCAGTTTTGCAGACGCAGGATAAGAGAGTAGGAGCAAATCGTTAGCAACGGAATCTTCTTGTAGTCGTCGATGTACTACACCGTGCCTCTCGCGTGATGTCAATGTTTAGGACGCGAATGGCACTCTGAGAAAACCAACAACAATGGCAGCGGATGCAGTTGTTTAACGAATTCGGTCTTTCATCGCGCCATCAAGTATCATCGCATTCGTGACGGCATCACCTAACGAGAGGCAAGTCCTAAGAGAAAGAAGCGGATGCCATGCCGAAGCGAGGGCATAAAATTGTTAGTCGGGAACGTGCACGTAAGGAAATAGGCGAAGAAAGCCTAAATGGCCGTGTAAAGGGCGCACGGCACGGATGCCCTCGCGGCGGAATCGCGTGACATTGATGTTCGCCAAAGAGAAGAGATCTCCTGTTCGTTCGCGCGCGCGCGCTCGAACGTCGAAGGTTGCTGCGTTCGCACGTTTCTGGAGTCCCGCTAGTTTCGCAGTAGGAACTTAGGGCCTATTTCTAGGCAAATTAAACACTTATGGGAAACCGCGTAATTAGTAATAGAGATGAGTAAAATTAATACAATAATATTTTCTAACTTTATTTTAAGCCACAGCGCTTAATTGCAATCTAGAACGTAGATGGAAGATGCTGATTAATATTTTTTCCACACACAGAGATGCAGGTGTGCGAAAGATTTCAGCATTGCCTAATAACTCAATAATTCACTTAGAAATGTTGCGCGAATTTTTCATACATGCCCAGACCGCGCACAGACAGTAGGATCCGTGACGGCGATCGCATGCTACGGATGCAAAAAAAGGGGTGAACAAAATCGGCGCGAATTAGCGGCAGTTGCGACCGCAATCGATCTGCGGTTTTGCCGTCATGTGTTTTCGGAAGAGCGCCGGTGCCTCTCATTGCCGTATAGCTCTCGCCCTCCACTGCGCGCGTCCATTGTATTCCTTTTTGCGGAAAAGGAACGTAGCGAACATATGTCTAATCGCCGCGAAGAAATCTGTTACTCGGCCGAAAATCGTCGGATCGGCTTGTCAATGGCGAGCGAGAACCGCAACGGACATTATGCACCTGCCGAACAGCGTAACCGAGATCACGAAATCCTCACCTCGCCGTTCGACACCCTTGCGAAATAGTGCACGCGTTCGCACCCATCAACAATGCATTGTTGAGCCATATGGACGTTGCGCCGATGATCTCTCGAGCGTGATTCTCGTGCAGATCCTCGGTTTGATTCAATCAGCCGCGTTTCGTCTGCCAGACAGCGCGAATGTGTACTCGTGGTTCCGCAATTTTGCATGAGATTAGCAGCCGTGTTTCGAGTTCGGAGGACTAAGGGAAACGCGACGAATAATTTGAACGTAGCAGAGCATATCGTAAGGATCACGTCCCTCGCTGTCGCCTGTTGGCTCCTCAAAAAACTATTTCTTCCTGTACAAAAAGTATACATTTAAAAATTAACTATATGTATATATGAAAAAAACAAATTAATCTCATGTAATAATTTAAATGGTATATATTTTATTATAAATAAGAAATGTAATTTAATAGTTTTATAAATTTGGATTGAATATAAATTTGAATTATTATTAAATAGTAGTATAAATAATGGGAATCTTAAAAGTGTATAAAACCTGTAAAACATATTTGACGGGAGACGCTACACTGTAAAAAATTAGTGTAAAATTACATGTAATTTTGAAACGCACTTAAGAGTTTTAAATTAATTTATTTCTAATTTTGTAGTATAAAAGTAAAAATAATTCCTTGTAATAATAATTCGTTTTTTACAGTGTATACACAATTACATGTAATTTTATAGAAATTGTGAGATTCACTATTGTGTATACACAGTAAAAAAACAAATTAAGGAATTATTTTTACTTTTATACTGCAAAATTAGAAATAAATTAATTTAAAACTATTACAGTGAGTCTCAAAATTACATTACGGACGTAATTTTACACTAATTTTTTACAGTGTATCGCGTCTCTAGATTAATCTAATTATTAAAAAAAATTTTTTCTAATTGTTTTAAATTTTTATTTCTTAATAAATTTATTAGTTTGACACGTATAGAAATTGTATAAAACTGAAAAAATAAATAAGACAGATAAACAAGTAATTATATTAATACACGCGAAAAAATTTCCTTTCTTTATAAAAGATATTTTAATGAGTAATCCGTAAGTATTGACGAAACGTAACAAACTCACGCTTCGCCGTGATCATATTGACGCATGTCGACATGCAGAAATGCATAAATTTATTCTTTTATTTCTCTCGCAAGATATCACAGAAATCCGTTGACATATCCCATCGAAGATCAGAAATCGGCGACCGGTCTTTTTTCCTCCCTCCCTCCCTCCATACCTACCTCGGCTCTCGTATCTCTCGGCATCTCGTATCTCGCGGTCGTCCTCGCGTACGCGAACACAAACAGGAATAAAATATACATGAAGCTCTTTTTCCGAAATATTCAAATCTCCCGTTCTCAGATCAAATAACTCGCGGGGTATCGGGTCGCCGTGCTGGCCCCAAGGAGAGGTCTCAGGCCATGAATATCATGACTGGACCGAACTCGGTTCTCACAGCAGTCACGTTCTGACGATTCTCGTAAGGTGCGGTCGGAATCGGTTTCCGGAGATCAGAGTATCGAATTCCCCGATTGCGACTGTCTCCTACGAAGAGGCTACAAGCTTCCGCCATGACGTGACGTTCACGTTAAAACATAGAGTGTCTATTAAGTAAGCGTTTATTTTAATATTCTATAGGGATATAAGAAAATATGTATTTATATACACACATAATTAATCTTAATTAATATAAATTTATGTGCAGCTTTGAATTGCCGAAACTTTCTCAATCTTGACTTTTTTATAATAGTATTTGTTAACCACGTAATATATTTTATATTGTAATATAAAATTTGATTGAAAATTTCTACATTAGATTAGCGTTGTTATTGCAATAGATTTGGAAAGTCGAAATACCTTACGGTTTTAACGTGTCGGTAAGACCTTCGTTTCCTTAGAAAGTTTTTGCAGCACCACCTTGATAAATCGTCGCAAAACAGCATATAGTGGCGGTATCTTACTGTCCGATAAAATGATTGATTTCGTTTGGCCTCGTACACCAACGGCAACGCCATCGGACTGACATAGATAACGCAGTTTATGCAAAATATTGCAGACGCACGAATGCCAAGGAAACCTATTTATTCGAACCTGCTATTCTTCTTTTCTGTTCCTCGCGGACCACGGAATTAACGGTAAAGACGAACGATTAGTCACGAGCATAACGCGTTTACACGACATATGCGTGGAAATGCTCGATAATATGTCAAAAGAAATATAACGGCTTTTTGCATCGGCAGCTCATTTTTCACTTTGACAATTCATGGACGAGCGTCAGGACATCAACAACGACAACGGAATTGCTTAAATATACGATAAAAATGCCATTGATTCTGTATTCTTTTTCAAAATTGTTAGACTCAGTTTCAAATTCAAGCATTTATTGTACAAATATAAATATATACTAAATATTTAAAATTCTACGAGTGATTTTAGATTATTAAAAAACAAGAAAAATGGCAATCTATTTTGAGATGTTGCATATTTATAACATTAAAAATCAGATTTCAGTTAAATAAAAAGCGTCAAAGTTCTAAAGCGTTAACAAAATTTTGTTTTTCAATTTTTTTACTTAAAATTAGTGTACTTTTACTCAAGGAAGTAAATTATCTCACAGATAAATCTTTGTTTATCATCGCATGTTCGGCGGATTGCTCAATAACATTAAAAATCAATCAATCGCGTGACGATTCACTTGGTAACTTATCGAAAATTGACTTACCCCTGTTCCGGAACGGAACGCAAAGACGTCATCCCCGCGTTTCTCTCCCGCTAGCGGGAAGTTTTTACAGTAGTCAGCGCACGAACGATTTTTCGTTTTCTGTCTGCGGCGATTTAGCGGCGGTTTTAGTGCGTTTTTAAAATTAACACACCGCGCATTCGCGAGAGTGCGGTTTTACGCCCCTTCGGCGACGACAACGACATCGTCGACGTCGATGACAAGCGGGTATACGACGTCAATAGCCGGGCAATGGTCGTTTTTTTCACAATCCTGTGGTGGTCGGATAACGGACAGAGAAAGAAAGAGAGAAAGGAAGGGAGAGAGAGCCACATCGTAAACCGTCCGACAGTTAACACGTTCGAATAGTAGTTCGCTACTTGAACTACTGCATCTCTCTGTTTGTCTGTCTCTTTTCTCCGTCCGCGAACTATCTCCCTTTCTATCGGCGCGGTTTATGCGCGTTCACCCTCTTCGATATTGCACGAATCGTTGCATCGAGCTGATCTATGATTGCTCATTGATCTCTAATGCAGTGACTCTCCGTTCAAAACGTAATGATTGCAATGTGATATCAGTAATTCAACTTGATTTTTAAAAGCTTTTAAGAAACTATAAAGTTAAAAAGTTATTTAAAACACAATTTTCCGAGTGCGATATGTGTGATATGATGATAATGCAAAATGCTTAGGAAACGAAGCAGAAAATCACAAGAAAATATATCTATTTATTGTATTATTCTTAAATCTAATATTTTAAACTATATGTATATATATATATATATATATATATATATAAAGCCAAAAGAAAAATTAAAAACAGAGGCCCGTATACAGAACACGTTTCTAAAGATATCAACCCTTTTTTACGTCTTTCTATCCTTGTTTTATATTTACTAAATGATAAAGATAGAATGACATAAAAACGTGTTAACATCTTTAGAAATGCGTTCTGAATACGGGCCAGAGAATATGCACAGTTTGAATATTTTTTATTTTCTTGTTTGAACGTAAAATCTAAAATATATTCAACCCCGTAAGTATAGCTTTGCGTTGATCTGAACATAATCGTATTTTCAATTGCTACAACCAACGAAAGAATTACAATAACGCGCAACATATTCAAGAAAGCACCATTGTCGCGTTACTGTCCTTGTAGACCTCACGGTCGTCACCACGATAGCGCGCGGTCGCGCTATTTCTCTATCCCCCTGATTACAGTTTCTCGCGAATAAAAAACGCCTTTTCCGTCACGGAGCCGCATTCAGCTCGGCAGTATTCGTCGTACGGCACCCGTAAAAGTGTAAACGGTAAAAAGACTGATTTCGAGGTGAGACTTTGCCGAGTAATGCACGTGGGATATATATAGTTGGATAGTTAACACGGGTAGACGAACGACCGAGCAAGTCCTGGACTCTCGAAGCATCCCCCTTTCGAGCCACCGACGTTATTTCGTTGTCTGGCGCCGCGATGGCTCCCTTCGTAGGCACGAGCCATGAGAATCGCGGAAACGTTGGCGTCATGTTTCTTGATTCTATCGAAACAGGCTAGAAGGTTAAAGTTATTTATTGTAGTTAAATAGGAGAAAAAAGTCATTAAAAAAAAATCGAGTACTGATATAAAATTTTTGTAAAAGTATCAAAAGACAGGGAAAATTTTGTGAAATTCTCTTTTAATTTTAATTTTGTAAACTCTTTGTAAACTTTCAATTTATAATAATCAATTTCTGTAGAGAAACTATAAATATTTCAACAAATATAAAATAAAAAAGCAAAAGTTTGTGTTAGAATAAGTCTTACAGAATGTGAAAAATCTTTAGCGAGTATACGTTTCGCCACTCTAGCTCATTCTTCTCATATCTCGCAATTTGTTAACGGTATCTCTATGATGTCGGCCTCAATGCCGTCATTATCGCGCGACGGTCGATTCAACACGTATCCAATATTCGATAGAAACCGAGTGAGTGAGGTGTTATATGTTATAGTAATACACGACCGGGAACGAGAGGGATGCCTGCCATTCCCCCTGTTCTTGATTTATGCATTACAGAATATAGAGACACCGCGTGACTCGTGGGGATTCGATTTCGACCCGCGTAATACAACGTGAATATTATTCAAAGTGTTGCTCACTTGGACACGTGGACTTGTCGGAGTAAATCGAGGTTTGACCGTAATCAACGACACGTGACAACACGTGCCGCCGTTCGCTACAGCCGGCGCGTTTATTGCGGCCGGAACGTCAAAAAATTTGTACACGAACGGGTAAACTTATTAGAGCTGCCGCGAATAAAAGTTTGAAAGGACTGTTGCATCGCATCGTTCAGTCTTTGTAATATGTTTTTTTTTTACGCACGAATGTACTCTAAGATTATTATATTCAACAAATTGTGTTATTATAAGGTAACAATCGAAAAATTGCTGAAACTAAATAGAAGCGATGAACTTGATGGTGAAATGCGGAAGGATACGTTTCATGGACACACGCGCAAAGTCCCTCGGACTTTTCGTCGTTAGTGGGTCACAGCGATAGTTCCGCGGCGATAGTCAGCGAATATTTTCCATAAATATTGCATTACGTTAGCAGCTAATGTATCGTTATGCGAAAACAGCTTCGCTATTTCTCGCTGATGGCGTCGTCTTTTTCTCTTTCCTTGAACTGCAGAATTGCTTCCGTCCTAAATTGCATATTACAAACTACAGTTACTTTTCTTTCTACGCTTCATCAGTTTTTACAGGAATACAGTCTTTCTAAAATATGTGACAATATTAAAAGAAATATATATTATTTACAATTTTTTAAATATCAAAAAGATTTATTTTTTTTATTTATCTCTTATATACAGGATATACAAGAGGTAAGAGATATGTAGATATAATATATGTATGAGAAATATGTATAATATCTCTAATATATTATACATATACTCTTATATATACACTCTCACAACAATTAGAGGATCACTTAAATTTTCTTGAAAAATTGGCAAATTTTAATCAGCTGTAACTTCGTGAAAAATGAACCAAATTTAAATTTAAAAAAAGGATTTAAAAGCTTGAAATATTTACTTTCGAAAGTTCTCTACTCTTTTTACGTTCCTGTACGTTTAGTAATTTTTACATGTAAAAAACTACAAACTGGACAAAATTATACATTTTCTTCTCACTTTGCAAACCTGCTACGTGTGTAAAAAAAATCTACCAAATTTTTCAACTATTTAATGTAAAAGCTTGCAGTTTTCTTAACAAAATCGTTTTTTAAAAATCTTTCTACGAGTTTTTATTACTGAGTTATCGCCGATTGAATGGAAAATGAGCATTTTAACTTTGATCGTTCATAACTCTGTTAAAAATAATCGTACTGCAATTTTCAAAAACGATTTTTAAAGCTGAAACTTTGCTCTACCAAATGGAATAATTGCGAAAATTTTTGCAAAAACATATAGACTGGTTACAAATGAATGAAAATAATGTAAAAATTACCCACTTTTTCTTTTTTCATTTAGTCCTAAAAAACAATTGCACAGAACAAAAAAAATTTTGGTCTTCTCGTTTTTTTTTTTTACTTTTAAGTACCCTGAATTTGAGAAAAAATCGGCGAATTGCTACAAGATTTTTTTCATGGTGGCCACTATGTTTTTATGCTGCAAAAAGTTGTAAAATTGCTTAACTTTAGTATAACAAATGAAAAATAAAGCCAAGTAATGTTAAAAAATTGTTTTTCAGTACACTCACACTACATAGACTTTTATTAACAATAAGTCTTAACAAAAAGAAAAGACCAATTGTTTGAGTTTTTCTCTCTCTACCAAAATATGAAAAATTTTAGAACCGCCGGCATTAGCGTAACCCAAAGCGTACCACGAGGAAGTTGCACGGTCGGATTTACGCTTCGCGCGCGCGCGCGCGCGCGCGTGTGTGTGTGTGTGTGTGTGTGTGTGTGTGTGTGTGTGTGAATTCAATAACGCGTGTTTCCTCCTCTATTTAAGATTACTGCTCGCAATCGGTTTCGCATATTGATGCAACGACGTATTGCTGCCTGAGGGATTCGCTGCCAAGTTTGCCGAAGAATTGTGACAAGCGAAGCCAAATTAGCGCTGTTGGGATAGTTTTCGCGTACCTCGCGTTCTAACATATCCTAAACATGCTCAATTGGATTTAAATCGGGACTCATTGGCGGATGCAATAATGTTTCGATTTGATGATTCCTCAGGAATTGCTGGGTGTAATAAGCAGTGTGCGGTCGTACGTTATCATGCAATAGGCGAAACCGTCTACCGATTCAATTTTTAATTGGTAGAACATACGGTTGCAATATTTCGTGAACATATCGTCTAGAAGTTAATGCCGGTGGGGGGATGACTATTAGAGGCGTTCGTGAAAATCGAGATATTCCTGCCCATACCATTACAGAGCCACCATGAAAAACACGAACCGGTCTGTTGCAATTTTCTGAATAACGTTCGCCTAAACGTCGCCAAACTCGGACTCGTCTGTCATTACCAAAAATGCAAAATCTTGATTCATCTGTAAACAATACAGAATTCCATTGTCTTTGTCGCCTGTTGATTAAAGAATAAACATAATTTAATCGCAGGCGACGATGACGGCGTGTGAGATATGGAACCTGCAATGGCCGACGAGCGTGTAATCTGGCTTCTCTTAAACGATTTCTTATCGTTGAAGTCGAGATCAGTCGTCGTCGATCATGATTAGTATGGCCAGTAACAATACGTGCAGATACAGAACGATTCTGTATAACTTGCCGGATGATCGCTCGATCTTCGCGATTACTTGTTTCACGAGGACGACCTTGTCCCGGCCGTCTGTGATATGAGTTAGTCTCTCGAAATCGAGAATAAATTCGACTAACGACAGATTGACTTATTCCAAAACGATTTGCAACATGTCGTTGACTGTTATTCTCCTCTAAAAGAGTCACAATACGAGCACAATCTGTTTCAGATAAATGACGCAGAGGCATTGCAAAGAATGAAAAAAAAGAAGAAAAAGAAATAAGGCAAAAGGTACAGGAAAGAATAAAGAAATTTAATATTGAGAATAATTGTTAATTAAGATTAAGTAGAAAGATATTAAAATTTAAATTAAGAAGAACGGTAAAGATACATCATTAAAATCGCCAATAAAATAGGAGCATCCGAAACCACATGTGCATAATCACAGCAAATTCGAGTAGGAGCTAGCAGTACGCGCGGCTTTAAGTATTGTACCTGAAGTGTTTTCACTTACGAGAAACATCGCCACCTAGCCGCGAGACGTCGCAGTTTGTGTGCGGTATGCGAGCACTAGCGAGAAAGTTTCTCGATAGCGCTTCGCGAGCCCTGTATGGCGTGTTGTCGTCCCGTAAGATCTTGTATGATGATCGGTCAATCTTTACATTTCCGCTCGTAATTTTTTTTTTTCATATTTTGGTAAAGAGAGAAAAACTCAAACAATTGGTCTTTTCTTTTTGTTAAGACTTATTGTTAATAAAAGTCTATGTAGTGTGAGTGTACTGAAAAACAATTTTTTAACATTACTTGGCTTTATTTTTCATTTGTTGTACTGAAGTTAAGCAATTTCACAACTTTTTGCAGCATAAAAACATAGTGGCCACCATGAAAAAAATCTTGTAGCAATTCGCCGATTTTTTCTCAAATTCAGGGTACTTAAAAGTAAAAAAAAAACGAGAAGACCAAAATTTTTTTTTGTTCTGTGCAATTGTTTTTTAGGACTAAATGAAAAAAGAAAAAGTGGGTAATTTTTACGTTATTTTCATTCATTTGTAACCAGTCTATATGTTTTTGCAAAAATTTTCGCAATTATTCCATTTGGTAGAGCAAAGTTTCAGCTTTAAAAATCGTTTTCGAAAATTGCAGTACGATTATTTTTAACAGAGTTATGAACGATCAAAGTTAAAATGCTCATTTTCCATTCAATCGGCGATAACTCAGTAATAAAAACTTGTAGAAAAATTTTTAAAAAACGATTTTGTTAAAAAAACTTCAAGCTTTTACATTAAATAGTTGAAAAATTTGATAGATTTTTTTACACACGTAGCAGGTTTGCAAAGTGAGAAGAAAATGTATAATTTTGTCCAGTTTGTAGTTTTCTATATGTAAAAAGTACTAAACGTACAGGAACGTAAAAAGAGTAGAGAGCTTTTGAAAGTAGATATTTCAAGCTTTAAAATCCTTTTTTTAATTTAAATTTGGTTCATTTTTCACGAAGTTACAGCTGATTGAAATTTGCCAATTTTTCAAGAAAATTTAAGTGATCCTCTAATTGTTGTGAGGAGTGTATATATATATATATATATATATATATATATATTAAATGCATCTTTTTAAACCTTACAGCTTTTGTCTAAAATTGTTTTCTAAAATCCCTTGTTTATGATATATTGGGGTGTTTCCAGACTTTTGGTCCACCCTGCATATCTCTATATGTGGTAAATTTGTAACTTCTTAATTTTGTATTAATAAAATGCTAGTTTGTTCGTTACATTGTAGAGTTTAGTGAGTTAACAATGCAACACGATGCTAACGCATTCAGCCAAACGCATTTCGGACGTATTGAATTTACGGGACGGGAGTTGCAGCATTGTTGTTTCCACTTCGGGTCCTTTATAGTTCCGCGGTGGACCCTCGACCTGGCGAAAACTGAGTCGACAAATCGGTTGCTACCAGTTGCGATGTTTGAGTATCATCAAGAAAGTCGAGTACGTACGCTTGAAATCTACGAATAAAAACCACTCGATAGTGTATTTAACGGTCAAGTACGTGACAAAAGAGAGCATGCGTTTTTATCCTATATACAGGATGACAAAATAAAACAAAATCGGGCTTATAAATAAAATCTAATACGACAATTAAAATAATTTATTAAAGTACTTAATATAGTACTCTATTATATTACTGAAATCGATTTGTTATAACGTGTTAATCTAATATTTACTAAAAATTCGAGTAAAAACTATATAACTGCCTCTTGTAAGTGCGCGTGCACTTCCACGATATTTGTTATATGTATATAAACAAAAAAAATATGTTTACAACATATTTTATATTGATAACTGTATTAATTTTAATATAAAGATTAGATAAGCATTACGGAAGGAAAATAATTCTACTCATTCATTATTATTTTCATGCTCATAAATATATTTTCACGTAATTTAACAGAAAAGTCACTGCAATACAAAACTTATAAAATTTTTCATTTTTATTTTTATTTTTACCTTCGCTAGTGTTCCTGGAATGAATTTCATGCGGAGCACCCTGTAACTCACAGTGAGACTATTGCTCCTTTTTTTTTATACCACGTCAGCCATTTATGGCCCGGCGTGCCACTTGACAGGACGCACGGCGTCACGGGGTAATCAAAGTGCCATTATCCATGGGAAATTGTAACCCCCCAGTCTCTCTTACTCTGCCTCCCGTACTCGAGGAGGGGAGGATATGTATATTCGTGCACAGACTACCGCTCTCGATATATATATATGTATATATATATATATACCTCAATATATGCTCTCTTCGTCCCTCTCGTTCGACTTCTCGTTCGCGCTGCTGCTGCGTGGCAGAGGGTGATTTAGGGTGGTCATTATGTAAACCTCCTCACCTCCGTGCGCCCATCGTGTAACACGAGTTACGAGATGGTGGGGTCGACGAGTGGCACGTTGTCAGAGTGGAGTCAACCGCTGAAAAATGGCCGCCACTTGTCGCGGAGAATTCGACGCTCTATCGTAGCCCTGTGTTGAAGTGACCAACCCTTCAAAAGTCCAAGGAAGGTCAGAGCGGCTTCTTCACGCACCGACACTTTTTTACCGGCACAGACTTACATTTAATTAATTACCACTCAATCTACAAAAATTTTGTAATTGATAATTACTTTGCGAATGTAACTTGAGTTCCCGAAAGTTAATATCGTAAATTTAGGAGCTCCTCACTTCTCCTCGATTGGTTTCGCGGCTCCGTCGATGGGGGGGTAGGAGAAAATTAGGTGGGCTCGGGGGTTGGTACGGTGGGCACGAATCCCAGCCCATGCATACCAATCGAGTGACAACCTAACAACGGTTAACCGCAACCAGTCGACCCGCTGCTAATCAAGAAATCACAGCGCGATATAACCCCCAGCGGAGGGGTTTCGGGCGAGTCCGCCGGGTCGGACTGGTGTCATAATGTGTATCCGCCATCTCCGATCTTTTCACACGTCGCCCGTTTTGCCCGGACGACGGATCAACTTTTGCTGCAAAGAGAGCGCAGTGTTCAAAAATAAATCGCTAAAACTGAGAGGAAACAAAGCTGCGACTGAAAAATTGGCGAAGATCGAATTGGTATTGCGAGTATTGATAAAGTAAAAAAAAAAAAAAACTTGCAAGTATCTCGCTTCTGTGCATAATAAAATATCTTACGGCAAATATCCCGCATTATTGTATGGTTCAGAATATGCAGTAATTATAATAAAACTGATCGATGTTAGGATATTTTATTATACTATATTTATTATATTGTTATTTTATTTTAAACTCTGAAGATGTAGTCATTAAAATAACGATTTTAATATTACCATTTAAATAAAAATGATTTTTATCAATTTTTAAAAATATTGTTAAAACAAATAAACCATTGAATAATTATTTATTAGATTTATCATTTATATTTATATATTAAATAATTAAAAATTCGCACGATAATAATATAATGTACGAAAAAAAAGATTCATACATTTCCTTTTTGTGTTTAGTCTTGTTTTTCACGCACATTAAATGCACATTACTCGTTTACACAGGGGATCGCTGAGAACCACAGTGAGGGCAACGCTGCAGTAATTACGGGGTTAAATATCAAGGGGTTAATAGCGAACCAATGAAGCGACGAGCACGATCGATGCGTTATACGATCTAACGCACGTGTTACTGGAAGTTTAAACGTCATCGATAATCCCAAAAGACCGATAAGTTCAAGGAAGAAATATCGCAAATATCATCGTCGTTTCTTTCCTTTCTCTGTTAATTCTTTCCAAAATATATTATTCTGAGAAATGCATTATTCTTTCAAAAAAAATGTTTACTTATGTTTTAACGCAATAGCACATATAATTTGATAACATTTATAATTTAATTGTAATTATAATTAATTTAAATATAACATAATTGTAGTTACAATTTAATTATAGCAGATATAATTATAAAAAGAATTGAGTAAACAAAATAATATTTACACAATCGGACACAATTAATATAAAATACAATTTTTAATAATAATAATGCAATAGTTACCACAACAGTTAATGATCTGTAAGTATAGTTATACTACAATATAATGGAGTTTACTTTAAAAAATAAAATACTAACTCTAAAAGTAGTTACTATTAATTTGGAATACTGTACGCAAAATATTTATATGTTACAATAACAAGATGTTATTGCAGCGCGAATATATACTTACAATTTTATTATCAAGAACACCATTGTTATTACAGCTATATTGTACGGTTCTTTTCGGTAACCTCTTGCCTTTACTCCGGGTCGAAAGTATAACACGAATTGAGTTCTTAAAATTTTCTTCGCGAGCGCACCCTTTCTTCGTTCCAGACACGTAACAAAGTCCCCGAAAGCCCGGTCCCACGAACCACGTGAAATCGACACTCCTCTGGCTACGTTTCGAGAGTACTAAACACTCTAGTCGCCTTTCTAGAGAAGTACACTTTAGAATCGTGTTCATCAAAAGTGCAAACTACGCGTATTGTTTCATCATCACATACTTATATTTTTGTCATCGTCATATATTTATCAGAAAGAAAAATTATAATTTGTTAAATTATAAATATTAGGTGGCATTAAAACATAAACTTGACACAGTTCTGTAATACAAATTCTCAAGTCAAAGAATATTTCCTTAAACATGATAACAAAATATAAAACAGTTCAATAAAACGGTTATACAAATAATTATTAATAATATTATTAATAATGTTAAAAAAATATCTCAAAAGTAATATATTTCTTCATCTCGATTTCAAACGCAATAGTACGTTTCATCCGTTACAGCCGTAAATCTGCGAAGTCGTAGAGAAGATATTGCATAAAGCTAGTAAAGCCTTCGAACAAACAAGTTAACCGATTCGCCTACGCGGGAAACAAATAAGAAACAAACGAACGAGATTTTCAAGAGGCACAGGAAAGGAGGACGTTTGCCCGCGCTTACCTCCTCTTTTAAGGTTCTTGCAACGTTCCAGAAGTACGAAATCTAATTTAACCTCCGGTCCGATAGCGCGCGATTCCCTGCTTGAAATTCCCTCCTGTAGAGTCTCCCGCGCACAAATCGGACGCAAGAACTTTGACAACTTAAACAACTCGAATTTTCAGTGTCATTTGGGACACAGGCTAGAGTGACCGAAATCGTTAGAAAAATACGAATATTAATTTTAATAGATTTTCTAAAATAAACATAAATAAATAACGAAATAAATCTACTATAAACAATGCGGAGAAATATTCAGAAGAAAACTTTTTTATATTCTTATGAGAAACTTTTCGACATTAAGCATTAAAATTAAGAAATATAAAGAAATAATTTAAATTTCGTCTAAAAAGTTCATTTCATTGAAAAAAATCAAGGTGTATCATACTTTGCATTTTACGTGTAATTAATAAATTAATTTAATTTAAAAAATTAACATGGAACTTTATGTACTACATTTTATGTATCTCAACTTTGTCGTGTCCTTAGCAATCACGGATCGAAGAAGAAAAAAAAGAAAAGGCGCCAGGCGCACACCAACAAAAGTTTTCGTCACTCCGGATACGGGGAAGTTTCACCGTATTTGCGCATCCGGTATCATAAATCTCCGACTCTTCCCGCCTTCTGGTACCCGGTGGCCAAGTCACCAAGCGGCCCCCTTCGTCTGTCCAGGAATAAATTTGCAAGAGGACTGTCACATTTTTTTCAACGTGGCTCTTCTTCTCCCACGTTATCATTTTTTTACAAAAAAATTCTTAAAAATAATTTCCAATTTAACATAAGTAAAATATAAGAAATCTTCATTATTAATAAGTTATAAAAAAATTAATTAATCTTAATAATTAAATAAGTTGAATTTATTGTAAAAAAATTAAAAAATTCTAAAATATTATTTATTCCTTTCAAGATTGTTTTTACGTAAAAAATTCTGTCTAAAGAAGGTTATAGATTAATGATCGACACTATATTTTTACAAATTCTTTTGTTTCTCAGATGTGGAAAATACAGCTTTTACTATTCCGTCCAGAAAGTCAATTATCCCTATCAAAAAACTCGCTATCATCGCTTTCATTCATTAATCTAAGCTACATTAGGAAATCATAATCCTCTCATAATCTCCGTAAATCCTCTCTCCGCTCACCAATTCATCGCTATCAACGCCAAGTTTTTATAGATTATTGATGATCGAGGCGTTTCGGCGCACAAAAGAGTGGCATAATAACGCAATTAGCGGCGCGTTGACAAATTGAATCGATCGAGAATGTATTCTTTTCATCGTGCCCTGATATCTCGGCCCCCCTTTCTCCTTCCTATAAATATTTCATGCCGCGCGTTGTCCCCACATCCGTGGAAAATCGTCGAACGTCGAACGATCCTTCTTTATATGGTCGGTTCGGCCGCCACCCTCGAAAATTCTTGCGGCGAAAACCATGGAAAACCGATAATCTTTCATCAATCAATATCAGAATCGTGCCGTCGCTGTTTTGAAAAAGCAACACAGAATACAGAATATTCTATATAAGCCTTTGAATTTAAAGAAAGAAATCATACAATCTGTACGTTAGAGTATTTTACGGTAGGCATCGATTTATTTAAAAACGCGTAACGTTTACTGTTTCTCATAAAAGGATGGATTATAACAAATGATTTCTGTATCAAGGTAATCGATTTTATATAATACTTTAAACAAAAAATATGTACGTTACAAAGTAATATCAACAAAAAGTAATTATCAAATAATCTCAATGCTGTAATATTTTAACATAAATTATTTTACATAAATAAATTTTCTATACGTATACGTATACGTATAATATTACTTGATACTTCAGAAATGAATTTTTCGAAATGAATTTTTACGTCGAGCGTAAAATCGGGGGCTGGAAGGAAAATTGTTGCTTAGTGAAGCGATATTATATCTCATCGGGTTTCGGCGTGCTTCGATAAAGCGTCGCGCGAAGGCACCGGCTGCCGTAATTTGTCCGGCGATGTCACGAGGAACTCTTAACTCCCCGTCCATATCGGAAACGGCGTGAAAACGGCGAACGCTATTAGAGAGGCGATCGTGTGTACACCAGCCGCGGATTGGTCGCGATGCAATTACGCACGGCAGGGTGGGCGGTCGGTCGGTCGGGCGAAGGTGTTAAATTCACTGGATGTGTATCCCGGCGAGCGAGCCCCATTCTGGGCGGTAGCCGACACAAATCCGATCGTATTTTCATCGACGCCAAATTGGCAATATCCTCGCCGGTGACGATTCCTGAATTATGCATCAGCCTCGGGGACAGTCGCTCCGAAGTTTATCCATCCCGCTTGTTTCCACCGAGAAGCCCGACTCGCTCGGCTCTCTTCCACGCGGAGAGTTTTCTCCCCTTCCTCTCCGTCCTCTCCGCCACCTACTCTCTTCCCCTCTCGCATCCTCCACTCTTCCTCCTTCTCTTCCTCCTTCGCAGCCCCCTCGGAACATTGCACGTCTCGTCTCTCTCGAGCCGAATTGCCACCCCCTTTCGGGCTCCCTACCCTCCGCACCCTTTCTCGGCTGGAAACGTCACTTATTGGTCGAGCGAGAGGGTGGAAAAAGAGACGATACCCTCGAATCCGACCAATCACGGTGAATGCCCGTGATAATGCTCGCGATATCTTGCACCGGTAAAACCTGCCGCGAGGAGAACGTGGGAGAAGTTTCTCGCGAGCGCGAGATAACTCTCTCATCGAAAGCGATTTCGGCCGAGACCGCTCTCTTAGATTCTCGCCAATTGATATAATATACCGGAACATATATATCGTCTTTTTATTGAAATCTGTATTGTTCTTAATAAAATTCGTTATCTTTCTTATCCGGCAATCCAACGATATGAGACTAAAATATTTTTTTTAATCCATGGAGATTATAAATTCATCAAATAATTTTACATATAAAAAAATGTTATTTATATAATTTTCTTATGTTGTATTTGTATTAGAGAGTGAGATTTGTATAATATTTCTAAAATGACAACTTTAACAAAATTAAACGTACACGTGGCGCAACGGCGTGAACGTCGAACGACGGTGCCGCTTCCATTTTAATAAACAGGAAGCGTAGTGGAGAGGCTAGATTATCCTATTGGGCGCTTGGAAACGGCGCTTAAACCTTTAAGAGGGCGTCGAGGCTCGACTCGAGGGACAGACAATGGGAGGTAAAAGTAAAGCTTCGTTCTGAGAAGGACGAGGGTTGTCCACCCACCCCAATAATAAAATGATAAGGACCTTCGTCTTTCCGCCGCCCGGCCGAACTTCCTCTCGGCCGAAGCCCCGTCGTATATAAATGTCGATATTATTGTAACGAGACGCTTTTGATGCCGATTTCGTATCGTGAACTCACCCGTGCGCGCGCACACACACACATTCACGAATGACGTACGTCAAAACAGACGGCGTCGTACGTACGTTCGCAATTATTATCGTGTATACAGACGGTAGACAAGTAATCGAATCAAATATTAGAACCGATCACCGAGCGGTAGAAATCGATTTTCTCTATTCACAGTAATTCGCTGTTCGTGTCTTCTCTCCCCTCTTATTTTCATTCCACATTCCCTCTATTAGGATGCATCGCAGCGATGGATATGACCTGAGCAGAAATGGCTGTGGAACTCGCAAAATGTAGCTTTCGTCGATATCTATATTATCTATATCGTTTCTTCCGCACTAAATTCTCGGGAAGATATAAACAGTTGTCCTCAAATCACATTCTAATACTTAAAAGAAACCAACGTCAAATAATATTAATGAACAGGATTTTATTTACGAGTGTTTGTGTGTGGGAATACATAATCGATTGTTTATAATACATAGACATGTGTATTATAAAATTTATATATTCAATATATAACATATAAACTGAAAATTTTTCTCTGTACAAATTTGTTTTAATTTCATTGGTAAATATTTTTTTAATTTCTCATAAGAATTTGTCGTTACGTTTTAAATCAGAGAAAATATTAAATATTTGAGAGAAAATACAAATCTATTTTCCGAGTTTGCATTTCGTAAATTTGTTAATGGAAAATTTATCTGTATCGATTAGTGAGATTGGTTCGACTATGTTCGAGCTTTTCTGCGAGGGTGTTGAGATGTTACAAATCCGTGCAAAGAGAGAAAATGACTTATATAATTTACTGCGAGATCTATTCGAATTTAGAACTTGAACTTTTCTTTAAAAAAATTAATAGAATGCGTGTCGCATGCCGTATGACCAACAAAATCTATTCCAACGTTACGAAAGAAATTTTTTTTAACTTTTTGCTAAAGGAATAGATTAGCAAATTTTTGCAGTTGATACAACATAATGCGCAAAAATATGATGTGTAAATTAAATCTTTACATAATATCCAAATCACTCACGACAAATTTATTTTGCAATGTGTGATGATATTAATACGCACGATGTGTTTGTATTTTTAAGTTAATGCTCACATAGTACACGTTATTGAATTGTAGCGAATGTTTATAGAAATCTTTCCATGTTACGCTGAAATAAGCACACGTATTATCAGTATATAATTTTAGAATAGATAATCCGTTAGTCACGCGACAAGCAACATACATCGGAAGCCGGTTTGCTCACCTTGTACTAATCTCTCGCGATCAGTGGTGCTCCCTTGAATAAAAAAAATTATAGATAGATAAAACGAAATTGTTAAACGGAGAAATGGATGCACTATCAATCGCAGAGCTGGACGGAAGATGAACAAGTCGGCCTTAAATTGTTGACAATTATCGATCCAGGAGACCGAATCTCTAATTTCATAGACCTCATCGCAGAAATCATTGCTGATGCGCACATTTATTCTTGTTCTCCCGATCTTACGATTCTTCTGTATAAAGCCTTGTTCCTTACTACCATTCTCTACATTATTTGATAAAAATTTGCATGATATCTATACATTGATATTGAACAACATCGGTCATTATTTTGTGGAAATGTCGAAATTTTTGACAAAAAGCATAGTTTATATACATATAAGACAATATTTTCTATATAAAATAATTATTCTCAATCTAATCTAATATTTAATTTTGATTGAAGAAATTATTTCCTTTTTTTTTTTTTGTTAAAAGTTTCTCAATTTTCCAACTATATGTGATCCAGAAAATGATGACTAATATTGTGCTAGACATTACTCGCTTCAAGATGCCGGCGTCTCCTTTTTCTTCCTATGTTCACAGCCAGTCTCCCGTTTTAGATTACACGGCTTTTTCTGCAGAGGACAGTAGTGCACGCCAGTGGGACAGGGATATTTCTTCTTCAACTGACACGGTTGTACCAAGGGCTGCTTAACGATTTCCTTCGTCTCGTAGCATGGACACGGTCCAGGATGCATCTTGCGCGGTGGTGGACAGGGACAAAGTACGACAGGTGCATACGGCGGTTTCGGCAATGGAGGCGGAGCACAAGTTTTCTTCTTTTGTTTTACGTTCATTTGTTTAACTTTTATATGAAAGCTATCATCTCTCTCGAAGTGCTCCAACACTGGACACTCTTGAGGCCTCACAAACTTCGGCGGAGGGCATGTTACCTTCCCGTACACCATCTTCGGTGGTGGAACAGTTTGAGGCAGCTCACACTTGCTTATTGGCAGGCAAGTCTTCATACACGCGGAATCTACAAACTTCTTCTCCACCTTCGACTTTTGTCTCGCTATCTTCTCGTTTTGCTGCGACTTATCGCACTTGACCTTCTCTCGGTGACAAACGTCGCTCTTTTCCTTGCCAGCTTTGCCACACTTCTCGGTCTCCTTCTCCTCGGTCGATTTGCAGATTTTGTCCGTCATTGTACAAGTGGAAGGCTTGTTAGAATCTGATTTAGTGAATGAAAACGAGGACCTGTGAAATCCTCGCCGGAGAACCCTGTGCAGGAAAATTGGATAACAGGAACTGCGATAAACGGACATCTTATGTATTTTGTCCCTTTGTGGTTTTGAAAGCCTTTTAAGTGCATCTTGTATACCTTTGTTAACATTTTGCGAAAGTAAATGTGGGTAAAATGAGTAAGACGCAAGACGTGATGAAGAATATTGTTTACAAAGTTCTGGAAGTGAAAGTTTCCGTGTTGATAGATATTTAAGATGCTTTAAGTATTTAAAAGACGGTGCTGATGATTTTAAGCTCTCCGAACATTCTATAGATTCTATAGATTGTAGAACCTTTTCACGGCTTTTTGAGAATAGTGATTTGTTGATGGGTTTTAGATACAAAACGGAACGTAGCAAATTGACCGATTCATGATGACAAGGTAGCGATGATAAGAAATATTTCTTATTGAATGGATACGATGTCAGAAATGTTAGATAGGAAGACAAGGACGAATCCGTCGAATAGCAGACTGGCAATGATGATGCTGATTTATTTGACAACGGCAGTTTACGTTTCGCCTTGACTGAACGTTTCAAAAATTGTTTTCTTGATTGTTTGTGAGGCCAACCAAATGCTTTATGCTTTAAAAGGATATTTCTAAACTTGTTCTTGAAGAAACTAAAATCTTTTGTATTCAATCCTGAGTTAAGCATTTTTATGGAATAAAATTTACAGTTCCATCCATTAAGCTCTAATTTTCCTGTTCCGAAGATAAGTCTCCAAATATATTCAGTTTTCGAAGCGGAACCTTTCTCCAGCGTTCTCATAGAAGCGTTTAGTAAGCTTTTCAGGAAAGGCACTTCCACTTGTTTGAACTTCTTAACAGCCTGCGGGATTTCGAAAAAAGAGATGAAGAGAGAAAAAAAAAATATATATATATATAAAAGAAATATATATATATATATTTATATTTTTCTAAAAATAACAACAGAGTTCTCCATTTCCATCAAAATAACATTTACGATAGCCGCTGATGCCTCCACGTACCTTCTGTCTCTTACTGACGCAATTCAGCATTTCTCATTCTTGCACGGTTTCTTGGCAGGGCATTTTACGCAGAATGGCTTTCTTTTGGGCTTTGGCTTGGAGGGGTAGCCCGGTGGTTCGGCGGGCTGACAGGGGCCCTTGGGTGGATCGCACGGATTCCGTTTTGGTTCACCAGCTGAGTCCTCGCCACAGTCTGGCTCACCCAGCCGCAATACTTCGCCACTAACTGCCTGCTGGTTTTTATGTATTAAATCATGGAGGATTTTGCTGCGCTTCCTCAATAATCTCGCGATAGTCCCAACCAGCGCTCTCGGCCCACCTCCCTCCCTTCAAGAGTTTATCAAGACAACAGTAAAGCGCTTATACTCTTTCATGGCAGTAAGAAACGTGAAAATAATGATGATAATGCAGATAAAATTCGCAAATTTAATTAGATGAAGTTGTAATCTAGGTTAATACACCGACGTAGAGATCCTCTGATTTATAAGACATCGATTCGTTGATTCGTTTTTCTCGTTTTCGTTGACGATCTTCCCTTCCTTTTTCCCGTCCGTCGTAGCTCCGGTCTTTGGTACATCGCGTTTCGGTTGAAAAACTCGGCGTTTGAACTCCGTTACCTTCTCGATCAGAATTTGTAATTTTTCGACAGCGTCCTTGTTGGAAACTTTCTTTGACATCAGCATTGTTCGATTAGCCTCTATCAGTTCTTCACCGCTTGGGAAATGTACACGCGTGATAAGTCTCTTTAATGGATTTATACATTTATTATTTTCAAGCGTCAACATTGTCGGCTTGAAATTATCGTATTCGTCTTCGATATTTTTTGGTGATTTTTTGCTAGGAGTTTTTTTGCTTAGCTGAGAGTCATTTACACCGATCTCTTCTTCGTATTCTTCTCCTTGAGGAAAGTAGTCGTCATTGGCTTGTCTGTCCTGCAATTTTGATTTTCCTGATTCACAATCGTCACATTGGAGAAGATCGCTGACAAAATGCTTAGACAGAAAAGAACGATTCTTGTGATCAATTGCCGAATTAGGATGTTGCTTGAAATCTTCGACAAAACTGATTCTCACAAATTGTTGGCGTGAACTGATAATCGATAAAGAATCTTTGTTCGTTTGGATCTGATTGGATACTATCGGTTTTCCACTTTTGGCTATTTCTACCGCAGATTTCATCGATGAACTTGATCTCTCTCTTCTCTGCAGAGAGAGGACGACCAAAAGGATCAGAAATACATAGAATAAAGATTTTGAACAGCTTAAGATAGCCAATTCAACGAGAAAAGAGGCAGAAGGGAGGTGGAGCCACAGCGATCATTTATTCAAATTATTTTTGCGATTTTTCTATTATATTTTTCGATACTTATTTTTTTAATTTAATCGCGAGTAATTTTATCAAAAATAATAAAAATAATATACTGAAAATATACGCGAGTATAATTTTATGATTTGTTTATCGAATAATAATATGAAAAAGAAACATAATTAAATCCCTTTAGAAAAATAAAATAATAAATATTCCAAAAACTTACTTCGCCTATTTCAGATTCTCGAAGTCTGGCAGTCAAATTTTTTCCTTTTGATTGCAGCTGTAATGAAAAATTGTATAATGTCATAATCATTGTTTAATTTGAGTATTCATATCTGTATAATGTCAGTAATCTTTATAATTGAAAAGATATCTATACTTAAAAGACATACAATACAATATATAATAAAATAATATTTATTATTATTCACAGGATTTACAAAATGTATTATATTTACTTATATATTTCACAGATATGTTAGAAACAATATTTTCTTTTTTTATGAATATTACATCGTAATTGAAATCAACATCAGCAGAATTGATAAATTTAGATTTTTTTCCAAATAAATCACTTTGGAATTAATTTTGATTTTTATCGCCTTTGTTAATACTTACTAAAAAGAAATGCTATTAAATACTATAATAATTTCTTTTCGTAAAAGGAAATTATTTCTACAAAAAATAATAAATAGAATATTTTTACGAGCTTTTTTCTTTCTTATCTTCAGAACACTCTGGAATCTTTTTTACAGTTGGACATGTTTTTTTCTCACATGACTCAACTTCCTTAATCTTAGAACAATCAGGCGTCTTAATTTCTTCTTTCTTCGTTATTTCTTCTTTCTTCTTGACTTCTTTTTTCTCTAGTCTACATGGATCGAAGTCATGCAGTTTATAAAAAGTTTCTTCTTGCTTCACGGGAGGTTGGCCTCGGTAAGGATCTTCTTCTGTTCTAGAAATATCATCCTTTTTCGGTTTACACGGGTCTTCTTCGACCTTTACCTTTTGCTCGCGAGTTTTACGACAATCGCGGACACTCTCTTTATCGCAAGAAGTCTTTCTCCTTTCGCAAGAGACTACGTTCTTTCGTTTTCTTTTCTCGGAACAATCAATCCTCTTTCTCTCGCATATCTTTTCTCTCTTTTGACATTTCTGTTTCATCGTTTTACATCTCTCTCTTTTCTTGCAAACATCATTCTTGTCTCTATTCCTTTTTAGAGATCTTTTCCGCTGCATGCAAAACTCCTGTACCTTTTTCCGAATATTGATCTTCGGTTTATCATCTTCGTAATCTTTTGATGCAAAGAGAATGGCGCTGTTAGAAATTATGTCGGAGAACGGAATCACTTGGTTCACCGCAAAACTATTTTCCGAACAATACGATTCGGATGCGGTTGTCGAATGCAATCGGATTTTGGCGTGCAGGTCTGGGAGTATGGATTTGATTTTGGAACATGTTCGCTGAATCCAATTTTCCTGCTCAACGACATTTAACGTATCGTCCGTCATTGTTTCGCTGTCGCGATTGAATGAACCTACTTCGCGATTATTTTCACACTTATCATTTATGACATTCAATGAAGACGAGGGAAATTTAGTGCCACTGTAGATCTTGTGTAATAATCTGAGTTTATTATTCGATAATACTTCTGGTATCAACCAATCGGCCAATTTCTCTACAGCTCTGCAGCGTGCCTCTGTATTTGGAAGTATCCTGACATTTTTAAATTTCTTCATAAATCTTCTTGCCGACTCTTCACCATGATTTAACAAAGACATCGGCAACGATTGGCGATTATTTTCTTTCACAACGAGCGCACTGCAGGATGAGTGTCTGATTTCTCTCGTATTCTCAATCGATTGCTGTTTCTTCGAGATTTTCACCTCTGGAATGAAGTTTCGGTAGTGCTTCTGAAACGACGGATACATCAAGTCGGAGAAGCACTTGCGAATCGCGACGGTGGCGTAACCTCTTTGCCAGGTTTTTACGTTGCTGGAATTCTTCTCACCCAGGCCTCTGGCATAAGGACGCATCCTGCTGCACGCATTGCCCGCCTGAGGACAGACGGAGAGACGATTTCAAGATCAGTTCTCCTCTAGGCCCTTTCATAGATTTATGTATGGCCGCTGGTCTTCAGCATCGATTAACTTTATTCGTAGCATTAGCTAATACTTTATACATCCCAGTTTATATTTCGTTACTTATTTACAAAATCTGACTGTTGCCTCATACAGCTTCAGTTTGCACTTCTTCATGCCTGGCTTCTAATGCCACATTTCGAAATTTTACAATTATTTTAATATCTGCGGCTACGACATACCTCACGGTTGTTCATTTTATTTAAGCGATGATTTAAACGATTATAAAATGCTCAAAAAAAAATCTTGTTAAATAAAGTATTTTGCAAGGATTTAGAATAACAAGTACACACATATGAAACAATATTTTCTTCAATAATAATATAATAATAGTATAATAGCTCCCGGAAATAGCGGAAGTTAATACTAACACTGTACATCACACAAACGCGAATATGCAAATTCTGTAATTCTTATCGTCTTATGCCAGTAGAATGGCAATAAGCTGATTCATCGTCGTGATAATTATTAAAATCTATGCATTCTTTGAACATAAAAATATTGAATGTGGAATATCTCTGCTATCTCCAGATAAATAGAGAGATAAGATAGAGAAAAAGAACTTTTCTAAAAAGTTCATTATTTTCACAAATATAATTTAATGTTTCATTTGAGTTTAATAATAATTTGAACTTTTAATTAATAATCAAATCCAGGTTTTAAAGATTTAATAAACAACTTTAGAAAGCACGGGAAACAATGATTTCATTTCTCTCCCAATTTTGTGAAATTTAATCATTTTTATCTTATAACTTTATCTTACTTGCACAAAAATAATTTCATTTTATATTCATTTTGATAAAATTCAATAAAAAAGATAATATTTTTTTCTATATAAATGTATATAAAGCTTATATTGTATTAAACGTGCGTGCAATCATATGCTCAATATATTGTAAATTTAAATATCTCTACTTATCACACAGCTATGATTAACTATAATATTTATATAAGAATAACTCTAAGAGTATCGCTGTGTTTCAATATTACTTCTTAATGTGAATAAAGTTATCGAATAATTTCATGTATGAGAAAATGTGTAATTTTCCCTTTAATAACGATTATAGTGTGAAACACACGCGATAGAAATAGTTTCTAAAATTTGAAGCTATAAATATTAGAAATTTATTATTTTCCTTACTTTTGGCATTAATTCTTCGATGGGTATCAATGAACCCTTAAATGCTGGAGCTTCTTCAGCTATTGGCAAACGAAACAGAATCTCCACAAGTTTCTCTATTTGATTCTATATAAGAAATGACTGATTTATTATATAATCTTTTTGATATTTAATATTTCTGATACATTATTTTATTGTTTACGTATTTAAATATACAAAATAGTGTACATAAAATATTGTACATAAAAAATAATTATAAAAAAGGAAGAGAAATTCATTATAACTTAATATTCAAAATTTAAAAAAATAATTTAGTAATTTCATAAAAATTTATTTTATTGCTTAAGAATATTTATCGGCAAGACGAAATGTTTGCAATGTAGTTAATAAAAAAATAGCTAATAAATAAAAATGATTAATATATAAAATATAATCACATTAAATTAATTATTAAATTAATATTCTCTGATATATTCAATAAAAAGAAGATAATAAATAAGTGAATACTTAACCCTTCCATTATTTTCTTGTTGATTATTGTCGGTTTGCCTCTTGCTAATCGCTGCATTTGAATGACTGCCTTCTTCCGAATAGGATTTCTTCGCCATTGTTAGAATTCTTGATGGCTATTTCATTGATATTTATTTATAATAATATCTTACTTAATAACTCAATCTTTTTAAACGAATTGTGAATAATGAATAACTTACAATAACCTCGAATGGCTGCTCATCATAGAAATTGTAAGTTGGCAAAGGTCTGTTGACAACCGTCACATCGTATAATGCAAGGGTATTCAGTTTCGCGCTATTTATTGATAGCTGTGATGCAATTCGACTGATTTCTCCGGTGTCACCAATTAGAGTATTCTAAATAAGCATTTTTAATTATACTAATGTATCAATTAAAAAAAACCTAAGTAAATAGACGAGATATTCTATAGAAATATGTAATGAATCAGTAGAAACGTACAAAATAAAACTATCAAATGAAAATCTTTCTGTATGTCGGAAATCAATTAAATCATAAATACCTTGAAATTTTTTCCGCCAATATGAATCCGGCGTGATCCAAGGGACTTCACGACTGATTTTGCGGCTCGTGAAAACATAATGAAATAATTTAAATAACTTAAAAAATTTTTTAACGTCTCCCTCGGACGTCCGACATGTCCGAAATGATTGAACACACGGCGTTTGTTACAAAATAAGCATCGATTCTTTCAATTTCAATTGTTCCAATACATATGGCAAAAATTAAAATAAGTATCATATGATTCTACATTCAATGTTTTATGCAAACATACAACATTTAATCATACATATAAATAAATGTAATTTAAAAATTAATAGATAGAAAAATATTTAAGTCAAATCAAATTAATAAAGTAATATTTTAATCAAAATTTTAATGGCATACAAATATCTTTTTCAAAATCGAAATTTTTATTTCGACTGAAGAATACTAAATTAAATTAATTCATAACAATGTCTTTTCTAACAAATTAGAATGTAAATATTAAGTTACATAAATTATGTTTAATTAGAGTTAAATAAAATTTAGTTAAATATCTACATTTTGAAGATAAACTTTAATTTTAAAATATACATTTTTATATGCAATAATTTACACTGCATGATGCAGTCATCTAGTGTTGCACCAAGAAAACAGAAAATTGATACAACCAGCGGTAATCCATGGAGGCTATTGAATACAGGGTGAATTTTAATGGATAAACTAGCTTTTTACCATGAGAGCTAGGTTACTGACATAATTCTAATTTATTAAACTATACATTGATAATGGTCGTTGTGTGTACTAAATGCCTACGTGTGATATAAATATATACAATGTGTGTGTGGGTGTGTGTGTGGGTGTGTGTGTGTGTGTGTGTGTGTGTGTGTGTGTGTGTGTGTGTGTGTGTGTGTGTGTGTGTGTGTGTGTGTGTGTGTGTGTGTGTGTGTGTGTGCGTGTGCGTGCGTGCGTGCGTGCGTGCGTGTGGTGTAGTAGTAGTAGTAGTAGTAGTAGTAGTAGTAGTAGTAGTAGTAGTAGTAGTAGTAGTAGTAGTAGTAGTAATAGAGTCGGTAACCCAGCTCTCATGGTAAAAAGCTGATTGACCATTAAGATTCGCCCTGTATGGGGAAAGCGATTTGACAAGCTCGGCGCAGGGGGCAGCACCGATCTTGGAGCCATACATACGCGTGTGGTCAGATGGCTCTGCCAAAGCCTTCGCCTTATTTCGTCCTTTTTTACCAATAAAAAAAAAATTTTATACGCGTTCACATATGTGAAAACGCGCATTTCGTCATTTTTTGTTTTATTGTTGGACTCCACTGTTTTTTTTAATTTTTTTATCTTTCGAGAATACATACCCTTCCTCATTATAGCATCCGTATGCCACACACATATTCGACGTTTAAAAAATTTTAAATTATTTAATTCTTTACAAGCACCTCAACGTGACAGAGTGTCTTCGGGCTCACTAGCGCTTCTAACGGCTAAAAGTGGCAAGCGTCTTCCCCATATCCTGTTTCTGTTACCGATTTCTACTCTACCAGTTCACTGAAATACCGAAAACCGTACATAAGATAGTTTTTACTTATATCATCAAATAATATCTTAATTATCGAGTTCCATCTTTAACTACAGTCTAAAATGCAATTTATCTTCTTACCATTCAAAATAGAAAGTACGAACTTATTGATTAAAATAATAAGATTTTCTATAGATATATTCTTTAGATGTATTCTTTCAGATGAATAAAGACATTCGTATATGTAGGCATTTCGAATCCAAGAGATGAAAAAAAAAGGATATAGATATGTATAGAATTAAATATACTAACTCATTAACAAAAACTCGTAGAATGAAGAATTTTCATTTCATGAAAGGAAATTTCAGGAAAGGATGTAAATGAATAGCTTCCTTTAATTTTAATTACTTAATTTATTTACATAGTATTCCAAATAGTATTCCATACAACAGCGAGATAGTTACAATATTTAATAAATAAGACATACATTTAATTTCATTCCGATACATACATACGGTTTTATTCATAACATGTAAAACAAGATTCAATCCCATATACATTTGTCAAGTTAAAAAGCAGTATTTGTATAAGAACACATCTCGCCGCATGTTTTTGTATTTGCTGATTAGTAACCTTCGTCTGACCATGTGATGTTGTAGGCAGGATACTTCTTTTTCAATAATTCGACTGATACCTGATGATCAGCTTTGCCGAAACCCTGTGTGAATCAAATTAATAGCCGAGAATTAACATGCATGTTCTCTCAACGTCAATGTAAAATATTGTCGTATCATTCATGACCTTTATCATGATAATGTTTAGGCCATTTCAATATACTCCATTAACATATTCACTAGTATAATGAACTACCCGGAAGCAATTATTATAGGAATAGGACCTCATGTTATTTTCAGTTTTACATAAAGTATACGCTTGACATCTCTACAACTGTCGCGTTGGCTGCAGCAATGCGCAAAAAGAAAAATAAGAAAAAGAAAGTAAAGAAAGTGGAAATTAAGCTTCCGGACTCTTTTAGATGAAATTCTAGTGACAAGTTGAAGTGTGCATCTTTTTAAAGAAAGCTAGATGCATGCAAGTGATACAGTCAAAAAAGATCTTTAAATGGATAAAATTAATTTCTGACAATGAGCTTAAAAGAAAAATAATTTAAATACATTAAATAGCGAAAATAAATAAACTGATAGAAATGTGCTTATAATAATTATGCGATACTTTATCTTAATTTATCTTAATATTAATATTAATATTGAACCACATTGAAATGTCACATGTTTCCAATCTTTGTACAGCAAGAGACATGAAATTGCATGAAATATTTTAATTTTTAATTCGCAAAAGGATAAAGATCGCAATTGCTATAGATATTCCTAAAATAATTCGAAACTTTTCAATTTTTGCGAGTGCAATATCGATGCTCTTTTCGCAGGAATTTTACGATATTACTAATGCTTGCCGCCGTTCCTACGGGATCGCGAATAATCTTCAAAATGTCGGAAGCCAAATAAAATACGTGCCCGTTGCATGTAGCTGCGACTGGCGATATGAAAACAGAGCATCCAAGGTGATGTTAAAATTGCTTTCCCCCGTGCGTCATTGAATTTAAAGAGCGCGACCCTCTTAAACTTACACAGTAATTCTTCTATCTTTATTTTAGTTATTTTTAATATACGCTAAAATCCCTTCCTTAAAGCGATCCCGCGCTTTACAAAATATTTTCTTGTCAATCTTGCACGACTCTCGTAATATGAACTATTTGTCTTTCAAGACGGATTGCGAATTTCCATATTTAAATTTTTGAATAAAATTCTTGATCTGGAACACTTTCGTCGCTTTAAGGTAGTATTTCAATTCGTTCATTCCTTACAACGATATCCATATGGTTACTAAAATATTTCCTTTGGAATCGCATAAATCTATAACATCATATTGAAGTGTTTATAGCAGATTTGCTTCCACAAATTACATTTTATGACCAAATCAAGTATTTCTCTTTAGATAACAATCTCGATATAATATTAAAAATTTGCATCGAGTACGATTATTAATAACTCTAACGAAAAAGAATTTTATCAAAGAACGATAGCATTAAAGCAATTCTACTTTAATTAAAACAAACTGTTTCCATTTTGTCGAATAAATAAAGCAAAATATTAAATATTCTGGAAAGTCTGAAAGTCTGATCAATACGAGATATCTGCGCGAGATACGATAATCGTCGGTATGGTAATGTAAAAAGTTCTTATAAAGTTCTTATAAAGTTGATATAAGAGGAAGAAAAGAAAATGAAAATACTGCAAAAGGATTCGTAAATGTAAAACGTAGCCTAATGCATCCCCCCCCCCGTCTAGCAGTAAAATTAAATAATATACTATGAAAATAAAAACTGGTACCGTCCATTATAGTTTTTGCAACACACTCGTAATAATTGGCTTATTTATTATTACTATTTACGCGAGATATCGTAAATGTCGTAATACGGCCAATAAAATCCAACGGCGTTACGGGAGTCGACAAACATTTCCGACTTTACGTAAATGCAATTGCAATTTTACGCTTGGAGGTCGATCGACCAGCTTCAAGGTTTATAGCATTTATACGCTTCGAAGCACTCGCGACGGATGGCACGAGATAGCAAAATTTTTGTATCTTTTATTATTGCACGCAAAACATCTATTTTAATACCGATTTACCGGCTATTGAAATACGGTACAGAAAAAAGAAACACCTTTTTTCTGTACTGAGTTTAAATTTAAACGGACGTCAAAGTCTCGTTTGAATTCTTTCCCTTTTGCTTCGACTATTGCATTTCCGTTTACGATAACGTAATAATAAGAGATACCCGGGGTAAAGACTACTCTATGCTGAAAAAAAAAATTTTTTTTTCTATTTTACACGTACAATTCTAATGGCTGATAAAACACGCGTAACTTTCTATTCGATTATGTTTGCGTCAGCGGCACGAATTCTCTCTCCGACGGACAAATTTAATCTGCTAAAGTTCGACATATGATGCCGCGTGGGCGTGAAACTCGTGATGAGCAACAGGGTGAGAATGAGGGTGAAAATGTTTATGTGCCGTTAATCATGGGGTATTGCGACATGTATTCCTCTGCCCGCGTTTGAAGCATTACCTGACACGACTCACTCATGTGAACATTCATGTCGACCAATTGTCAATCTTACTTCGATATTAGATGCAAACGTAATTGCGACTAGCAAGAACGTCGGAAAATGAATGGAATATTCATGTAGCGCAATGAATGTCGAGCAATGAATAATAATAAAAGTTAATTGAAAAATATAGAAACATACAAGGCGACTACCGGGAAAACTAAACAATTGTTATTTTATCGTGAATGGACAGAATGGGTAGAATGAAATAGAGATACTACACTATGCACTATATTATAGAAGAATCCGTTATTTTTATTGGTATATTGGTATGTAGTGTAAGAGAAACATGCGTGAAAAATATTTTTACGACAGTTAAATCAGGAACGCGCGGGAATTGATTAAATAATAAATTCCAATAAATTCCACTTACTTGCGAATATCCATAAACTTTGATGGTTTTCTCGTCGGGGTCGTGTTCAATTCTTCCACCGCCCACGCAATCCGCATGCAGGCCAGCGTGTTTCTTAATTTGTTCCTCAACCTCATCGAATATATTAGCTGAAACATAAATAAAATAATGTGCATGATTTAACAGAATATGATATAATTTTAAAACTTGTCAGAACTAATTACATAGTTGGATTACAAAGTGAGATAATTTGTAGCACTAATATGTACTAGTTTTTTTCATTCACGATTAACTGTAAGTTTCCATTATTCCTTAAAAATATCTAATGTATATTATCTCAAGCAGTGCTGCTTGCCTAATGCAGCAATGCGTTTTTCAATGATAAACTCTTCCGACTTGAATAGAAGTGGCAAAGCAATTAAAGGAAAGAGTCGACAAGCACAAAGCGAATTCCGCGGAAAATAAACCGAATCGCAATCGTATATCGTTATTGCTATTTCCCGTTTTGAAGAGAAGCAGAGACGACAGCTACGATTTCCGCTTTTCCATTGCTTCTCTCTCTCTCTCTCTCTCTCTCTCTCTCTCTCTCTCTCTCTCTCTCTCTCTCGCTCTCTTTCTCTCAAAGGTTGCGGAAAATTGTCGCAATTAGATAGAGTACCGATCACAAATAAATAGCTGTGGAAGCGAACGCTAATCATCAATTTGGACAAGGCGGGAGGGTCCTTTATGCGTCTGACATTATCGCAAATTGCACGCCCCTCGGTAAACGATGATGTATGAAATGCGCTCCTCTTCTGAAACGCGATATGGATCTGTGACGAAAATCCGTGTATTGGTAAGTATCGGGCGGTCAATCAAGCACCATTGTACGTCACCCGATGTGTCCACCCAATACGGAAAAGCTGAAAGAAAGGGCTTAGTATCGATTCGTAGAAAACTCGGGAAAAGAGCAACGTGCGTGTAGGCGTGCCATGTGTACCAAGAAATGTTCTTTGAAACGTACGCTATAATGCGTTAAAGTGCATTCCACGTGTGCGAGGTGAGACAGGCGATAAAGAGAGGATTTCTTCCCAATAAAATCAAAACGGAGTGCGAAATGTATCACGCAAAATACATAAAAACTGTCCCGACGTACAGCCTGTACGTGCAGCAAGAATTCCTATTAAATTTATCGATGCGTGCTACCTCATGCGTATTTCGCTCGTAAACACGAAATTTTTGTTATTTTTCCGTCTTATTTAAAATGTTATCAATGTAACAAAAAATTCTATTAAATAATTTAACATCATATTTATATTTATTATTTATATTATATTAATAACTTGTTATATTATATTAATGTACTATATTATATCAATATTATAATATTTTATATTAAATATAACATTTAAAAAGTGAAATTGAGAAATAACTTACAGTAATAATTCAAAGTTTATAAAAAATTTTAATATAAAAATACATGTATGTAGATACATAATTTTATATTAAACATAATATAAATAATATAAATTTCATATTATTTCTAAATATCTTCACCTCTCGACATATAACACGCTTCGAAAATCTAATCATATATATTGCAAAAGATATAAGTAACGAAGCCGAGAACCATTTTTCACCTCGCATGAAAAATGACGAAAATGTGTGAAATATAGCTTAAAAGTTGAGAGACTTCGAGAAATTGGAGACTTTTTAGAAATGAGACTTCTGAACTTTCTTCTTCTTCTTCTTTTTCGTTTTCTCTTTAGAGAACTTGACTCTGTTGAGAATAATACTAATTTAAATTCAATATTATATTGCTTGATATTGCCAAGTATCTAATAAGATTGCAATAAGCGTAACTTCTCATATTTTCGTCGATCCACAAATATATTTCTTTTCTTTTATTCGTTTTACTTCTTTGGTAAATAGAGAGTCTTTCCTATTGGTTCTTCGTTATTCGAATGAACATGTTTCGCAACGAGCGACACACCTACTGATTGGATCACGTTGTTGCCTCCGGAGACAAATAATATTCCAAACAAGACATTCTATACAAAATCTATAAGATCTCTCTCGTTTCCATGAAAAAAATTGAACTTTCAACGTACCCAAAATAGGTCCATGATAAATGGAAATAAAGACTACACAAGAGAGAGAGAGAGAGAGAGAGAGAGAGAGAGAGAAATATTGATAAATCCCTTTATTACTGCAATACACCTGACAATAAAATTAATGGCACTTTAATAAGCGCACAACTTTCTCTTTATTGTGCACTGCAACAATATTTAAAATAAGAGAACTATCTAAATATTCTTATTCTAATTATCAATTATAATAACATAATTTTTATAATCATCATATAATTATTAAATAATTATATTAAATTATTTAACATTTTAATCATGTTTATTTACTGAATAAATAAATTATTCATTGCGATGCGCAACTGTATTCGTTAAACTGAATTTAATGAATAACATGAAAAGCATAAATATTTCTAATCTAATAAATAAAAAATTATTGCGTAATAAGAGGCAAATAAAAGAAACGAAAATTCCTTTTCTCATCTTGGATTTCTTTAAATATTTATCACTTACATCAATTGCAATTACTAAAAAAACATGGGTAAATTACAAATTGGAATAATATAATCTTCTGTTCTTAAATATTCATAAAATCATTGCGAATCATTAGTGGGGTTCCAACGCGGTTTTTGCGGAAACGAAAGCGGCGAGGATCGTGTATGTCCTGAACAAAAAAAGGAGAGACAAGAAAGGGCCGTGGACAAGTGAGGATCGGAACCGGCAGTTTTATCCCCGTCCCAGTGTTCATGAGCCTTTAACTTCCACGGAAAAGAGCATATATCTTGTCCTTCCGGGTTTATGTGTTGCCCATTAAGAGTCCTCCCTATCTCTCCATTCAGAGAACGAGGACTAAGGACGAAAGGTGAAGGTAAAGGGGACGTACGCAGGGGAGTTCGCTCGGGGGCGTGCGTAAAGGCAACGAGAGATAATAGGAGAAATGGTCGGAGGCCAACGTGCGGAAATCAGCACAAATGGAGAAACATCTTTGAACAATGGTTCTGCTTTACAATGATTTGGACCACCAAAACTGATTCTAGTGACGCTAAGGAAAATAAATCGTTGATTGTTTCTGAAAAAACTATCGAAACAGAGACGTGTCATCACTGGATCTGAATTATTATCTGTACATAAGAAACATTATTTATCTCTATAAATATTATTTATACATTATTTTCGAAAACAGTCTAGGAATAAAAATTGATAGAGAATCGGTAATAATACTTGATAATAAGCAGGTCATATATTATTTAACTAACTTATTTCAACTTATCAATTTAAGCAAATTTATTGTATGTAGGAAAAAACTTATAAATGACGAATTTGCTCAACTTTTGCTTCGAGATTTCATATATCATATTTAAGATAATTCCTGTACAAAAATATACAAAGCAAATCATAAATATCAATCATTTAAAAATCAATCAAATATTTCAATACAGATAATTTCAATATAGATACAACTTTAAGTTAGTTAAGCAGATTATATCGTATCAAAATCTGTTACCATCATTCGATGTTTGCTTTCTGCGACTATAACCGCTAGCAACATCAAGAAGTTTGACTAGTTTGTACGAGATTTGTCGGAAGAGATTGACAAGAGATTGCAGTTGCAGATTGACAAAACTGATCCTGCGGTAAACGACGTCCGTATAATTTTATTTCCTGTTCATCCTGCCATTTTCAGAATAACAGGTCAACAGATAAACAAAAATGAATTTCAAATAAAATGCCACTTTTAAATGTCGAATCCATTATGCCAGTTTTATCGATAACTTTTTAATTAAAAATGATAAAAATAGTTTTGATTATATTGTAAAAAATTTTAATTATGTGCATAAAAAAGAAAGATATTAAAATAATGAAACGAATATATTCTGATTGTAGTTTTAATAATTTACTTCTTAATATTGATGATACGACGAAATAAATAGATTTAGGTACGTAAAAACGTTATACATTCTATATATAAATGCGTAATTTATATATTTGCAAAATTTACTATGTATATTTCAAAAATTTCTATTTTATATGTGGGATCTTCTGTTCGAAAAAGATGTGTTTTGCATGTCTGCCAGTCTGATTTCGAACGTTTCTCGTGGTCTTATACTTGAATCTGCTTATGGCCACATGGCTTATGGAACACACGTTAGAAATTAATAGAAATCGATGACAAAGCATACCCCTCAGTGGGTACTAAAAGCACGAACCGGTAACGCACTAAGTGCGAAACACGGTATAACGCAGAGTAAATACGACGTGGCTGTGCTTGATACGACATACGTGTAACATACAAGGAAGAGAGAGGGAGGGAGGGAGAGAGAAATGTATAGACTTCCGGTACAGCATAAAGTTAATCAGCTTGCAGTGAGTTTCTGTCGGTGGAAAGTTTTGAAGCCACAGAGAGCGAGTTTACACCGATTATGGCCGCAATGCGACGTATAAAACGATTGGCAGAAATATCTTTGGCCCATCGTGCATAAAATATCTCAATGTGAATATTTGAAGGTAGTTTTTCCTAAAAGCTACGTAGCGTATCATGAAAAAGCAAAGGTCGGAAAGCTCAAATTAATTACTCCCCCTTACCCCTCTCTCTGTCTCTTCTCTGCAACGTGATCTAATCCCTAGCTATATAGCCCGTCTGTCACAAACAAAATTATAATTGACTTAAGCAAAAAATATCTAGGTGCATATGCTATAATGCTATTATTGGAATTTCAAACGTTACGTTCTCATAGTGGTTGCAAATAAATCGAATAATTTGATGAAAGTTTAAAAATATTTCACAAAATCGTTGCAAAATTTTAGGTGATGAAAGAAGAGTAAAAAAAAAATAAACTACCTTGATGGAAATAATTTTACAATTTTTCGCGCAAAAAGTATGCAAAAACTACAATTTTTTATAATGTGATTATAACTTTTTAGATTTTTATATTTGCATAATTTTTACGTCGAATTAGGCGATTTGAGTCACGTTTGCAGTTTTTCATGAATTTTTGTAGAAAATTGTAATTTTCTACAAACTAGACTACGTAATGTTGTAGGAAATCATAGCTTTGTACGTAAAATAATGGAAAATTATAAATGTTGCCTAATCCATAATTTGATGTAAAAATTACATAGAAATAATCTAAAAAGTTGTAATTGCATCATAAAAAAATTTCCGTATAATTTTTTAAGATGCAAAATATAAAATTTTAAATTTAAATTTATGCAATTTATAAAATTTTCGACAGTGTACAACCAATTATACTGAGATCTCTTTAGTAACAATTGTTAAAAGTTACAAGTATTAACATTTTTCTTGTTTTTCTATTAACATATTTCTTGTAATATATATATATTATAATAAATGACAAAATTATTTTGGATCATTGTTTTGAAAAAACGATTTGTTTAACTATATAATATAAATTAGATGTATATAAATTAATTATATAAAATGTAAAAGAACTATTATATTAAAAATATAAAATATAAAAAAATTATTATGTACAATTTATACATAACTGTATGACGTCAATACGTAAATATGAATATATATGGGACATTAAAAGAATTGTACAGTTTTTAAATAATTATTGTAAAATTAAATAATAATTTAAAACATATCTTTCCATTAGTGCATATTGACATATACATTATATATACATTATGTATATTGTAAAAGTATGGAAATGAATTTACTACAACTTATCATAAATTTTTACAATTTTCACAAATTTATAGAAAATTGTGATTTGTTGTTGAAAACTTTAATTTTTCATAGAAATACGTAAATTATTATAAAATTATTTCCACCGGGATAATGATACGTCAAATAGAAGATTTCCATAATATTTAAATTTTCTATATTAAGTCTGCATATAAAACTTTTGTACTCCAGAATATTAAAGCCGGAATATTACTATGCATTAACTACGAAAATTTGAATAATCTTTTAAAGAAGAAAATATAATTAATTTGTAAAAGTTAAAGTTAAAAGAACGATGCTATCGCACTTTGAAATGTCAGACATTAAGATGACTATTGATGACAAGGGTGAGTTACAGAGATCGGGCGGGGCGATTCCATTCTTTGGATTGTACCGCCTCACTTTTGCAGATTTATGACACCGATTTGAACTCGTTATTGCAACGAGAGGTTCGCAGGACACGCGACTCCATGCTACACGATCATAGTAGCTTGTAGTAAAAACAGACGAGAGGATACATGCAATTAATACGGCGTCTCCGTGACATAAATATAAAAAAAAGTTTATTATTAGCCATGAGTTGCTCCGAGATGATATTGCGATCAAAATTCATATTACGTACAATTACTTTAACACAATCCATACAACTATAAATTGCAAATTATATAAATTAATATTTGAAATATGATACAACTTCAAATGTAGCAAGACAAACATTTATATAGATTTCAGATTTTATTTTTTAGAGTTCGAAAATTACGTTGATCTGACAGTTGATGGCTATTAGCTAACGAGGGAGTGCTATAGACTGTGAAAGCTAGGACGTGAAAGCTAAGAGATAAATTAGTTTACCTACATATGAGCTTACATTTGAAATTACTGATATCAAAGAAAAATAAGAATTTTCTCATGCCACACCGTGAAAACCGTATGAGATAAAATCGATACAGCTTAAATTTTTAAACGATCTTCCAACATTTTATGTGTCAATATTTGCCCCGAAAGAATTAATTTCCGTAAAGAGAAGCGTTTCGTTGAAACAACGCGGATTATTTGAGGCAGCAACGACCATCCGGCCACACTATGTAAGCCGAACAAATGGCTTTGTGCCAGATCTATTCTAACCGTCGACAGAAATTAAGACGTATCATCGACGATGATACATACTCTCTCCGCAAAATGTGAATTGCGATCATAAATCATACCTAACGAAACGCCAACGAAAGTAAAGTAAAGTAACGACACACAAGCAATTAGTGCTTCCCATTGTGCCAAAGATAAAATAAAATGGTGATTAAGAAAGAAAGCGCGTGGAATAAAAACGAACAATACAAAGTTCGTGCAACGAAATTATATCTTTCATCAATATTTATAACTTGAGAAATATTTAGAATTTCAATTGCATCATCCAATATTCATTCACGTACTGCTACTAATTGCTCTCGGAGGATTCTAAATCTGTTAAATAAAATAAATCTACAGAAATATTAGATATTTATCTATCTCATGCAATTTTTTTTTTCGTATACTATAATGATATTTAGAGACAAACGGATTTTTTTGTAAACTGCATTGTTGATGAAAAATTATATTATTGAGAAATAGTTGTTCATTTTCAAACTATTCATTAATTCATTTTAGAGTAAATCAATTAATTGTATTTCCAATTTCATGTTTCATGACTGTAGAATAAAAAGATCAATGATAAAAGTTTTTGATTTACATTTAATAAATATATAATGCGCTAATTTCATTAAATTATCTCTATCGCATTGTCAAGATAACACATTTTAGTAAAGAACTATTTCTCGTACTCTTATGATAAAAGATACGCTTCTCATTATTAAAAAAGCAATTTCAAAATGTTGACTACGCTGAACTCAATTAATCTTGGAGATAAATTCCCGGTATTCCACATGATTTGCTCCTATATTTATAAGGCGTTCATTTGTTAGTTCCTGTGGAGATACGAGAACGCAAAAAGCAGGTGATTAAAATCACAAGAACGGTATATTATGTCTCACGGACGCGAGAGAAAAATTAATTGGCCGCAGCGCAAAATTCTATCCCGCAGTGTAGGTTATAATAACCACAGGGCTTTCTCATTTCTTACTATTAGAAAATGATTTTAAATACCTCGTAGAAAATTTAATAAACTCCCATTTATTTCGCGACGTAAAGTATTTGACAGTTATTTACAATGTAAATACTTACAAAGTAATTATCATAATTAAAATTAAAAATGTAAACGTAACGATAAATGTTCCGAAAGGTATAATAAATCTTTTTTATGTAACGATTTCATAAAACAATGAAAGATTTACACAAAAATTTATTTCTCATCTTCTATACTTATAATGTCACTTATCTTTGTCTTAAGATAGCATGAATTTTATCATTATATTTTAATGCTTTACTTTGTATATTTATTAATTAACTTTCAAGCAGAAATAATTTAAACATTGTCAAGAACGTTATTTATCACATTTTGCAAAAGAAGAAAATCTTTTTAATTAGATACTGTAAGTCTTTTTATCGTGTATATAAATTATAATATTTATAAGACTTTATCAAAATTAAGCAAAGAAATTACTATAACAGTAATATTATTAAGATTATACTATAAGTAGCATCTATATACGTGCAATATACATATGTAATTAAATAATAATCTGAAACTATCGATTCGGGGTAAGTGATTACAGAATAGAAGGAAGAACAATAAAATTGAGAAAATACATTACATCTTTCGTTCATCTATCGACAATCGATATTATTGATTCGAAAATATATAATAGCGGATGCAAGATTATATAAGTAAAAATAATTGTATGTAAATCTCAAACATAAAATCAATTTAAAAAAATTTCCACATTCATACATATATGTATACATATATCTCCATCAATTTAACATTGAAAAATATTTTAAAGCAGTTTAAAATTGAAACATTATTAGTTTCATTTATTTCCTAAAATCTATTATTTTTATTAACCAGCATATGAAAAAGATGTTATTTAAAATGAATTTAAAAAATTTTTTAGAGATGTCACATATAATTATTTTTAATTATTTAAATTATAAAGTTTAAATTTGATCATAGTTCCAAAAAATTTGAATTATATAATTGTATGGAATGTTATATTCATTATTGATTTATTTTGATTATAAGCAAAAATTTGGATATAATTACTGTTTTCAACATACTTATATAATTTATATCGTATATCTTACTAAAATGTTCAAAATTACTGCAAATTTTCAGAAGAAAAGATTCATTTAATTTCAACAAGTTCCGATAAAGATATTCCTTGAATTTGTACGTTGTATGCAAGAAGATATAAAAAATCTAATCTGTAAGTAATTAGTTAAAAACTCGACTAGATAAAACTTCGGTATTGTTCATTCGGCTGCAAGCCATGAAAAGTAATAAAGAAATATTACGATTAGTCTTATCATAATCGCAGTAATAAAGAATACAAGTCGTTCAACCGGTATCATACCGATTTCAATTTCCTAATGCACTGTGAAACGAAGAAGCACGGAATCTCAGAGAAAGCGAATGTACGATACTAATCAGCGCTATGCAAAAGAAGCATCAAGAAAGTTTTTTTTAATTTTGAGAATTTTGAACGTACAGTTTTGCAGATTCATTAAACTATATTAACTATAATTACTGCTATTAAAGGATACATTAATTGAGTATTTACTTGACATATACGATATTAAAGATGAAACTTCATTTAAAAAAACGCCCGTACAATCCTAATATTCATTTAGAGAGAAACTTCTTTAATCTTCTTTAATCTAATATTTGCTAAAAACCTTAATTTGAAATATGCTAATATACGAATTACATCATCAAAAATCTTTTAATTAAAAGGAACAGCTCCAAGCGTATAACTGAAGAAAGTTAGAAAAAAAGATTTCCAAAGCACTCATTAGTCTACAATAGAACGAAAATGTGCTCACTCTCTTCGATTCAGCAAGTTTCGAGGTTTCCAATGCATACAGACGATACCTACAGTGAAACGTTCGTCTCGAAGGAAAGCTACGAAACGAATTCTAAGTTGCGGGAAGATAGCGTGAACTCGAATCGTGAAACTCGACCGAAGATTGACATTCTATCGACAATCGCCACCTTTGTCCTTCCGCAAGTTACTCGCACGATTGTCAAACATAACTCACTTTCCAATTGCTCGTCTATAGTATCATCTCAGACACAGTCCTCGGACACGAGCATGGAGATTTCAGGCAAGTTTCTAAAATATTTCTAAAATATCAGCTTTTCCTCTTTTAGCCCTCATATCATATCATACATATCATAATATTTTTAACAAACTTTATGTGTAATAAGTAATAAGGTAATCAAATTCACAAGAAAAGGACAAGCGCTAGCGATACTGGCAGCTATAATATACGTAAAGAGACGTTGAAGTTTCAAAGGACTGTTTAGTGAGTTCCTAGAAACTTTCACTAAATTGGCTTATCTACTTTAAACCTGTATCCTGATTCAAGACGGAATGAAAAACTATTTAACGGAAGAGTTTCGCCAAAGTAGAAATTTCGTGAATCAGAAAGCGAGCGAGAGACAAGTCGTAAGCGAGAGACTTGTCAATTAATAGAAAGTTAACTTGTCACTAACAAAAAGTAATTACAGAAAATTAAGATTATATAGAAAGAGAATTGAATCTTCATGTACAGAAAATATAATGTCAATTTTTATTATATAATTAGGTATGTACAGTCAAACAATTAATTCAAACAATCAAATAGCAATTAATATCCATCAAGGACTCATATTATACTTAAATGGTTCTAGATGATAGATAAGTTGCAAACTAATTTTTCAATATTTTATGCTCAATTCTGCCAAAATGTTTTATTTGATCGTGTAATTTTCATCGTCTAATTGATAAGCACACTATGCCTTGCCACGAAACTGATGCCTTGTATTCCAACAATCGATTAATAGTTCGATATATGCTCGAAACGCCGATAGGATGTCTATCGTCGTTCATGTCAATGTCACAATTCTAAGAGCGGTGCTGCGTATACATAATACGGGCGCATTACACAGCGGACCAAATTCGGACTGTCAATCTAGGAAGAAATGTCAAGTTTTTATTTTTAAGCTTGATTCTTAAAATCAATAATTCTAATATCTTTGAGTTTCTCTCTCTCTCTCTCTCTCTCTCTCTCTCTTTCTCGACTGGGTTTTCACATGTAACATTTATATTCATGAATCTTTGTTCCTATAGATCGCGAATGAAAGCACAAGAATAGAGGCTCTTAAGCGTTTTATGCATACACGTGAATTATATCCAAGTCAGATTCTTCTTCTTTATCGACACGATGTCCGAGCGTCTGTATTATGGCAATTTTATGCCTCAGTTACTTTCGTTATTTACAGTAAATGTATATACAGTAAATGCACGACTTCTTTCATAGATAACCTTTGACCATGTACATCTCTCGCCTGTATAGCGCTATTTCATTCTTTTATTTTCCATATTCGATATAGCTATCATAGCGAGAAGTAGACCACTGGAATAATACTTATGCAAAGTACACGTGACGAAGAATAAAAATAATTTGTGCAAGCTCAGGAACAACATCGTTACATTTCCATTGTTAAATATTATTATTTTCAATTTTATTAAAGATTTCTAATTGTTATAATAAGTTTAATTAGTGATAAAAGATATTTAATATCTATATCACTAATAAAAAGTACATGGCACATATTTAACAAATATATTTTCTTTTTATATTTATATACATTTTTAATAATTTTAAAAATTCAATAATAAATATATCATTTAATATGCAAGAAATATCAAACAGAAAATTTCATCAAATCGTCTCTGAGGAAATTAAAATTTATTTTATGAAAAAATAATAAAATAAGGAAATATGATAGAATGTCAAACTTTATTTATTTATAAAAAATTTCTCGTCAAGTATCTATAATTTGAATACCAGCATATATCAAGATTATGTTCTTTTTAAATTTAATAATTAATTTTTTAAATTTATTAATGCAGTTTAATAGAATTAAAATTTCATTTAATTAATTTAAGCTTTAACATAACTATATATTGGACTAATTAATTCATTAAATAAATCGTGATATTTCATATTGAAAATTAAATGCAATCGCTATTGCAGCGATTTAATTAAAGGCAGAACGTGTAGTACAAGTTCCAAATTGAAGACAAAACATTTTTGACTGACAATCAGAAAAAATATACAGTTTATAAGAATACAAATAATAGCGTCATGTGATTTTTTTAAATATGCGCCAATTTGTGGAAGGCTTAAAAGCTTTGAATATTTAATACTCTCACAGATCAATAAATACGTATCTAGGGACAATTCCGCTTCATTGATACAGAAAAAAAGTTTGGAAAGCCGAAAATCCGATTTGCTGGTAACACGTGATACTCTCCGACCGTAACAGTGATATTATTGTTCGGCACGCAATCCGCCGTGTGTGACCTCGAACTTTACACGTATCAATAACTTCGGAAACCAAAAATCTCAGGACTTGCCGCTAAAGCAACCTTTTTCACTCTTTCACTCTCGTTTGTGTCATAAAAAGCTTTAAAATATATAAAAGAGAAAATTCTAAGACTGAGAGACAGAGATATAGTTGATTTAAGTTTTTGTTCCCACACAAGCTACTTATTCAAGATTACCCAAAATAATCAAAATTTCTTTTTCCAAAGTATTCAAAATATTTTTATAAAAAGTGATCGCAAGCACAGAGTTTTAAATTTCACGCACGTGATATTCGTCAGTGATCAATAAAAATAATTTTCTTGCTTTCAGTATAAAGTTTTTCGAAGAGAGATTGTTTCTTGATGTTAATTTAAAATTGCACGTCATGTATATGTGAAACATTTTTATATTAATACAATAAAAAGACAGCAGCGATAATACATTGTATCAATAATGCATCAATTAACAATGCATTATTTATGATCACATTATTCACGTGCTAAAATTAGTTGGTGCACAAACAATCCATGATTTGTAACAAAACATGATTTATAACGAAAATAATTAATATTCCCTTATCAAATATTGAACAACAGTGAACAAACAGTAATATTTAAAGCTCAAATAAATATAAGAGAAATTGCAAACTGAATTTAATATTCCAATATCTTCGCAGCGCAAAAACAAGCGCCAAATTTATCAATTGAAATGTAATGAAATTTTTCTGATAGAGACATCGCGGCAAGAGAGATCTCGCGGTAGAGAAATCGCTACAATAACACAGACAAACGGCGAAAATTCGATGAAATTACACAGCACGGGGGAAAATACAGGTTGGTGAAAAGCAATGTACAATTAATCACCTGCCACGACAAACGCGCCCATCTCGCTAATGTAATCGTTTCGGCGTGGCCACCGGGGGGATGACGAGAATCATTTGTCTGATGGCGACGATACGCAGGTTGGGCACCGCGGCGTGTTCTTCTGACGACTCCATCGACGATCAATCCATCGGCGAACGCGCCGGAAATGTCGGAATGCGTAAAAAAAAAAATCGCGTTTTTCTACGCACCGTCGCCGTCAATCGCCGAACACACCGGTGGAGAGACGCGGCGCCGATTAGCGTTGCGCCGTGTACGCGTCGCGACGCCTGGCGTCGAGCGCGCCAGTAGACGGCGAGCCGTGCTGCACGACGGATGTCGGGCGCAACGTCGAGCTCTACTACTTCTCGCGGCTTAAGCCGACTCCGGACGGGTATCGCGTGCTGCTTAATAATCCCGGGTGAAACGGAAAACGAACGATATCACGGGCGCGGAATTACCGTCGTGCGTTAGGATCATCTTTTCACAATTCTTAAAAAAAAAAAAACAAAGAAACTCATCAACGAAAATTCATCGTGGAAAGTTTAAAGGCCAGGGAGAATTGGGGACCGGTATAATCGCCCACTCCGGGGCGAGAGCCGCATCGTCAACGCCGAGGATAAAGTTTGTCCGGGAGAGAAGAACGAACTTATCCTTTAATCTTCGCCTTCCCTTCGTCCCGAATAAATATAGAGATCAGCTTCGCGCACTTATAGCGTCAAAAGCTCTAGGCTCGTTGGAGCCGTATCGCTGTATCTTATTTAAACAACGTAGAAACGCATTGAATATCCTGACAGTATATATACTATGTGTATATACATCGGAAAGAATTGTCTGAGAATAACGAACTGTCAGTATATGATTTGAGCGTGGGCATGCGACTTGAATTCTTAAAGAGCGCTCCGGGAACAATTTGCTGGATCGCGAGACCGTATCGCCAGTAAAGGAACAAATGGGAAAAGCGTTCCTCGATTTCTCTCGCCCAACGGGGAAGATCGATACGATCGTAAACGGTGTTTCGGCGTTTATGGCCCGTCTTTAATACACATCACACTACGGTGATCCGCTGAGTTGACGATCGTAATAGGTGATACCTCGATCTCCTCATCTTCGTAGGCGGTGTTCGTAAGTAAGACAACCTGCGCACAAACTCTGCGCCTTATTATCGGAGCCGACGGATAAATCGGGATTGATTTGCGCACTATATCACGACGCATATTTTCTCATTAATTCGCCATTTTTGCCCGACCGCATTCCCGGTTTACGGACGAGAATAGGTTTTAGTCAAATGGAATGGCTAATTAAGCATTCGCATATGCTACAGTCGGACACGATGCTTTCCATGCGGCCGGTGATTGTTATAATTAATTTTTAATCATGAGCTATGCAAATAGCCCATTTCGCGCGAGCAAAATATCAAATGATCAAATGATTTAATGTTGACATTAAATTCGTTTTCGTGGCAAAATCTATTGAAAGCGATCTGTAATTGTGGAACAGCAAAGCAGCAGTCGAGTCGAGAGGACCTACTGCGATCAGCATTAAATAACATGATATTTTTTTATCCATTCAAATTTCTATGCTTTGAATGCTTTTAAATTACATTTTGATGATAATTTCTCATTTATTTAAAATTAAAGATGTCTAAAGATTTCTGTCAATATTATGAGAGGAAGCAAATAAATAGAGCTCCATTACGCATGTCAGAAAAAAAATCTTGCCACTATTTTTTTTCATCAAACTTCTTGCGTAAAGATATGATTTTTGAAATACTCAAACCTGTAAAATTCTCAAAAAATTCGCGATCTCTATATTCTTGCAAATTTAATTCATTAATTTCGTTCATACTGAAATAGGCAATCATTATTTAATATAAAGATAGATTTAGTGGAGCTAAATTAAAAATAGACGGACTTGCCTGACCTATTCGTTTATCGAAAAGGGAATATTTTGGGAAAAGACATTCTGCTTTAATATTGCACTCACTAAAGGATAACCAGGCATTCAGCAATAATGGATGCATAATGTCCCGTAATTTATGATCGTTGTTACAGCAGGTGTACTTTGATTCTCGACTAGACGATGCGCTTTGCACAATCTGATGCCGTTATTTACCGAATCGAATACCCAGTCAAAGCTGGTTTCACGTTATGTGTACCTATCGTTCGTTTCTCGATAAATTCCCAAGGCGGAGTTTATCTAATTCCAGCCTAATTTAACTCGTTCCATGAACTTCCTCAATTCCGTGTGCCACGACGAGAAACGTTGTCGCAAAATCCAAATGCATGATACTCGTCTCATTTGCCAGTTGGTTGAATTTCTCTTAATTTTGTCGCTCGTTTAAACATTAAAATTTAGAAAAAACCTTGTAGAAGAGCCGAGCTTTTCGGAGTGCACGCGCGAACTATAGGAAATACGGTATTTTGCATCATTAATAACGTCTACTATTCCAATCAATGACGTTCATATACAAGCATATCCGATTCTTGGCACTGTTTGGCTATATAAATTCACCGGTCGATGGTTTCTATAATTATGCGATAACGTAAAGATCATAAAATCAATTCCAGATGCGAGCTGTTGCATGTATAGTTTACATTGCGGAACATCGTAATCTGACTAGGTCGTGCAGATATAAACAAAGCTTTCAAAGCTTTAAAGTACTCCGCGATAAAGCGCTTACTGTTCTTAGATACAGAAGAAGATTGGAAAATGCACTCTCGCCTAGAGTTTAGGATATACTTGAAGAATTTACAAAATTTCGACTAGAGTACTTGTGGTACTTGCAGAATGTATAATATATGTATTAACGTAAAGGGAGAACTCGAACGAAGCAAAATTCATGCTTATTTTGAAGCATTCCGTAAGACGTTCGAAAACCCGTTTCGTATTACAAATATTTTAACAAAGTTTAAACTAAATTTTTCTTTAATTGGATTTTAAGTGAATTTTCGATTGAGTAAAACAAAAGTCTCTCTTTCTCTCAACTTGAATTGAAGATAATCTGTTATCAGTACAAATTTCCACAAATCTTAAGACTCGTCATTAAAAAAATATTTACTTAATAGTAATCTGTAGGATGTAGGATGTAGGATGGTATCAATCGTGTTAATTAAAATCGCGTTTGAATATACATGTTCATTAAAAATTTCCCCTTTTATAATATGGCTTAATTAGCTTTATATAAATACAGCGTAGTTTCACCTAAATTTTCGTCGTTTGGTAAACCATACATTTCGAATTCAGTAGTTGAAGCAGGAAAAAATTATGAGGCTATACATGTATTCGGGCTTTGTTCGGGAGGATCCGTTATCTTAAAGTCGATAGTCCACGCAAAAGGATAATACGATCAAACGAAGCAGATTACACAAGCGGAATTATACACTGTGATGTGGGACATACTATATATATGTATGTATGTATATATATATATATATATATATATACATACATACATACATACATATATATATGTATATGTATGCATGCGGCACACCGACGAACGAGCAAATGGTCTCGGTGCCTTTTGTCTGATCCTCGAAGTCCGATTTATTGTTCTTTTCTACGTCGCGGCGACGTGACCAAATGTCAACCATGGAAACGTCTTTTATGCCGTGCCGTATAAGGATATATAACGAAACCTTTGCCGCAAAACTTTTGTATCTTACACCCTTTTCTCAAAGTTGTTTCAAGAAGGAAAAGGATTATCGAACAAAACGCGGAGAAACTTCACTGGACACTTCTTGCATTTCCATCTCACAAAGAAACCGCAAATAGAAAAATAAATCGTTTGCTCGTGATTAAATGGTGCTTGTCAGGACAGGTAGATGGAACAGCAATTAACTGAGATCGATAGAATCGAATATCCTTCGCGATGTTAGGACTAGATATTTAACATCTTGATTGCAACATAACATTGCCTGTGTCATCAGTACTTGCTCGTCAAAGCCATTACGGCGCTCCACTTTTTTTTTAACATCTTTATTTTACTATTCCCATCAACGGCATTATATGCCTTACTATAATAGTTTACACGTTGTAAATAATGACGTGTCTATGCTGTACAAGTTACTTCGCTACGGTAGTTTGTATACAGAGAAAACCGCGATTGGCGTTATGTTATTACGAGAAAATATCGATCGAAATTTCTGTTACGCATTGCGTCCGGTTTCCTCACGTGGTTAGGTTCTATCCTTACATAAAGCGAACAGTACAACGCAAGCTTTGCTAATGTCACCCTCCAAACTGACCCTGTTACATAAATAATGAAGCTGATGAGTAATCATTATTTTTACTTGTTATTGGGACTCGTAATTATCCCAGGACTCATCGTAGAACCGTATTTACACGTGTGCTGTAAATATATATATGCGAGTGACAACTTTTCCGCTTTTATTATTTAACATGAAGTAAAATAATCTAACGCTGCGCAATTTTAACTGCGCGGTAAAAGGAGAGGCATAAATATTAGCATTATAGAAATTTACGCAATTGTAATTGAAAACGTAACGAGGCACAAATGCTACATTCTTAATACACTATTAAACGATAAATTTCACGCTCTCAACTTCACACACGATGATTTCGCAACCGACGATGCATAATATACATACATACGACCGATTATCTAAATAAACATTGCAGAATATTGAAATCGGCGTGTTGATTGAATATTTACGGTAAGATTAAAGTTACCTCATTTTACGCGCGGAAAAACACAATTTCCCCGCAAATTCGATCTATAATCGGAACAGAAATACGCTCGTGCGATTTAATCTTTTAAGCTTGATCAACGTGGCGAATTCAACAATGCACTTGGCGTAACCTCGGCCCGTTTCTTCTCTTCCACGTTATTACGATCGTAAATCATCGTTCGCGGTAACCATCTCGTAATACGCTCGTCACACTGGTAAACCTCTTGGAAATTTAAAGAAATGCTAGACCCTATATCGCATTGTACGAATAAATAATGATGACTTAAATAATTATCTAGGTCATTGTGTATTGTCACAGAATACAGTCACGATATTTATCTTGGTCCTTGTACGACGACATTTCACTACACAATTAATATTGGATAGATCAAATCGAGTAGTAACGAGTGAAACAACAAATAAAGCTTGCTCACGAAAATGACATTTAGAAACCTGATATAATTTTAGTAAGCTCCATTTATCCAAATAAAATATGTAATAATAATGATGTTAAGGAGGGGGGGGGGGGCAAGGTCCTCCACTCTGACTCAGATTAGGCTCATTGTACCTCCCCTTCTTTAGCCTACCGATTACCGGAAGCCAGAAGAGGAGTCAGTCTCCGATCGATAGGTCAATTTAAAATGGATATACATATACGGGATGAGGAACCATTGGAATTTGAACCCTTCCGTTACTAATCACTCGCGTTGGCACACGTCATCCCACATTCAAATAAGATGTAGATACATTTTTTCTTGCTTAACGAGCCAAAATAGACTCCATTCCAAACCCTAATCAATCAAAATAATAAAATCTTTTACTACCTTTCGGTATCAAGATTGAAAGCGCTTTGTCTTTTCCGAAAAGTACGATATATTATACGCATGTTCATGGTGCACAGTTCTCGAACAAACGCTTGCGTTATTTTTACTGCTACTATTTCGAAGTTAATGGCGCTCTATAATGCATTCAGGGCAGGCGGTACGATGAAGATGGATTTCGCGGTGGAGTCCAATTGCGTAGTCGCAATGATGTAATGCACGGAACTCCACGACGAACGAGCAATAAAATTTTCTTCCGATATTTCGAGAGCAAATTTTTTTTAATGGATGCCAGAACATTTTTATCTTTTCAAGATTTCATTAGCATTGCCCTTTCAAATAACGCAAAAAAATTGACCGCGAATTAAGATATATTCCTAAAATTTGAAAGAATCGAAACAGCAATTTTCCTATTTCTTAAATTTGAAGTTTCTTATTATTTTAACAACTATTTTAACTACACTTGTTCCGACAGACATTGACATTCTCTTCCTGTGATTTTCTAAAATAACGTTATTATCTTTTTTTTTTCGCTTCATCATTTCGCCAGCTCAGCTGGCAAACGTCGACACGAACATAATCAATTGGCATAGATTGTTTGCTGCTATTCAAAGCTCCAATCGTATTGAGTGCCCGCAGCCGCGTCTCCGCGCGCACGTTACCCATAATCACGTAAAAATACATCCGCGCACGCTGGTGTGTGGTGGATAACAATGGAAAAGTTGTTTAAACGAGTTTGAAACTCTGGAGAACGCGCCGGCGCGGCCATAACGTTATATTCGCGGCAATGCGAGATCTACGCGCAACTATGATATACCCATGTTCATCGAAACTCGACAACTGTCACTAATGAATAAACTTGTAATTAAAGTCGGTACATTCTCCGCGGATAGCATGGAATTAAAGAGTTCGAATACCGCTCTAACAAGCTTTCCCGTACGGATACCCTTCGGTGTTTTTTTTTTATTTATGCGCTTTCGAACGTCTGGGTTATAACTGCCTCAGTCGATTGCTTCTCCGATATCGCCAGGTCATTCTAACTTCTTCGAGTATCGAGCATTTTCTGACCGTATTTCTTTCAGATATCGCCCCTGTTTCTGCAAGCACGGTGACGCACAATGACAACATAATGTTGAATCATTCATTACAGCGAATAAAATGCTATTTTCTTTCAGTACCTTTCAGTTATTTGCAGAATATACATATATTTCATTTTCTACTGTCGAAATGCGCGCTAAAAGACAAATAATGCTAAAAGTAGTTTGAGAAATTCGATCGACCAAGGCTTTCGTTGTGTCGCAAAAAGCTATAACATTTCACCCTCTAACAGAGAGTCCGCAATATCGCGTAATTTTAATTAAGCAAACTTTGTGTTTAATGTAACCTGATAATTTTCTGACTCTGACATAATCTCTAACCAACACGATCGTGTATATTTTTATAAAAGATGCGTGTTTGCATGTATCTTTTCTTTATTTTTTCGTGGGTAACGTGGATTACAACTAAACATAATAAGATTCCGAAAACGATAAACACAATTGAAATAATTCGAAGCTGTACTAAGGTATCAAGGGCGAAATATTGCGAGACAAATCCGTATAAGAAAAGCTTTCTAAGGTAAAAGGTAAAAAGGATATGAGTGAAGACACAATTTCATACCTGTTGAAACTTATTGTAGCGTGTCTTATTATAAACATCACATTATTCCACATGGTATTCACAGTCATTATGCCGATTGTATAAATTCTCCTTTCGACTTCTCACAGATGCCAATATAAGTCGTCATATTAAAAAAAAGAATTTAGACGGAACCCTTTTTTGATAGAAAAAAAGGGAGACTTACATATTAGGTACTAAAAAAATCAGTAGAATAAAAATAGCAAAGACTTCTAATTTTCTATCGCAATATTAAATCCATCAAAATGGATGCGCAAAATAAATGAGTAGAAATGAGTCACACGATGGAAAATAGTTTTTCATTATGTATAATTTTCTGTCATCTATACGACTTGCTGCAATTTCTACTGTTCACTTTACTTTATATATCTGTGTAATTTCTATACATTACTTTTACAAATTGGATTGGGTTAAAATTAATTCCACTCTTGAAATAGTCGGAATAATTTCACGTTAAATGTTGGAGTTTTCTAATATATTTTCCACGAATGCTACGTTTAGCTTTAAAGCGGTTCAAATAGTAACGTATTTATATTATATTTATATTTATATTTATATTTTTTCTCAATGTCCACAAGTTATCTGTTTAATATTATATATTTTTCAAACAATTTTTAAATCGCTCTTTATAAATTTAAAAGATACTAATTTAAAATATCTTGTTTCATCTAAATATTATTTTATTTTATTTTCTCTCATCAACTATTATTTCTCGCTATAAGATAAAAATATCTAACTAATTTTTTAATTTTTATGTATGTTGCGCATAAAATTTTTGTCATGTTAATTGGATATATCATTTTAGCATCATTAATATCATTCAAGTACGCAATATCGTAGACGTTATTACTTTGGATTTTCCATGGCTAATCATAATCGTGACATATTGCTATCGTTATCTTATGTTATTATCGATCCTATTAACCACAGCATGTGTCTTCAATTGCTATCAATACACAGATTACAGTGATAAGTCACAAAGGATAGTCAGATAAATTTAGAAACCTTATCTAAGTAACTACATGCAGTTCAATTCGCTGATAACTTTTCACTATATATAGTTCGTGGTTGTAGTATCATTACCAGACATCTTCAAATACTGATGTTGAATGCTAATGGATTTTCTCGACCTGAACACAAAGTTCAATGTCGAACGATGTCAGACATCGTGAAGACTTTAATCAATATGTCAAAGGCATAATAATCGAAAGTTTCAACATGTCATTATTTATTGTCATTTACTGTTTTTATAGCAATAACTATATGTCGCGACACATAGCTTTCTTAAAATTATTAAAACAGATATGATCTAATTTGTATAATAAGTATACTTTTATTGTAAAATAATCTGAAAATTTCTTGAATTGTAAATAAAATTTATTTATTTAACTATTAAAACTATAATTTTAATATAGCATATATATATATATATATATATAATACATATATACGTATATGTAGATATAAATAAAAAAGAAAAGTGTTAGAAAAAACATTTCTCTACAAAAAAGTTTAATATAACATAAACATTAAAATCTAATTTCAATTTTTTAGGAGATAATATTATAAATTGAATTTGTGAACGCGCACAATTTAAATACAATTACATATAATTAATCGGTTTGAAAAATTCAAGACTCAGTAGAACAATCTCGCATCTAAAAGTATAGTCAATAAATATTAGACCACTTTCATTTGGATTTAATATCTATACGAAGAGAATTATTAGGCGAAAAGAATTGCGGAGAAGTCTCATTACCTACTGTGCGAACAAGAAAAGGAAGTTCCCATTAACCATCACTAAAAGTCGAGAAATTTCTTCGTTCAACTTTCTTAAACTGAGTTTCAAGTATCGACTCATTTTATAGAGTCTGCGGCGTGCGTTCTACATTAGTTTTTAACTTTTATTAAATATTAAAATTAATTTATCTTAAAAATAGACGTTGATAAAAATATTATATGAGTGGAGAATTAAATATAGTGTCTCACATGAACATAAAATAGTGTGTGTGAAAAAAAGATTATACGAACAATATCAACAATTTTTAATATTTATAAAACAGTAGATAATAATTCATCAAATAAAATTTTAAAATACTTCTTATTTAATGTTTTTTCTCTCTTTTTTATTTTTATTATTTTAAAAACTATAAATGTAATATACTGAGCATAAATATATCACATATTTACTCAATCACAATTTTCGTTAAAAATAATGAAATGGGAATTTTTACGAGCAATTGTAAAAGTAAAAAGTTCCTACGTTTAAATAAAGTTAATTAAATTTATTAGCAAACAACTGAAGAAAAATACATTTCTGCAGATTGTAGTTTCTTTCTTCACTCTTTCGAAATATTCACTTAATATTCTTAATTAAAGTATTTCATAAAATCGCACCTGGATAAAAGAGAAAGCATAACATAAATTCTTAGAAATATCTTCCATTTACTACCAATTCAATCCAATATTCTGCAATTTTAATAGAATTTACGTAACAGAACTTTGACAGAACAAGTGCAACGATTAGTCCTAACGGAACCTTGAAACGTGCCCTTTCATCGACTCGAGTGTGTCCAGGATATTCCTATTTCCTGCCACGCGAAGATCGCCGATATATTCTCCTATCTAACGTATTCCATGAAATTCCATGAAAGAAGTTCGAAAAGGACGGAATGAGCCAGTGCGAAACTATACTCTGTGAAAGCAGCGAAAAGCAATTCTGATAAAAATGCGATATCACGCCGTCTGAGCGAAACACAAACGGAAAGACTTCGGTCAGAGCCGTAGCGCGTGTGGGTGGTGCATGTGAACGAAATCAAAGAGAGTTGTGTGCGTGATCGTGTATTGCTTACTGGGCCTCTGCTGTGGCCGCGCTGAAACGAGAAAGGACGAAGAGATGGCGGAAAACAGTAGCAGCCATGTCGCACCGGAAACCACCGTAATTCAGTCCAACGACGAAGAGCAACAAAAAGAACTCTATCCCAACACGGTAAGTATCGTAATTAATTCTACCGGAAAGTGCGAATGAAATAACAAGGAAATTGCAAATCATGACTCTCTTCACTTAGAAACGCTTAGAAATATTATCATCAATAACAATTTCGTGGAACTTATTAAAGAAGAAGAGAAACATATGCGATAAAATGAATGTATGGGAAAACTGAGATACCGAGATGAGAAAAGAAAGTCCAATTTAAAATTGTAGTAGTAATTTAAGAAATTGATGAAATGTAACTCAGAAAATTAAAAGTAAATTTAATACTAAGAAGACGTAGGTCTGTATACAGGTTTCTGAACAATGGCTATTTTATATTTTTCTGCTTTCTCTTTTGTTAATCTTTTAAAATTTTCATCGTTAAATATAAATTTCTAGTTGTTAAATATCAGAAATATTTAAATATTTAAAATGTTATTATGTAATGTAAAATAAATATTAAAAATTTTTAATATGAAATATTTAAAAAATTACCGAAAAAATACAACGAAAAAACAATAAAAATTTCTTGCGCTATTACTAAGTTTGTAATTTTTCAGAGAAAAAATATTTTCTATACTATGTATACATATGTAACAAGTAATCAAATAAATTACATGATTACATTATTACATTATTACATTTATTACAATTTGAGTCCAAAATAAGAAGTCTGAACTTAGAAGTCAACACAAATTTAGTTAATTTTCTTAACATTCTGTCCTTGTGTCAGGAAATTAAATGGGAAGTAATTTTACCGATGTTACTGCGGATTTTCTTACACAGGTGGAACGTAGAAACACTGCGGTGGAGAATTGCGACGCAAAAACCGAGAGAACGACGAATGAAAAAGAAGAAGAAGATGATCATCAGATGGAGGCGAAATCGGATCAAGCGCAAGAATTAGAAATACAGATGCAACCGCAGACTGACACGCGAGCTGACAGGTGAGCACGCAATCCTTCGGTAAATCAACAATGATAAGTTATAGAAATCAGAAAAATATCGATGTTTCTTAATTGCACTATCGACGATCGGATGATACATTCAACGTCAACGCGCGTTTATTTTTTTTTTACTTCTTGAGCATTAAAATAACAAACGTTTTAAAGATTTTAATAATTGTAATAACCTAATGAACAGTGATCTATTTAATGATAGTACAGGATTATATATTTTTGTGCGAATGTGACATTAGATTAATTAGAACGTCACGACAAATAGCAAAAAAAACTAAAGAAAGCTTTTAAGAAAAGACGAGAACTTTTTTCATAGTATTATTTTTCCATGACGAAACTTTGGCGAATTACGCCAGTTAATCTTCTCAAACTACGGCGTGTTATACGATCGTACAAATATGGGACTGACACAACTTGGCAATACGTCAATATGACTAATTAGATAGGATCAAGTTACGCGCAAATTCACATTAGGGGCACATTAAAGTTTATAATATGCCACTTATATTATAACTCTAATTAAATATAATAAAGACATCAATTATTCTAATTGCATTAAACAATAATTAATTTCATATTGATTAATTTTGTTAATTATTTATCATAGTATAAATAAATATCATAATAATATACAATAATATAATATGTATATAAATATAATTAAAACTACAAAGATATAATTAACGTTGACTTAAATTGCATCTATGAAATTATATTTATAAAATATTAATAAATCGTCTAAATATATTGTATACCGCCAAACACAGCTAAAAGTGAAATTAAATATCTGAAACTTAAAACGAAATATTACTTACTAAAGTATAATACTGAAATTCAATATCTATTGAAAGTATAAAATTGGTTCAAATTAAAATAAATTTCTTCTACGTAAAGTAATAATGTCAAGCATCGTAAGGAGCACCGAGCTTCATTGCAAAATTCTACAAGCGATTTTATACGATCTGGTATCTAATAGTCATCTTGGGAAATTCGAGAGCCTCGAAGATAGTATCGCAGCGAGTGAAGTCCATAGGGCCTGAAAATCCTTAATACATTCACGTACCCATGTACTTGCATGTTATCAGATTAATTAATTCTCATTGCTCAATGGTCTTAGTCGCGAAATTTGCAACTACGAAGCGAACACTACGTGATTCGATGACTAAAATAGACGAATGAACTCTCGTGTACAGCAGTATTGCGCCTCTATTATGGTAATACATTAATAAATTGAAAGCCATTTTATTCAATATTTCGATAGGACAAATCAATCAATCAGGAAATCAATTAATAAACAAATAGTCGATTTGATTTTTAATGTTCTACAATAATTCTATATTGTACAAGAACTTTATATAACATTTGTTATTCTATGTTGTTATTAATAGTGTACAATCCTCTTTATAAAATAAAGATTATTAAATGTTAGATAGCTGCGCGAAGAAAAAAGGATAAAGAAATAAGTAGAACCTATGTTTTCATATGTAGAACAATGTTTTCATTCAGTTAGCTGCAAGTTAGATGTATTTAATAGCAGCAAGTATTGAATACGTATGTACGTCCAGATTAACACATTCACATGTCCTGCATACGAATATATTCACGCTGAGTTAATTTAAGAAGATAATCACTATTTAACTCTCTGAAACTCGATCTCGGGCTAAATGAAATTGAGAAGTAAATATTCTAGTAACAATAATTAATTTATAGAGAGTAAATAATTTAGAAAATGTTCAATGTTATTATAAAATTATATTACAATATTCGTAAAAATCAATCTTTCGAGACGATTTTAAATCGATTGATACATCGTGTTTTACGTATTTCTTTTTAAACGTTAACTTTAGATAGGTCAAAATAATCAAATTAAATAAACAATATTTTTCGCAAAAGACTAATTCGAAAAATTACAAATATTCTTCTTTATAACGACTAAAAAGGAGAGAACATAAAATGTGTTATTACGACTATTAAATTTCATAAAGAAACGGTAAATAAAAGAATTATTACAAAGGTTAAAAATCTGTGGTACGTAAATAAAAATTCACTTGTATCAATAAAATTGTCTATATAGAAGCATTTCTCCAATGGAATTACTTTTCCAACGGAACGGGGTTAAATTAATGTTCAACTTGCAGCCTTCAGCGAGTTTATTAATGCATTTTCGCCGAAATACAGAATAAACTGTTAGTTAATTATAACAAGCTAATTAATTCATTCGCGGCTATGAAGCTTCGCGATGGCCGAGGGTAAATTGAAATTTAAGCGTGGCACTGAAACAGCACACGATTTTGTTAACGGTCGTGCGTTTTTGTCAACCGTCATCCACGGTTATATCGGAAAAGCCAACGCCGATATCTGTGCACTCCACGATATCGGCGTAATAAATGCAGCAACTAGTGAAATATGCATCTAAATTGGATGCGTCGAAACGATTTACGGATATGCAAAAATTCTAGATTCGAATAGACGGATATTGCTTACGCAATCAATAAAAACGGAATTCAACTCAATACCAAGATATGCGATAAACGCGGCGACATCACAACAACGTCACGACGTCACATCAAACGGGATTTTCCATGTCTCGTGATATATTAATAAATCTATAATCCGCTGTAGGATTTACAAATTTATTAACTATAATCCCGCGATTTTCATTAAGGTACATCGTGTAGATGGTAAAAGAAAAACATCGATAGGATGTAATTATTGAAAGCGGAACAATAGCAACGTGGAAGAAAATCTAATATAATGTTCTTCGTTATATCATAATTTTAAATTTGATGCTGGAAATAATCTTCATTAAAAATTTTGTAGCATATAATTCTCATTCCGGTTAATATTTATACATTTATAAATAAAGGGCGTACCTTTAATATTAAAAGATACACTGCAGAGGTAAATTCATATTCAATCACTAACGCGTCGGCATTGTAAGCGCGAAATAATTATTGGCAAAATATGCAAGTTAGTATGAATAATGTTCTCAACATTATTATTGCTAATAATGCAATATTTGTTTATTACCGCATCGTTAATTTCAATACATATTTAACGAAGCCCCACCAGTTTCATTAGTCTTACGCGTTGTAAGCTAAACGCCGCTTGCAAGCAATGGCAACAAATGTCAAAATGTATGCAGATTTATACAGTACGCGTAATTCAACCCCAGCATCGACAGCAGTATTACTAATAGAGGGGTAAGCATAGCCGCTGAAACAGGAAACTCGGTATAGCTAACAAAACTACACAATCTATTTTCAACTATCTTATACGACAAAAGGAAACAGAAATATGTAAAGAAACACGGTTCTTTACAATATACAAATTAATGTATTTAAATGTTAATAGTTAAAAGTGATGTCAGTCGTTCGTAAGGATATTTAATTAAATTGATAATTATCTTTTAAATATTATCACGCACCGATAGAATCAGAACCGTTAGAGATATTGTACATCTCTCTTCTTCATTCATTATTTCCAGATTTGTGTGATACAATTTACTTATTTACTTATTAACAGTCATAAATATTAAATTCAGTATTCAATACTTTTAAATTAGATCTCAACAATCTTGCTCTGTCACATTATCATGCAATAACTGTTAGATAAATTTATATGTGACAACAAACTTTTATATTTCATCGCGGGAACAAAATATCTACGACGCTGCGACAATTCGAGCGTACATCTGAAGAGCGGTTGAAATGAGAAACCACGATACAAGTAGTACACGTGAAACCTCGAGTGCTGCCAGGAGATCTGACGATGGAAAGAGCAATCGAATAGAAGGCAAGGTTTTCAAAAGACATACACTTGAGCATGTGAGCCTAAAAAGATACATTTATGGAATCTCAGAATTTCTATATAACTATATTTTATATAACTTTATTATACGTTATTATTATCTCCTTACTTTACATACGCTCATTTTCTATAATGTGCTGTTGATATAAATTCTTGGCTTCTTTCTTTATCTGTACAGGTGTTATACGCATATTCAAGAAGTAAATTTTCACAGTATGTATCTTTTTATACCACGCCAAAAACTTCGCAAAGATATAAAATGTCATGAGACACACGATTTATGTACCATTTCTTTTCCTTCATAAGTGAAGACACGCAACTATTACATATTCTCTAAAAAAAGCTGTAATATACGTACATATATGTAAAAGTTCATAATTACTCTCTGCCTTGTATATAATTAGCGGTCCAAGAAAAATATTAAAATCATGTCTGTTGGAAACTCAAGATTTGCAAGATCAACGCCGTTTGGGAAAGCGAAAACATCGTACGAGCGCTCTGATGTGAATTCCTCTACGCGCTTTTGAAATATGAATAGGAGAATTCCCCTTGAGATGTTCTTTTATCTGTACTTTCTCTCCATCTTCCTTGTGCTCCTTTGCGTATTTACACCATCCGATTCCACGTCGATATTTATGGTGCGACGTATACACACGTAATGCATCTATACCAGTAAAATGTCTAGAATACTTATGCGACAGTACATTGAGTTTGATACACTTTTACACCCCCGTGTATAAAACCAGGGCAAGAACTACCCGCAAGGGACTCGATTCCATTTTTTATCTCTCAATTCGAATCGTTGCTTCAAAGCTCTCTTTCTATCCTTAGAATCCTTGCCACGTTTCTTCGATTGCCCGTCGCTCTCGATCTCCCGTCCTAATCGGAGAAATGTTCCTACGCTATCCGCGCGTAGGCGAATAAGATTATACAACCATGCAATAAAAATAAATCAAAACTTAAGAATATCATCTCGATTTAATTCATTACGTAATCAATTACATAAGCGACGTTTATGTTACAATATCGTGCCAATTAAATTACAAATATTTGCCTTGAAGGAAGAAACGTTCCAATATTTCCACAAAAATCGTTCAAATTTCTAAGAAATTCATATTTTTCTTGAATTTGTGTGTTCATATGTATATAATTCCATTTAATGGTACCGAAACCAATTAAATGGAATTAACTGGAATGTTTCAACAGTTGGCAGCGAAAAAGCTGCAGGCGACAGAAAACGTTGAGCAGCGCAGCAAAGGAAATAGCACACGGTCAAGGATAAGACTGGCTCTATTTTCATGAAAAATCTCATCAACGCGTCTGAAATGTGATATTGCACCATCTGCAGTTACCAGATACTCTATTTGTAAATTATATATACCAGAATATTCTTGTGTTTTTATCTTTATAAATTTATCGAGAAAAAGCTTTCTTTTTAATGTATCAGGTCGTGTATTTTTTTTCATATGATTTTTATACATAACAAATTACGTGTTACGCAAAATAGATATGCGAAGTTATTGTATGAGATTTAAAGCTGTCAAACAATACTGAAACGTATACAATTCATCATGGATATATTCACGAGTGAACGCATTACGTCCGATCTCGGATAATGTCTAGAGAAACATTCAACGCAAAATCTTACTTCGTGAATAGACACGGCTACATCAATCGAGTTTGTATTACAATCTTTTCCGACATCTTCACAGCCTTTTTTTTTTCTTTTCTTCTCTATCATGATAATACGATGATGGAAATCATTTGATACCGGCTACGATATAAAAAAATCATGTCAAAGCGAAATAGATAAGAAAAACAAGTTTATATAAATCGCTCTCTTCATAAGTTTCGCTATTCTACATCAATAATTGTGATTAATTAATCATTTAGTATATTACAAGATATATTACAAGCAATAAAAAATTTCTGTAAATAATTATACATTTCATATTTAAAATATTTTAAAAATATTTAAAAATTTAAGAATATATGCATATAGATTTATTTATTTGATAATAATATGCCATGATTATACAATAGAGCAAACAATTTTAAAGAAAATCAATAATAGCAAATACAATATCATTACATTCAAATGTATTGTTATAGCATATTCTTTCATATTACTGCAAGTATGTAGCGTGCAACAATATATAGATAATATTGGAAATTCGATGAAGTATAGCACAATTGCATTTAATTGGTTATTTCAATTAATGTGTTAACGCTATTACGCGAACTACGTACAGAAGTACAATCAATGCAGGAGCGATTAACATTATTAGAATACGAGTATAGACACGTTAGTCATCCCGAAGAGGATAACGAAGAACATGCGAATATAGTTTACGGACGGACAGAGCGCGACATTAGAAACCGGCGCAGTATCGCACCCCGATGTTTGCCCTTAAAAGAGACAAGAACGATGATTCCCGAGTTTGATGGATCATCGCGGCATATGCTCCAAGAGTTTATAAATGCATGTACGTACATACGTGGTTCAGAGTATAAACCCCGCGGATGAAGAATCATTGATTCAAGCAATCCTGTATATCAAATTAAAAGAGAAAGCCATGCAAGATTTCGAGACACGTGATATTTAAACATATGAGGAGTTAAAGCAGCAACTCGAAGACTGCACGATTACCGAAAAGAATTCCGACGTAAATTATACGATTAAAAAAAAAGGAAGAAAAACGTCACGCATACACATAAATAGACTAAAATTATTTATAGAAGAGTAGCAAGAATACTCACCACAAAAGAAGATTGCTGCAGGAAGGGAAAATGAATTCACTACCAACCAGGGAAAGTCTGACTTAAAGACAAAATGGGGCCCACAACCAAATTAATAATAAAGTCCACAACACACAAATAAAAGTTACACTAAAACTATATGACGATGGAATGTATCTAGTTTGCCGAATCGTTTTCAACAAAGGTGACGTCCTCAGCAGAGGGGACGGGAGACACCTGTATGATCACCTCCCCGTCTATTTCAATTTCGGAATCACCCGAAACATAAGGTCGGTTCTTTTTAGCTGAACCGGCTGCACTAGTTCAGAGATTATCTTTCTCCTTCCAATACGGAGGGAAAAGGATAGCCTCTAAACTAGTGCATCCAGTTCAGCTAAAAAGAAGTTTAGGCCTATAGTCCAAGTCCCCCATAATGCTGGAAGCCTCGCTAAAACACTCGTCAATCGCCTCATCCAACTCCTCCGATTCCTCAGCCACGAGAAAAACCTGCCCGTCCGGCACAGTAAAATCCGGTTCCTCTCGTGTATCGGACGAAGTCTCTACGGAGGAGTAATCGCGATTAATCACTTCACATTTGGGGGCAGTGCACAGATCGAGGGATCACAAAAGACTGAAAAACGCACTTGATGACAGTAGCTCAAATATAAATCAAAATTACAGCCATAGCAGAATTTGAGATTTAGATTTTTTTTTTAGATAAGCTACCAAAAAATAATATGCAAAACATTCTCCTCGGGAGGAAAAAGGGAACTGCTATGAAGTAGTTTTTGATATTTGCTTACAGAATATTCGCCTGCTGGAAGGGGCAACCCTTCCTTGAGGAAACCCAACGAACCAGAACCGCCCTACGAAATTCAAAAAATGAACAATGAATTACGAGACAGCAACCAAAAATTCTTCATTCAAAAGCAATTCATATATCCCATGGCGATTAGCGGACTAACTACAGCGTTAGTAATCAGCATTGTAGTATATATAAAAGCGAGAAATAAAACATGCGCCCGACTGTTAGGATGTACAATTAATCATCTACGCATTTCGGCCGATTTCCGAGAGTCAACGCCTATTGCTTCGCCTCTCCTCGTCTTAAGCTCGTCTTAAATCTCGTCTATAATGAGTCGTAATCGTAAGGTCGTAAGCAAATCGATCAATCACAATCAAGTTTTTTTACACGAATTCTTACAATTCTTGACGGTCATTGGTCGAATTGCTTACGACCTTACGACTACGACTCATTGTAGACTAGGCCTTACAAGTTAGTAGCAGTAGACATTGATTCTCGGAAATCGGCCGAAATGTGCAGTTGATGATACCTTATAGAACAAAAAAAAAATGCTATTTTATAAAATTATTGTATATTATTGTCACATAATGATAAATATTTTGTATAATTACCTTTTAACACGCGCGTCTTGTTATTTATAACATTTTAAGAAAAAAAAAGATAATGTACAAATTGGATAAATGCGTGTATCTCAAAAAACGGTGCAATTTCTCAAGAAAATAACTTGCGTGTAAAAAAATTGCGAAGTATCTTTTTTCTTTTCATGGAAAATGTCATCTTGTAAGTTGACGAGTGACATTGATTGATGCAATCAGTCGACGATCATTATCAACAAAGACAATAAAATGCTTTCATCCGTGTCTTTACAAGGAAAAAAAACGATTTTAATATGTTCGATGTTAAAATGAAATTATTTATTGCGCAATGAACGTACGCCTTTAAACACATCGAATGTAATATTTTCCTCTGGACACTAACAATGTATTCACCTGAATAATACCTGAAGATGAATAAAAATCATTCGCCTGATGTATCGATAGAAGTTGCCTTCAACTTGTTTAGAATACTACTATTGTACTTGTAAATATAAAAGCGCGCGTTTTTATTTTCGTTTTTCTCTATATCACATATTTAAAGCTGCAAGGTACTTAATGAAATTTAACAACTATGCATAATTATATGTAAGAAGAACATAACTTTATTAATGTTGCTTAATGAAACTATCTTATACACTACACAAGTTTCTGAGTATAATGAACACGACTCTGAACGAAGTTATATGTTCGACCTAACAATAATTTTCCTCTAATGATTGTATGTGAATTTGCTTGATGGATACGGAAATAACACGCAAATATACACGCCTATAATCGAACAATTAAATGTCAAGTTTATAATGTATTCTGATGTATCTTTAATATCGCATTTTTAATATCCCATAATTACCGATAAATTAATAAATTCTCAAAATATAAAACTTAAAATTGACTTGACGAATAATGTAGCATACATCCTTTTATTTGTAAACAGAAAATAAACAAACAGAAATTGTTGACCAAGTATTTCGACTTTTTTAATGAACTAAAAAGAAATGATGAAAACAACTACGAATGCGCTTGTCGTTCTGCTTTGCACGGACAATAAAGTGTTAATGTACATTTCTTTTTCATGTCGAGTAACGAACGTGGACGTAAGCACGAGTACTCCAGTTATATTCCTATACATATGCAAAATATATGCAGTAGGTGAGATAAAGCCGTTTTTTAAAAAGAAAAAGAAAAAAGAAAGAAAGCTGGATGGAATTATGCATTTCACGTTCTACGAGATCTCAAGAGGTGATATGAAACAGGGTGTTTCTCCATCCAATGCAAACTAGATGGAAAAGTGCATTTTTTAACAGCACTTAGGTAGAGCGTCGAATAAGTAGTAAAATGTAAAATTTAATATTAATTAATTTTATAAAAATCAAAGATATATAAAAAATGTGCGTGTGCGTTTGTACGTGTATGTGTCATAAAACTTTAACAGATCATAGTGTCAAGATCCGACATAAAAATAGCGCTTTACCATTGTCCATACTCTTTAAGATTTCCGTTGTATAAGGGAATGCGTAAAAGGAACAGTATAAAAGCGTATTCTAACAAATAAATATCGGAGAAAGCAAGTATGTAATCGAGAATCTCATAGATCTTAATTACATCAGCAATTGCGCTATAGAAAGGTACATAATAAATTCGAAGCTCTGCAAAAGTACTCTTGAGCCACGAGCACTTCCCTTAGTCGTTGCAACGAAGAAAGAACAGCCTTGCCATCGCATTCACAAAAGTAGATTGCTTCGGCAGTGTCACCATTTTTGCTCATGAATTTTGTCAGACATTCTTTCAGACGGTCGGTCAAATTTCCTTTATTTTCTTTCATTCATCTGCGGTGACATATCCCGCAAGCGTATGTCAATTTTTACTGTTTTGCTGTATATACATATATATATATATATATTAAAAACAAATAACGCTGGCTACGCAATAAGCGATTTTACAAACGATGTAACGAATACAACGAAAAACAACAAAGAGATAGACAAAAAAGAGAGAAAGAGAGAAAAGGCAAAAATTGACAAAGAAAGAAAGAGATATGGAATAACATTACATGTCAGATGGATATGTGTCTCAACGTATCAAATAACTCCACGAGACACTCGTTCGAAATTCAGCTTATTATTTGCAATTCAAAACTCCCATACAGCCTTTGACAAATTCCATAGATATAATCAAAGGTTTGTTATCCGATTACAATTAACGCTTAGATTTCAAGATAAATTAATTCTGATATTATTTAAGCATATTCGACGAATATCCCTTCAACGTTAACGCTTAAATACTTATATTTACCAGATTTAATTTATGCATTTATAAAACTATTCACAACTTATTATTGTACAATATTACTTATACGTATACTAGTTGCATTAATAAAAAATTCATTTTTCAATTTTACCAGTTTGTACACTTATAAAATTAGAGTTAGCAATTAATAATAAAACTAAAAATAGAAATTATAAATAGTATAAAATTTTATTAATTGCGCATAATAATAGATACTTAAAATTTTATCGAATAAAAGTTAAATTTACCTTTTTTTTTTACAAAACGCAGAAAGTAATGTAAAATTTAAAAGTTTGACAAAGTTTGATCGAAATTTACAGCTCCCAATGCTGAAAATTCCTATCAAACTAATTAATTATCGAGCAGTCTGCTACTTCATTAACCCGAATAATATAATGTAGGAGCAGCTGTACTTTCACTATTTTTTAAAGAACAAAAAAAGCACTATGATGATTGGCACATTAGCGATATTCTGAGATGTTTTACGAGCCATTAAAATTGCTTTCATCTATTGGCAATATTTCAATAGCCAATATTTTAACAACTTTCATAGAAGCTAATCGTAGATTCAAAAGTTCACGGACTGCCGCTTTTATTATTATAATTTATATTTTATCATGAAATTGATTGCGAAATTTTTGCAGAAAACTAAAAAAAAAAGAATATTAATGAATCTTACAAGAGAATTCAATATTACGTTAGCATTAATCTTATATAACCGGTTGGTTTTTTAACATTATCCTTATGTCATTGAAGCTTGTGTCATTTTCTAAGCTACTTTAAACGTAATATAAAAAAGGTTTTATATTACGTTTTTAAAAGGTTTTAATGACTGCGCAGGATCAAACGGAATAAAAACTGACAAGTAGCTAATTTCTAATTTTTCCTACAGAATGTACTTTACTGTTAAGGAGAGAAAGACTTTAATAGGATTGAAGAGATTTAAGCTTGATAGGACCAAATCCGATTGAGAATGGCATAATGTGGCTCACAAATCAAAATCACGTACGAGTATAATGCTTCAAACATTTATATCGTGATTCTGTAATTACAGAATTAATTAATTATGATCAAGGTAATTTCACAATACGTTATGCGACGAATATATTGCGAAGAGGTAAACGTAAATTACAGTCATAATTTGCATTTGTATGTTGCTATCATGTAAATTTCTTTATATAACAATAGTTAGATAAATATTTTTTTTCTTTCTTTCTAGTCAATCCCCGTTACTGAGGATGCTTCCAGCATTACATCTCAATCGAATGCATCGATCCTTCTCGTTTTGCCGCTCGAATTGTCCATATAAGAAAGTCCGGGCCATTCATATAAGAAAAAGAATTTCGTCTCTTATGTAACGACAAAAGTCAGAGTTAGTTACAGCCCGATTCACATATATCCTCTTAAAGAATATAATATTCTATATATAGTATTCTAACGGGTGCTGACTCGTCATTATTATTGAGTAGTTTTTTCTAAATTTTGACCAGTTTCCTTCCGACGCCCTTTAACATGCTCAACATTCTTTTCTTAAATCCTCATGATGACTTTCAAAGATGTCCCAAAATTTCCCAGATAGAGAAATTGTATACAAATTGCATAAAACCGTTAGATACATGTGTTGAAACGATAGATAAATATACTGCACCAATATTATTAACTTGCTATAATATAATGATGATGTAACATATTGCGTTTATTATCCATTGTATTCACTATTAAAAAAAATATACATATAAAAAAATATATTTATCTATCGTTTCAACACGTTGTATTTGATGACTTTATGCAATTTGTATACAATGAAAGAATTTCTCTACCTGAGATATTTTGAGACAACTTTGAAAGTCATCATGAGGAGATTAAGAAAAGAATGTTGAGAATGTTAAAGGGCATTGGAAGAAAACTGGTCAAAATTTAGGAAAACCTTAGGAAAACGCTCAATAATAATGATGAGTCAGAACTCGTTAGAAAAAAAAAAACATATATATATATATATATATATATATATGTATATATATGTATACATATATGCAGGAATTTGTTGAACATCTTCAATTACATTTCTATTATCTGGCTTGTTTAAATATCATTTATATTGGATTTATTGCTAATAGAATGTGAACTTTTTATTACTCTGAGCTTGAATCAAATCGTTGAGAAAAATTCAATATAAAATTGTAATCGCGTAAAGTGCAAACGGCACAGAACGATCATAACCGAGCAAATAATATCGCAATAGAGCTTGAATGTAACGCATATCAAGATTTCAATACGAGCCTCTCGATGATATTGAATTGTAACGTGCATCGCTGCCCGATCCATTTATTAGGAAGATTATTCCATGCACTGCACTGCGATTCAATGTGATGCGTTCATCGATTCGTGTTACGGCTGCACGTCATTTGAACGGGAGACAATGAATTCTGAGTGACAGCGCATGGACATCTGCCATCTACCATCTATAAAGTTATGAGAATTTTCAGAATTCTGATGCAATCGACCAAATTCTGATTGAAAAAAAAATCGCGTTCTTGCACAAAGAATTTTAGAATTCCTGATGCGTTCCAAAAAGAATTTCGTAAGGCTGATATATTATTTTGTGGAAATTCATAAAATATTAAAGGTTTCGATTTTATTTTTAATAATTCTACAGTTGTCTATAAATAAAATAAATAATTCTGATTGTTAAAGTACAAAACATTCCTCAGGACAAACTAAGGTGCCAAGTTTACGCAGTGTTTTACTCTTTTCTACAAAGAATTTTCTTAATATTCATTGATTATAGATTCTAAAAGATTTTCTACATAATTCTACATCATTTTAAAAAAAAATTCTTACAAATAATTTTTTTCATTTAAAATAGACCAAAGGCTAATTTTTATCTCGCCTTTCGAAAACAATCAAAATTTCGCTAATTAAAAGGATGTGAAAATAAGCGATAATATAATAAGATAAGAACTTAATATTTTTTCTATTAAAAAATGGTAATAACTTTCTCTTTCTTTGTTTTAATCAAGATCGATTTGAGTCGTGACATTTTTCAACAGAACTCTACCGAAAAAACATTATAACTACAAAAAGAATTTTAATGTGTATGATATTTAAAAAAATTTCAATCTCTAGAATTTAGGATAGAAATTTCCATAACTTTTAATTATCGTAAAACTGTCGTAAAACTTTAATTATTTCATATTAATAGCTCTTCTTGAAACTCTAAAGATTTTTGAGGAAAAGCTAAAATTAATTACATTACATTACATTAAGATTCTCCAAAAGATGATCACCATGAATGAACGATCGTTAATGACGATCGTTCCGAAATATAATTATTTTAACAAAATTATTGTCTGTATGCATCAATGTAACTATTCGCTTTGGCTTTCGTGAGCAATTTGCAAAATTTCAAAACACGTTTAATGAGAAAGCTGTGAGATGAAAAATCGCGATAAAAAAAATTATTTTCTCGGTTGAGGGAAATTATTTCCTCGATGCGATAACCAGTGAACATTCATTTCATTATAGTAACAAAATAGACGACCGTCTGGGGCCTTGCATTCGCAATGACCTCGCTAGATGAACACAGCCAACACTTTAGCCAAGAACTCTGCCGTGCGATGGTAGCTTACCTGGTCTCATCACGTTACACACGCCGTCGCTCGAATAAACCGTAACCCACCGAGGCCAACCGAGCATCAACAAAATATCACGTGGGAGCGATAAGAATATCTGCCATTTGATCAGGCCCACAGGGAAATGCGGGCAGCTTTTGGCTCATGGGATTTATTTCCCATTTCCGGCATGCCAACCGCGATTCAGATCACCACGAAAACATTGAACCTTGACCCTTCGAAAACTATCCATTTCGCATTTGCGCTTGTACGTCAATCAAGAACAATAATTATTTCGAGACCAAGATTTATCTCTAACAAGATACAAGTAACGAATAATCACATTGACGTAGTTTTAAAGCTATCCGACTTTGAAGCTGAATGTATAGGATATATATCCTGTGTAACATAAAATGGAGAATAGAGACGTGAAATACCTTCTCAAATTATTACAAATATATTTATTTATTATAAAATATAAATATATAAAATTATTTATATATATATATATACTATTTAGCAATTTATTAAAAATTTTATTTTTATGAAAAATATTTCGATGCGATTGAAAGCCGTGTTTTATTTCGGCGTGTGCAATTGTGCATATAAAACATTTCTTCGTCAAACGTCGCGTCATTTATACATTTTACAATATTTGGCTTCTTTTGGCATGACCGTGCTGGCTTCATGCATCAGAAGCAGCACGTTACACATGCTTTCATCGACGACGGAAAAATTTTATTCCGGCCTCTCCCTCCGCTTTAGATTTCAAGCTTTCGCAATAGTATACAGCACGACGTTCGTTTCCGTTGCGTGCGCCTGGGTCGCGAGAACTACATCGCTACGTCGAGCCACGCAGTCCTCGTAAAATGACGCCCGATAATGGGCGCCGCGGTGCGAAACGATCAACGTTAACGTCTCGATGCACCCTGAAATTCGAACGCATGGAGAAAGGCGAGCGATTGCGGCCCGCGATTGTCGCATTCAATTCGAAAACCACGATTGATAAAGTTGAAACTACGGTAACTTGATTACGCACACCGTGATGCACTCGGTGGTTATCGATATGCACACGATATATGTATATTTTACTAAACACGCGAAGCGATGTATTAAGATAGGAAATATAAATGCGGAAATATAACCACAAGTTTACGTAAATTGCGGTAATTTATGTTCTTATAGCCATGTACATATAACATGAATATACATATGTATTTATTATATATATATATATATATATATATATATATATATATATATACATATATATATATATATATATATATTCATTTAAAATAATTTTTTAAATAGTATATACTTTTTATTAAATATATTTATTATAATAGTTGTATTATTGTAAAATATTATCATCAATAGTACAAAATGTTTTTTTCATACAATACAAAAAATCTCTAGTAGCTCTATAATATTTATTGTGATATTGTCATTATAATTATTAAAATATTATCATTATAACTGTATCAATTGGATACAATTATAAGAAACCAAGTCGTTTTCGTGATTTTTAGTTCTACATTAGTGATCGCGAAGGGGATAATATATTATACAAAAATGAAGAAAAAATGAAATAAATGCAGTTCTATAGACAACTCTAAAACTTTATTATTCCACTAAAGCAAATTTCGGGAAGCCTTAGAAATTCCATCACATCGATATCGATATTTGTCATTTATTGCAAAAGGAAAGATTACCTGAATTTTACACAATTAATCCGCAGCATTCACCGTAAAACAACATAATCAGAAATGGAATTGTGCAAGTTGGCCATTTCAAATGTTTATGCCAATGATTTATGCGATCTTAACGCAGTTTACAGCTTTTTCTGTTTATCGTCCGCGATTGCACATTTCAATCGATGTTTCCTCATTGCACATTGCTGTTTTATGCGCTGTTATTGCTATTTAGGACCCGTCGAACACAAGAGAGGATATATTAAAATCAGTTACAATTTTTTTTAAACATTTCGACATTTTGAAGCATGAGAGATTACAGAGAAAAAAAGTTAACATAATACTATTAACAATATTTTACTGTAACAGACTCATATCAAAAGTAAAGATTTTTTTAAAACCGCTTAGTGACAGTAACATAATTTCTAATTAGGTTAACGGGAGAATATATATAAAATACTGCTAGCACAATCAGATCTATTAAAGAAAAGCATGAGCATTACATTATGAAAAGAATTTCTAGTATTTTTTAATTTCTCTCAGTTATCCACCCGAAATGTAGCCAAATGTTACAATCAATACAAAAATGTACAATGTTCAATCAGCAATAAAAGAGCAGTGTCGCAAAATAATTGCATTTACAAATAATTGCCACGATTAAATTTTCATAACGTTGTATCCATGATAAAATATGAAGTTTAATTGTGTTTAAAAAATGAGATTTTTACAGCGTGCAATTATAGCACCAATTTTAGTACATACCTATTAAAGATAATAAAGGATAGCACACCGCGCAAATCAGTACAAGGGGTGCAATGAAGAACGTTACAAATACAGCTGACAGGTAATCTATCATTCTCAAGGTCGGATAATGTGTATAGTGCATCTTGTACAATTCCCTGTAATGCAATTACCGCTGCGATAAATTACAATCACGTAGAAGTATCAGCGTCACGCCCCGTGATCTACTCAATTGCGACGATATCGAAGTCTAAGGCTATCAATAGACGATACCAACATATATCTTTCACAAATTACTTTAGATGATAAGAAGGAACCCGCCATTAATGAAGAATATTTTTAAAACATTAGCAAATTTCTTTTTCTTTTTTTTTTGCTTCTAACTTTTTATTTCAGCGATTAAATTTCAAATTAATATTAATGTCATTAATATTAATGTCGTGAATAAGTGTTATGGTATTATATGTATAAGTGCATAATATGTTAAGTTTACTTGAAATTTGCTTCATTGATTATTGAATGCCGCAAACATTTTTATTATTAGATGTTTTCAAATTTTAATTAACTGGAATCGCTTGCGAGTTTAATAAAGAATTAGTATCGTTGAAATAATTTCCATCTAACTAACTGAACGAACTTTTTTATTACACTTGGAAAATATTTTTTCACCAGTGTGTTACGAAAAGATTAAGCTATAAAAAGCTTCGTAGAGAACAAAATTCTCCACGCTCGACGCACAACCTGTGCATATTTAGTTTGTTTTTTTCCGCAAAGCGGCATAAAACGACGCAAAATCTTGCACGACGCAAAATTCTCATGGTAACCTACAATTAAAACAGCAACAAATGCCGTTACAAATCTACATAACCTACATAACTTATTTATGGTGTAAACGTTTTAACTTATTAATTAAAATTACGCATGTATCGCTTTGTTTGAGCAATTTCGCAACAATTTTCAACTATTTTTGCGCGGACTTTTTTCTGAAAATGTAATTAAAAAGGCAACTCCTTAATTAAAATTATATAAAGTTTGTTTAAATTATTTCGAAGTAATACAAGAAATCGGAGAAATAAAAAGTGTATAGGAAATTATATAAATGCTAAATTTAAAAAATTTGAAAAACAAAGGAAAATTTTTTCCGATGTGAAAAAAAACATTTCTTTCTTACATGAATGGAAATGTTATATAAATTTGGTTCTTTAATGAATATGAAGCATTTAAAATAAATTGCTTTTTATCTAATAGCAAATACAAATGTAAACACAAATATAAATATCTCTCCGTAAAAACGTGACGTAATGGTAGATCGCCGTGGCACGTGTCATACTTTTCCAGTTTCCAACATCCGAGAAACGTGGGAGGAATAAACAAGCTACAATACTACTGTTGGCAAGTGAAATGTCAACAATTGAGATTGCTTCTCCATAATCCTGACCGATCAATGCCAATGATTTTGCGATGGTAAATAAATCATATCGCGTCTACTAAAATATTTATATGCTTTCTCCGTGATAATGTAAAAAAAAAAATCCGTAAAAAAATTTCGTAACTCTCATATCTACTTGATCCGCATTTTAAAAATAAATACAGTCTTCCAATAAGTAACACCCTTCGTTTCTTCTGTATTTCAGAAAAATCGATACGAGTCCGGATCACATATCGGATGCCATGTTCAGTAGTCAAAGGTAATATGTTATTAGAACATTGAGATTATAAACAATTATCGAAATATAAATCGCAATCTTTTCACATTATATTTTATTTTTGTGTCTCTAACGAAAAATTATAAAATTATTAAAAATACTTGTATGTTATATATGTATTTACATACAATAATACATATACTTCATAAAATGTTCTTTACTTATAAAAATAATAAAAAGATATAAACAATTCCATGTTTAACTCAGATTTAAATTTATTATTTAGAATCTTAATTTAGCAAATTAAAATCGTGAAGAAAATTTCTCAGAAATAATTATTATAAATAACAAAAAATACAAATTATCTAAATTCACATAATATCTGCTAAAAAATGCATCGTGATAATAATTGGCAGTTAATAATTTATATTTTTATATTATTAATATAACTAAAAATTTCATGTAAGTCAAAATATGCTAATGTAACTTATTTATACAACATGGCTGGAAGCTAAAAAAATAAATAATTAAAGTCGTGAGAAATTCTTGACCCGATTATTCTCGGACGTATTTGTAGCTTAGTTAGCGGAAAAAGGAAAAGTATTATTAGATCTTCAAGGTCTGGATAATTCGCTTAAGAAAGTCTGAAGGGATGATACCTGAAATTTACAGTGACAAAGAAGGAAACTTTCTCAAAGTAATCTGTTGCCAACGAATATATATATGTGCGTGTGCGTGTGTGTGTAAAACATAGCAAAAAATCGTGAACGCGAAAAAGTATTAGTGTCACAATGCATATTTATGTTATCAGAAATTTTTATATGGAATTTATTGTTAAGTTATAATTATTAGGATTTCATTCATATGTCATAACATAAATAAATATTAAAAACAGATTATCTTATTATATTTATTAAAATGCATTAAATATCATAATACGTTGATTACAGCAATGATGTATCTTTAGTAGTTGTTTCATCCTTTAAAAGCAGATTATCTTGTTATATTTATTAAAATACGTTAAATATCAATACGTTTGATTACAGCTTTGATGCATCTTCAACTTATTTTATCCCTTAAGATCTTTCAAATTCAACTATCATTTCAGATTAAATAAACATTCAGATTAAATAAACATAAATAAACATATTTATTGATCAAAGTAAATGGTACAAAACAAATATGTTTATATTTAAGCAAAACAGAAAAACAGTATCAGCTTCAATTCAAGGCAAACTTTCGATTCTGTTTCAAGTAAAAATATTTTATTTTCAATAATAGTAAAAAGCTTTCGCTTCGAATAAAAGCGTATTTTTTTCTCCCTAAATTCTATACTTTAGATATTTTTACACACATATATTTTGGATGTTATATTTCATGCTTTTTTAAAATGCTTCTATTATTTATTTCTATTCAGTCATACAACTTGTTCGTTCGTATTTTATTTTGCTTTGAAGCGCATTTAATTTTTCAGCTACATACGTGTCATTGTGCCATCGAAATATGTGCGAAAAAATCAATCTAAAATACGTTGAAATAAAAATCTTTTTTTTCTCATTCAGGATTATGTATTCAATATAATTTTAAAATATTAACAAAGTTAATCCTGTAAACAAATCTTTTTTATTAAAAAATATATCGAAATAAAATTTATATTTATATTAATTTTTATCAAAAATTTCTTATTCTAAAATTTATATGTATATGTATACACATATATATGTATATAAGTAAAAGATATTTAATATGGATTTAAGTATAAAATATTTAATACAATTTACAATCTTTTTTCAAAGATAACAATTCTACTTGTTTATTATTTATTAAATAATATTAAAAGAAAGCCATTCCACACTGATACGAGAAAAGAGCATCAAAAAGAATTTGGACTGAAAACATCTAACAGAATTTCCGTGAATGCAGTCAGTTCGTTGTAAATCTTGCTTTAACGCACTAACGTTAAAGCAAGCATCTTTCAAATACTTCTATGATAAGTATACGTACAACCGCACAACCGGATAAAGTTTGATTAATACACACGGTGGCTTCAGACCGCGCGTTTAATTTAAAAACAAGGTTTCCGTAGTTGAAGTAACGGGATAAACGGAATAGTACAATGAGTTCTGTTGTGGAGTTTAATTAAAAAGCGTTACGGATACCAGGGGCACATTCTAAGACATATTTGCATTAATTAACTCCTCGCTTCGTTAGAAAGAGCCAGTAACGCTTAATAGTATGTGCGTTGTAAGATATTGATCGCACATGCAATCGTATGTACGTACTAAAATAACTCTATCATCACTAATGTTAATCTTTCTATTTCTGTTAGTATCTTTATTTCAACGATTATATAAATATTCAATAATTATAAACTTTAAGTACAAATTTGAATTTTGAGAAAAAATAAAACTAAATTCTTTTAATTAATATTTTTCTATTCTATCGAAGAAAGATTGATAATAAACTGACAAGAATTAAGGATTTTGCAATCGAAACTAATTGTAAAAGAATTTCAATTTTACTTTACCTTACTATTATCAAGTATAATACACATATTGTAGCTGAAATTCAATAAGCTTAGAGAGATTGTAATCGTAGTTGCTATTCTCGGATGCGTATTAACACAAACGTGGGATCATCAGGGCGCTTGAGATAAGGGTCTTACAATTAGCTAACTATTATCAACCAAAATGCCAAATAATCGTTATTCAATTCATCGTTGTTAATTAGTACAAAAGTCGTTAAACATCATAGTGAGTATTAGTGAGTAGCACAAATTATGCGAAACAAATGCAGGCGAACAATTCCACAAGTACGAGTCATTTATTTTAATTACTTGTTGCTTTTGAATGATTATTCGAATAAATTGGTTGATAATGAGCAAAGCCATTGTTAATTATTGTCGCAGATTAAATAATACAGGGACGATAACGCGTGCGTACGTACGCTTTGTCAGATTATCTCGAAAAAGATGCCAGAATCAAATGCAAACGTATCTTGATGTAGTATAGATACAGTCAATCGCGTTTAAATAAGCATTATTTACTCAGTATACGCGAATGCATCGCGCATTTGACAATGTGCTATTGATGACAAATGAATGCCGTTGATATCGAACGGCACGCAGGCAGGTACGCAAAATCCCGGTGAAATTGATAGCTCGCTTGATAAATGATAAATGGAATAAAGCGGATCAGACCTACGGTCAATCCGTATTGTAATCACTAGTAACTGTTCTGAACCAGAAGCGACTTTATCGTGAGATAAATTAATTGGCAAATTGTCTCAGGCAGGTGCAAAGACTCGATGCTGAAACAATAGATTAGGCTATAATGAATCTCTACCGAAAGGTTCAACGGATTATGGAATTGCAATACCTCTGTGAAGAACATCGCGTTAACCGTCCTGTACATTCTTAAGTATCCTGTTCCCAATTTACTTTAGATTGTTATACTTAACAAAAATTGTGTATAATGTATATAAATTGTTTAATCTCCCAACTACACGCCACTGTAGTGGCTTCGATCAATTAATCTAATCGATTCTTTAGAAGGAAACATCACTACTACAGTGGCTTCCCTCTAAACGATTTATTGAGACGAATTACCGCGATAATAATTCTTTTTAAGCCTCGATATCTTGTCATTATCAGAAATATCCTCAATTGTTTTATCCTGCATTTATTCTATCGAAAAAACGTTCGCGCTTTTTTAATCATATTCTCCGAGTTGTATGTACATACATACAGCGGTACAGCTCCACATCAGTTATAACAAAGGATTAATTCTCATTGTTTAGATACTGAAAAGAAAACACTGTGTGTCTTTCTGTTTTTAAATTTTCAAGCTACAAATCTCGTGAATAAATTTTATACACCATCGCGGCATTGTGAGCCCTTTCTAATCTTTCATCGGAAATGAATCGGAAAATTTTAATATTCTACACAATATTATTTGGATCTGGAGATAGAGAACAAGAAATAGGAAGAGAGGAATCAAGGAAAGTTTTGGCAAAGCTGAAGATGGATAAGACGATGGGATGTACGATATTCCAAATGAAGTGTGGAAGTTTGGGAAACAAGAGGGGTGGAAGAATGAGTGAGGAGGATTTGTAATAGGATTTAGAGGGGAAAAGGAATATAGCTAGAGGAATGGAGGGAGAGGATAATAGTGACGGTAGTTAACAAGAGACGAGAGGGAGATAAGGGAATATAGAGGGGTCGTCTTTAATGCCGTCTGTACAAAATTTATGCATCGATCTTGACAGAAAGGTCGAGAGAAGAGAAATAGAGGATAAAGCACTAAAAAACCAGACGGAATTTAGGAAGAAGAGGAGAACGATAATATCTATGTGCTAAATTATTTAATAAATAGATAAGTAGGGAAAAAAAAGAGAGGGAAACTGGTGGCTTTATTTATAGATTTCAGCGTTGGACTCGGTAATAATAGAAAGAACTGATAGAGGTGAGAGGGAACTGGTAGTGGGTAGCTAAATTTTTTAGCAAAACAAAAAATGGGGAGAGAATACGACAGGTGTTCTGGATAGCAAAGGGGATGAGACTAGGATGTCCGTTGAGTCCGCTGTTATTCAATCTTTTGACTGCGAATGTGGAAGAAGAGGTGAGAGAGAGTCTCTCAGAGAATATTAGGGGAGAAGGATGGAGGGAAGGAAGAGTATGTACAAGGATATGAACAAGTATGTTTAAATGAGTGAGATGGAGTGAGTGGCATGGAAGGAAGGATAGATAAAGAGAGAAGAATGTGCGGATCAGGGATAGAAATACTGTAAACGGAAATGGAAGCCGGTAGAGATAGCTAAAGAGCTAAAGAGAGATAGAGTTAGAACGAGGGAGTATATACGTATGCGCGTGCGCGCATATGTGTGTATGTATGTGTGGAACATTAGTTAAGATGCAAATGGCAGGATTAAGTTAGAGTTAAGCTAGAATTAAGTGAGTAAGTAGATAAAATACGACGAGTAGTTCAAGTTTAGACTAAGGATATTTGATACGTTAACATATAAGATTTTGTAATTTGCACTATAAGTGGAAGCATTAAATACATTCATATTACCTGAATTTAATCTTCCAAATTAATCTTCTTTTAACATAAAATTATTTTTTTATCTGCAGGGTATACAAGAAATCCTCGCCGAATAATAAATTGACACTTTACTTAGCCAGCAGAGATATTATCGTTAGTGAAACCAACAAGAATGACAACAAACTTCTAGGTGTCCTCTTAGTTGATCCCGATTATGTGCGCGAAAAGAAGGTAAAACGAATTACAAATATTTTTTTAATGCCATTTTTAATTGTTAAAATGTTTTAACCGAAAAGACACGTACAAAGTCTACTAAATCTTTTACAAATTATTTTCAAAACTGTATATAACATTTACAAGAAATGTCGATATCTATAAAAAGAACTGCTGGAACTAACATAAGACTATCGAATCTTGAAACGTCAAGTTAAGTAACCGAAATAAACTCTTCAAACTCGTAAAGAATCTTGTTTAGTTACAGCGTTAAATCTACTGGAAAGTTCCTCCATAACGTCTGATCGGAGATAAATAAAGTTAGATTGCGAGCGCAATTTTAATCCTGAAAATATAGGAAAAGAAGAACAGATGAAGTATTAGTACTTTACTATATTTGTTGTGTCAAAATCTTAACAAGTTTACTTGTTTTCAATAATATATTTTAGAATTTCTAATACATTCCAATTTATTTTATATACACAATTGCGATATAACATTAACATAATTTCTTTATAATCTCTATGGAATATAAAGGAAGACTTTGTAATAGAAAAATTTAAATTAAAAGTTGTAAATCCATCATGATTATGTGCATATTATTTTAGAAACAAGTTGAAATGTTATTTTTATAGGTATTCGGTCAGATAACGCTGACTTTCCGTTACGGAAGAGAAGACGAAGAAGTAATGGGCCTAAAATTTTGCAACGAGGCGATGATGTGTCTGGCCCAACTATACCCATCCTATGTAGGAGCTCATCATCTGGAAATTAAGAGCCCATTACAGGTTAGTCCGCAAAATGTTACAATAAAATGAACCACTGATCATAGATTATGACATCCGAAATGTACTCTGCAAGAAACGCATTTTCTCTCCTTAAACATTACTTCTAAAATAACGATTTCTTTTCTTATTTCATGTTATATTAAAAGATCTCACGCTTAAAACAGCTGGCGCCAGTATGGTGATATAAAAAAAAAAAATTTTTTTCACTATTCAGTTTGACGTGACTTGCGACGATTTTCGTACAATCTTATTGTTAGTACCCACTCTATTCGTATACACGTGTTGAATTCGCATCATCGTTACGAGCACAGATGTATTCATAGCGTGTCTTAACTACACGACGTGAAATATAGTCCAATATGCTTCAAGGATTTAGGTTACAGTATAAGTGGAATTTATGCTTTCCTTGATTAAACTGTATCTATCAGTGTGTATAGATAGAAACTGTGATTCGTGGAACTCTATAATTAGTCCAACCGTTCTGACCAACAATATAATGATTAAGCTATCGATATAATCATATCGTTGACTGTACGCTCAATAGAGAAATAAGCATAGACATTCAACTCACGATTATTACACATTTATAGAATTTCAAGTACTCTGCATTTGGCGATGCACTACGCCGCAATTTCGAACAGCAATGTATTTCGAACAGGACATTGGATGCAATCAAGGGATGTCTTGGCACTAGTAGATATTGATAATCTCTCTAAGCACCTCGCAAGAAGGATGAAGATGGTGAAATGATAAATGATTTCCGACCACACAAATCTCATTATATCTTCATCATACTTCATCACGCGAATGAAAACTCCCCGATAATTATCATCGTGCATCCAAAACCAATTTGATTTATTTAATTTGGTTCAAAACTTTGAAGTAGCACAAAAAACTCTTATATACATACTGTATATACTCATAACAATAAATAATTGGCGTAAAATATACATTTTTGTGATTATATCATGAAAAATTTAATCTATCAAAATTGTACCGATTAAAAATATCGAATAAACACAATAAGCGATTTAAAATACACGATATCGAATATATCACGCTATATTCGGAATGCAAACCACGTTTCCGTATGCAATCCGAGCATGCAAAACCATTTCTGCGAACTATTAATTAAACCTTGCGACTTCAAAAGCTGCCTCACTTATTTGTTCACCGTGTCTAATTTTTATAGGCACACAAATCGTATGGCCCGTGAGCGAAATTCAATACTACGCGATCATAAAACTTTGAGTTCGAATACAAAGATATCACTGATTGCGCCATATCATCCTACAGTGTATTTTGGTTTAATGTACAGGTTTGCGTTACAGTGCAAAATCCGACGGGAAAAAAAATGTATGAAATAACAAAGCGAAAACTGAAAGACACAATCATCAAACATCAATTGTAAAAACAATAAACTCCTTTTGAAATCTAATACCAACTGATTCTTAATAAATATATTTAAATCACAAAAAATAAAAATAAAACTTGCTTCTATTTATATTATTCTATTTAATATTAATAATTTTTCTCATAAACAATTAAAATTATGTAAATTATGTAAATTATGTAAATTCAAATACACATTAAAACTATCAAAACAAACAATGCCATATTAAATTATTTATATATTAAGATATATTAAAATATATTTATATAGTAAGATCGGTAAAATACATGTCAATCGTAATACACATCAATATATAACAAATTACGAGATTTCAATAATGTTTGCAAATGTTTGTAATAAGTCTTCAATAATACGATTCAACACATTAATTCCTAACGCTTTCAAAATCTCGACGACATAAAAAAAAACTAGAAGGAATATATTATAGAGTTCCTGATCTGTATCAGAATTACATTTCTGAACGAAACTATCACAGTTAAACATCTCGATTCTAACTAAGCATTTCATTCTTTTGCAGACAATTAATGTTAATACGGCATGAAAGAGATAGATAAGGCTTTTATGTGCTCTCTCTCTCTCTCTCTCTCTCTCTCTCTCTCTCTCTCTCTCTCTCTCTCTCTCTCTCTCTCTCTCTCTCAACAATGATATCGAAATATGGTATGGTGCGACGAAATAGGTTCTTTGATTACTCTTTATCAATAAGAACCTATCGCTTACGTGTCACGTTTATATCGACTCCGTAGATACTTTCTGGGGATCTTGACGAGGATAGATGTTGAAGGAGACCGAAATTCTTTGTAAAACTGGAGGACCCATAATACAATTAATATCGTGAAAAATTCTCTTCACGAGTGAAAAAATCAATAAAACTAAAAAAGATCTATCAATGAAAATCTATTTCCAGATTTTATAACAAAAAAGTCCCTTGTAAAATTAAGAAAAATAAGATTTCTATCGAATTTCGCTTCATTGAATAATTATATGTATAATATATACATATAGCAGATCAAACAATCAGAACAATGACCAATATTAATGATAACGAAACCACAATCATTAAAAGATTGCGTATTAAAGAAGCTTATAGATTATTATATTACAATTTATTAAATAATCTCCTTGTAATTATTACTGCCGCAATATACATATATACAAGTAATGTTAATGTTCAAATAAAATCCGGTGACTTTAACTTAAATATAAAGTAGTGTCTTTAATTTTAACTTAAGTATAAAGTGATATTTTATTATAAATATATTAATAATACGCCAACGTAATTAAAGTACCTTTTTAAAAGATCTAAACTAATCTTGTTTTATATTAAAATAACTTGACACGCTCCTTTATTACAATACGCAAGTAACAAGTTAAAAACGATATTCACATAAATATCCTTCATAAAATTCAAATATTCAATGAGAGACGAATTTTGCGAATATTCTACTAGAAGATCTTGCAACTCGTAAATTATAAAATCGTCAAACATTGTATAAATACATATCCTTTTTTCAAATTTTTTGGTGTAATTTCCATATTAATTTTCGAAGCACCGTGAAAATGATTTAAAATAGTCTGCTTCAATGGATCACGTTAATTATTATGATGTTCCTGATACTACACGTTGTACATTTACATTTACACGATAAAATCGTTCGAAATGCGGATGCGAAAGTACCTCGATGAAAAATAAATTCATTTAAAAGCTACTATTATCCGATTGATGGAAAACAAAAACAAAAACGTAGCGTAAAGAGTTTCGATGAAACAAGATATATTCAATCGTGTGAATTATCACGCAAGAATATTAAAAAATCTATACTTCTCCATATTTCCATAAATGGCAAAGACGTGAGAAAATTTCAAGTTATATCTAGTCTTGAAAAAGATACATCACCATGGTTGTTTCTAGTACACAATGCCAGCTATGCAATGTATTGCAAAACAAATACTTTGACAAGTAAGACACATACATATGTAATTTTCTCGTTAGTATCGTATACATCTTATAATATTCATCACACACATAACAACGTGTTATTTTTGCTCTCGAATAAATAAAAAATCGAGATCAAAACCACAAATCTGTACCTAATTTCCATAATGCAACCATAATATGTACTGTATATATACTGTTTATTTAGTTTAAAGAAAATTCACGCATTTTATTAGTATATTATGTTCTTATAGATAACTATCTTCTTCCAATTTATTTCAAGTAGTTTATTTGAAAAAATTTTTAATTAGAGGTGTGGTTGCAAAAATATATATGGTCAAAAATTGAAAAACTGCAATAAATGATGAGCTTCTTCGATATTTTTGTCAAGGAAAAATCGACTCCAAAAATGTATAGTATAATATATTCCGCGATATATATTCTCGAAAAAAATTTACGGCTATTCACAAAATTGCCAAAAGCAATTCGGGACAAAATTGCGTATTATCGACGGCGATCAATAATGTCAAAAGAATATTACGATTGAATTGTCGTTAAGGGCTCTCGAAGGAGAGTGGAAAATGCGTTCGCCAAGAAGAATCTGAAATCTTCGACGAAATTTCTCGACGCTACAAAATCATTCCCTTGGCAACGAGGCCTTGACCTCGACCTAACGACAGAAGGTTTCGCAGGCTGTCGTGAAAATTGTTTATCGCACCCTCGTCTCTTCCTATATGAGCGTTCGACAATGAGCGCGATCTCCAACAATTCCAGGCTCGATCCGAAGATAAACGCGACACAGAAAATGCCTTGCCGCTTCAAGAGATGCGTCGGACGAATAAGAGCGCGCGAAATATCGGAAATACGTATAAGTGTGTTCAGTCATCTGATAGGAAGCGCTGTCTATGTATTACATTGAGGTAATCAACGTGATGGAATTTTAAGGACTGATCGCGTTAGGCTTATCGAGAACGAAGTATCTCTCAACGTTGCACTCGAAAGCGCATAAAAAGCGCGTGCTGATGCGTACAAATGTTGGCCGTTATAGAATTTCAATGAAAAAAAAATTTTTTTTCGGGTCATGTTGAACGTCACGTCAAAACGCCACGAGTTTCATGTGTACATCACCGTACTTCCCTCTGCACGACAGACAGTCAGCAAGCCAAAGGAATAAATTGCAGTTAGCCGCGTTCTGGGACAGGAAAAAATATTCGCGAAAATACGGTCGGTATGTGCCACAATGTCTCTTTTTTTCCCCTTTTTTATCATCGAATGCGCTTTCCTGTGCTCGGGTCTCGAGCCCCGCGAGATGCAACAGGAAAAAGGTACAAATTTAATACAGCGACAACAAAAATTAATAAATACATTTCCACAATAACCGCGGCGAGATAACGGCTCTTCACAATGATGAGACATAAAATATAATTAATATCCATTCTCTTTTTACATTCCATAAATACTGTTATTTTTATCCATACTTCAAACTGTCATAATTATGACAAAATAATAAAAATGTTACACTGCGCAAAAACTACTAATAATTACTGATATATATTAACTTTATACGCCGTCTTAACAAACCCATGACTTTGACAGGGCGATTGTGATCTGTTGATCGAAAAGTACTTGAAGATATCTCTATACGGTATAAAATCGGAACTACTTATCGAGAGGAAAGACACGACGAATCAATATGCATTGTGGTCTCGTTGTATGCATATACATCACAAGAGGAATTCTTGTTAAAATAGGTCATGATATAAGAGGATCGCTCGAATTTCGAATATCACGGAAAATACATGACCAAGTGAAATGCTCATTAATACGTGACTCGAATATTTCAATAGTAGTATTTACGGGAAACATACCACGTGTAATATGGTAACAACGCATCATTCTCTGCCATAATCTATCCGAAACCGACGTAATTATGCTAAAATGATGCATAATATTCGTTTGAACAAGTAACATTAGAACAATTAACATTTACGGATGCCTCATGCATTTGTTATTATAGTAAACAATAATTTCAAGTAATGCGATGATATATAACGTCTTTTCTGAGTATTATTACATCATATGCTTATTTTATTGCTTCTTTTCTATATTTTTTATTTGCATATTTTCATGAAGTCATATTATCTTGTTTTATAATGTCAGATTGCATCTTAAAAAAAAATCAAAAATAGTTATGCTTTGCTTGACAATATTAATTGTAAATTAAATGCTTCTAAATAAAGAATTTTATTTGACAGTAAAAACTTTAACAAACAATGAAATGGACTTTTTAAATCAAAATTTTTTTTGTGACGTATAACCATTTATAAATCCACATTTTTCTCCTTCTCATCTATAAAAGTCACCATAAATATAAACAACGAAGGGGTGACGCGTAGCGTTCTACGCTAATGCGAGTGATTAGTAAGCAGAAGGGTCTCGAGTTCGCTCAAATTCCGACTCTCATCCTACATACAATTTTCAGCGGGAAGTCACACAGAGGACCTTTATAAATCTAGGTGACATTAGGGACTGAAATAGCCCTACATCTTCTACAAACCACGAAAAAAGAATTTTGCTTAAATAAAGAAAAACATTTCGAATTCTTGCATTCTTCCGAAGAAAATCAGAGAATCGTATCTCAGTCTCTCGAATCTAAATCCGTATCTCATGATCATATTTCTTTCTTTATGCAAAAATTCCGAACAATAAATGCGTACTTTACCCTCGCGCGTTTTCTCCGTACATAATAGCACAGTCTTCGAGTTTCATCTTGAAACGACGACATTATGAAAAGACGAGAGGGTCCTAAACTCTATGCAAAATCGACGTAACTGGATTCGAGTGGCAAGAGATTCGCCTGGCAAGAAACTGACCTTGGCCCGCATCCTCCTCCGCCAGGGGATAGTATCCTCCATTTTATTATTACTCGCGTTCACGCATACACGCGGATTTGCCGTCGTGAATCCTTGAACCAATGGAACAGATAAGTACCAGTATACGTCGCCTCCTGTTCCACTGACTCGGAATTCCCTCCGCGCACAGATGTTCCTGAGACACGGTATATACAATCGAAGGACACGGTAAAAGAACCAAGGATTTAAAGCGAAAAGAAATATATATTTATGTGTGTGTGTGTGTGTGTGTGTGTGTGTGTGTGTGTGTATGTGCGCGCAACATATACTTTTATATAATTCGAGGAATGCGAAGGCGAGGTGTAGCTCATCATTAGTGTTAATGAGGTACTCAACAAATTTAAAGCCGATGTTTCTTCAGCAAAACGGTCGAAGAAAATTATCGTTTGTCATAGATGATCTATTATCAATATTAAATATCAGTAATGTGTTGACTTACACATTAGTGATGTTGGCTTACGTAACATTTATTGCAAATCATTTGAAATAAAATAATGAAGTCTTATTACTTATTTTTTATTCCTGGAATTCGTCAATTTTCAATCGCATATTTCTTCATATTTGAAAATTTCATTAATGTTCTTCGGGAGAAATCTATTTTTAAAAAATTAATTTCAAAATTGTCTATGTATACGTTTCTATTATTTCCGATTTAAGCACGTGGTATATTTTCTCTTTAAATTCCTTAATCCCACAAGTATACAGTAAAACCGCAAGTACATGTTACTTTTTCAAAAAGATAATTACATCGATAATTGCTACTCTTGGGAATTTGCACTAATTACCCATATTAATGATTGTTTCTCAGGAATTGAAAAAATAAACGCAAGATTTCTTGCATGACAAAAAAAATTAACTAATTGTCATATGCTATTTGAAAGTGCCAAAAATTATTTTGTCGTTTAAATAAGAAAAACATATGTTCTTTATGAAATTTATGAATCACTCGACTCCAATCAATTTAACAATAATTGCCAGAGTGAAGAATATTAAGTGTATTATAATAAATATTTTAGATGTGATTATTTAATATTATTGCATATGAAACAAACAGCACTCTATTTACTGATTTATACCATATTCAATTTACTAGTAGGTATATGTCCGAGTTTTACATAAAATTTATCGTTATCATTATGTATACATCCAGTTTACAAAATATTTAGATTAATCAGAATATGGAAAGTGATAAAATATTTATTTCAAAAATATGTAAATCATACTACACTCAAAAGTACAATATGTAAATTATATACATCATTCAAAATATTTTACATTTCTGAATCTATCATTCTGAATCTATCATTTTATATTTTAAACTATTCCTTTTCGCATTTTCTCAAAATCAATTCATAAAAATTTTAGTATGGACAAAAAATTTTTTAACGCCCGTCTAAAGATTAATTTTCATATTTCATTTTGTGATTCGGTAAATGTAGTTTATACATTTATCTGCAAAGCTTTTTGGCATTATTATTCTTTTTTATTATTTTTATTTATTATTTATTAAACATGAAATTATTCCAAAAAAATATCTAATTAATAATGTTCAGTTTTGATAATAATTTCACGGAATAAATTGATGTTTATTTGTGCAATTCAAATATACAAAATCAGCTATTAAATAACAATGAGAGCGAGTGCCTTTGTGAAAATCACGTATGTAATATTTCGTATGTATAAATTGATATTTATAAATAATATCAATGTGGCAAAGTACCAATATTTATTTTATCATATACGCGTTATTTCAAACATACGCTTCACTGAAAGTTTTTTTAGCATTTTACTTTTAAATCTTTTTATCTTCATTGAAAAATTTGTAAATAAAAGATATGTGGCTACAGAGCATGCCCTTCTCTCTCTTTTATATTATTTATAAAATAAATATATATTTATAATAATTATTATAAATTATTATTATAAAAATTACAATTATAAATAATTAATGATATATTTTATACATATATGGAATAATGGAATACATAGAACTGAATAATATAGAATGCATAAAATAATTCTATATTCAGTGCAAAATTTTAAAATTCTGCATATTCATGCGCAATTATCACGTCGTCGAGGAACGTCACAATTTTTCTAATAATTATCTGAGGAAAAGAAAGACTGAGATATATTGAATCGAGATCTTTTTTTTTGTTTATATAGGAAGCTTTGATCAAAAGATTAGGACCTAACGCACACGCATTCACCATAGAAATTCCCTCAATCGCCCCACCATCCGTGCAACTGGTACCTGCTAAGGAATACAATGGCCCACCTATAGGCAACAGCTACGACGTCAGAGTTTACGTTGGTGAGTGGGAAAAGCTTGCCGATTTTCTCTCAAGTTTTATTTCCTCGATCCCGATGAACGTATGCACGTCCGAACGAAAGACAATGGCGTTTCGCAACTCGAAGCGAGGTGTAATTACGAACGTTCGCGAACGAACTAGAAACAAATGCATTTACGAATTAAGAAAATGCACTTTCAATCCCCCGGACACACAATTACGCTGGAATAAGAATTCAGAGCATCTCCTCTATCGACTAAATAGAGTACTTTCTGCTTACAATTATAAGACCTGAGGCGTTGAGAAAATAATTTAATAAATTTTTTTTTCATAAAAGATTTTAAAATCTATCTCTGTTCCAAGCTCATCAAATTGCTCTATGATTAGTTTCTTAGAATTCTTCGCATATTTATGCGTAATTTCTTTCTAGAAATAGAAAATAATCTTTACCAATTTATTACAATCACGTAATCATGCAATTATCATAATTCTTGAGAAAGAGAAAGACTTTTGAATCTAAAAATGTTAGATCTTGATTTCCAAAAGCATAAATTTAATAAATCTTTTTCTCGAAAGATCTGCCCATTTATTCGCAACGAAGAATTTATGAACTGGCTTGCGTTTAGTACCAACTTTATCCCATCGTTACACACATCATTAATACTGCGGCGGATTTTAGCGGAACGGGCGGACGAACGACTGCATCGTAAAACCACCGTCCGGATGGGCATTCGGGTGATCCAGCGAGCTATGAAGCCACCTTTACCCTCGATGACTATGTATAGTGTGCCTCTCTCTAAAGAACCACCGACTGACTCGAGGATTCAAGGATCCAAAACAAGAGTGGCGTTAGCGGAAAATGAGATTATCGAGGACGATGGTTGGTTGCGATTAGCGAGTCACGCTCATATCACGCGTACATACATTGTATACAATATAGATTCACTTGTCATTAAACTGCCAAGCACTCTAGTTGCTATTACCGTCTGTATCGTATCCTTCTCTAGTTTCTTCATTTTCTGCAAATCTCTTATTTTCAATGCGACGTTATCACATTGCAATTACAAACCGGATTGAGATTTTCGAGACGAGACAAAGCTTGACTGCAAAAGTTTTTGAATAGCATATATCTCGAGTTTGATGCGAAACTACTAGACTAGAGACTAAGATACTCTATATCTTATTCTCTCTTATTGTTAGTTGGTAAACCGATCTCGTCGCATTTATCGCGGACGCGGAGCGCAAATCTGAATATCTGAACAGATTATAGGATTTCGCTCTTATTTTTGCAGAGAACGTGGGACCACATGCGGCAGTAGAAAAGCCATTTTTATTAAGTGACGGTCGCATCAGATTGGAAGCAGGGCTAGATCATTCAATCTACGAACATGGAGACTCAATCAATGTCCACGTCAATGTTAGCAACAATAGCAGCAAATCAGTAAGGAGAATAAAGGTATAATCCATACATATTGTTTAAAATATGTATTATATTAAGCATATAATTTGTACTTATTATTACATATCCATGTAGTCACATTCATCCTCATTACGCTTCAGGACGGGAATTTAATCAAAGTTATTCTAAATGACAAGAACTGTACAAGTAACATATGGCACATGAAATATATGCTCTAATATTTCAATTAATAAAATATAAGCACATAAAAAAATTCTATTTCATTTTATTTTATTTATTTAATAACTGCAATATACAAAACATTAACAACAGCATATAACAATGATAAACGAGTTTTTAATAAATTTTAACAAAACTGATATCTACATACAATATATTACCGTTTGCTTTTCATCGCAAAATAATTCATATTATTGTTATTTAATTAAATTGTCGGATTAAAATAAAACGTGAAATCAAATTTAGTATTATTACACGCCTGCGAAAGCGTAACACTGGAAAAAAAAGCCAAAAAATTTTTCTATCACTTTCAAAATAGTGCACTGTTTCGCTTTAAATTGTTTAGCTACAAAAAAAAATAAAAAACAATCTTCTTCCATCAAAACAATATTGACATATATGAGGGGGAAAAAAAAGAGTTATTTATCGTACAAAGAATTTGTTCACGGGATTTTTCACTGAATTTTTGTTGAAAATCAATTTTTTACAAATAATCATGCACTAATAGGCACATGTATCAGTTCTTAATTAAGTCAGTCAGGACTTAATCAAGAAGCATTTGCCACAATATGAGAGGCTATCTGCAGGCTGTGATGACTTCACCGTTTTCCAACAACCGAACAATTAATAACAGTAATTTTCTTTCCTTCTTTTCCAAAGCGATCAATCGCGATTGTGCTTATGGGTCAGGTGGAAAATTGTATTCTCAACTTTTGGAACGTCAGCGGATTTCGCTCATGATTCGGTGACTACCACGCAATGTGGTCGATATTTCAAACAGTACCGAACATGAATCCGCCAATTGTTCCTTCCCCAACGTTCCTTAGGGATTTAAATACCAGAGTATTCATAATCTGGGGCACCTGTCGGTCTCTCCTCTCAGGCACACGTGTTTTCCGTCATCTATTCATTCTTTCCATTTGTGTTTTTTCTTGCCGCGGCTTCTTTTACGCACACAATATCTGGTGCCAAATGTAAGAAAAAAGAGACCGTAAAATTATTCTTATACATGACAAACCGAAGAAAACTAAGATTAATTACCTACAAAACAATCAATTAAGATGACATTTTTTGCAAAAATACGCTCGACAAAGAAAATTTCGAACAGGAAAAGTTTGCGAAAAAAAAATCACAAGATTATCCTAATGTTCGCTTCACTCTACTTAATTAAAAATTTCTTCTAAAACGTGAAGTCTTAGAAAATGTCGAGTTTAATTCGAGACAGTTTAAATTAAACACTTTTTTGAATTGCTTTATGCATGTAGAAATTCTGTCATGAGGTTGAATGAAAACATCTCTTGAAAAAAACCGATAACAAAATATTCCAAATATTCATTTTTTTTAAAGATCTCTTTTAAATTTTTTCATTTTATTTAGTCTTATGTCGTTCTTCAAATTTTCATTTAAAAGTTAATGTGCTTGTATCGTTTCGTTCCTTCGAACCTTTCATGTTGATTATAATTTGTAAACGCATTTACAAATAATTTTAATTAATGAAATTGGAGCAATGCTAACAAAACAGGTATTTTTGGTTTCACAAAGTCTCATTTATTAATTAGTGATATATAGTAGTACCACTCCCAGCTTTCAAGTTAACTATCGCCTCGTTGGACTTCCGTAAATTTAATAAGCTCGTTAGAACATTCATATCCCACGGGCTCAATGAAACTGCCTCAACGTCTTGATAAGGGTACTATTATATTCACATGACATGTGTTCAAACTTAATAAGCAGCTTTTCGTTAACGCTTTTCAAATAAGCATTAACGATCTAAAAAAGAGAATGAGTTTTCCAACATTCAATAAGTAATAAATTAATTTTCGATAATTCAACAGTTCCTTACACATCTATAAACAATAAATCGGACGCGAAATTTAGAAAAATTAATTTTCCTTCTTTTAAAATATATTATATTATAAGCATAAAATCAAATATTATCAGTATGATATAAATACATACATATATTTATTAGCATTCGCACGATCGTATTATGTAACGATTCCTCAAATAACTAGATACGTAATACTAATTTGTTGAGCTTCAATTCATTAAATAGAATGTATTAAATTGAATAACAATACTACTACTCGTGCTTTTCTTTTCCTTTCTGTTGCCAGCCTTGTCATTTTCTATACCTATTTCAACACCTAGTGACTAATGCAATAGGGTGAATAATCGTCTTCGGAGAGTTAAATGGATAGAGCTAAATGCTACGCAATAATAATACAGTGCAGTTATATGCAAGAAAACGTTATTGAGCAGAGAAACTTGGTTTTTATAAACAAAGTTATATATTTCACAAACTTCGTAAATAATCTTAACCACAGGAAAATCTCTCGCTCAATGCGAATATAAAGAGAAGCCATAAACTAAAATAGCAACGAGGAAAAGTATACAATAAAATCAGTGCTATATTTATGCTTCGGAAAATATTTTCTAATTTTTTCGAGTATTGATCGCACATAAAAATTTTATTAAAGAAACATTGCTATATTATTTTCAACTTTTCTATGCATTATCTGAAATTTTTATTGTTTAAAATTGAATTTTCATCTTTAAAAACCAGATATTTGTATATACGTGTGCGTATGTTTATTCTCATCAAAATATAATGCTATAATGTTTTTTTATTTAATTGATAAAAGATTTGCTAATAATTCAAGAAAAATTAATATGTAATAAATGAAGAGAGGGAATGAATAAGAAATTAAAGCAATATAACTAAAATCAATAAAAATTTTCACATAAACCTACCCCAAATGTACCAGTTTATTGAATAACTAAACTGTACATTTTTTTTGTTTGTTACTTGCAAGATAGAAACAAGGAGCATCGTATTCTACATCAAATATTCTTACATCATGACTACTTGATTATTTGGCCTTCTATGTTCGTAATATTTGCACTTACGCTACTAACGTGCATAGTCTACCACAAAGTAAAACTTTCTAACCGATCTAATTTCTGAAGGGAGTAAACATTTGCATAGTAGCCGCGTTTTGACATAACATTTATATGTACCATTAATAGTTACGCAAGGTGAAAGTGTTGAAAATTTATTACGCAAGCAAACATTACACTCTTGTGCAAATTTCACACGATTCAAATGGTAGCAATATTACGAAAATTTGAATCTACGCTTTCATGAATTGTAAACGATGGCAAATTTTTTTATTGCTTTAATTTCAAGAAATCCCCTCTAATAATGCTGTAGTAGGAAAAAATCGTTGAAAATAAACTAATGCATGGAATTGTATGAAAATTTTAGCAACAATTGTTTTCACTTTTTTTCGGCTGGTATGTTTCGAAGTAAAAAAGAGTTTATATTTCTACTAAAATGTTTTATAACAGTAAATTTTTTCCAAAATTTTTTACTCGCGATATACACACAAACTTATTTTGATTATTCAATAAAATCCACAAAAAAAGAATATTGAAGTTAAAAATATTTAACAATTCCCCGATATCATGTGTAAGGGAATGTTAATTGTTTGACAAATCCCCAGTATGTATAGTCCAATTTCAGGGCTTCATTTTCACGCTCCTTTTCACGATCCTCTTGCGATCTAATAGGTATCTGTAGTTGGCATCTTAAAGCGAAATTAGCAAATCTAATCTCAGCTCTCCCAGTATACGACTATGTAAATGTAACTTGAGTAATAAGACCACGGATGACCTCTATTAAGCTGTCCAAGCCAAATTATCAAAACGTAACAACAACTATATGAAAATAATTTGCTTATTTTTTGCTATTTTTTGCTTTTAAAAATAATTTTTTTGCTATAATTTTTAAAAAGTTACGAGAGGCTGGATAGCTTAAGATTAAGCTATAGTGAAAATAGCGCATACATAAGTCAAAGCAAAAAATGAATAGTACATAATTTTTTTGCTAATTTTTTGCTGTTTTTTGCTTTTAAAAATAATTTTTTTGTTTCAATTTTTAAAAAGTTACGAGGGGCTGGATAGCTTAAGATTAAGCCATAGTGAAAATAGTTTATACATAAGTCAAAGCAGAAAATGAATAGTACATAATTTTTTTGCTAATTTTTTGCTGTTTTTTATTTTAAAGATAATTTTTTTATTTCAATTTTTAAAAAGTTATGAGGGGTTAAATGACTTACGATTAAGGCAATACCAGGATATTGTAAAGATAGCATATGTACATAAACCAAAGCAAAAATTAATACTCAATTTTTTTACTCAAACTTGTAAGAAAATATTAAAAATAAAATGCGTAGAGTAATGCTCAAGCGTAGTGTAAAAAAGATTTGAAAAAATTAGTTGCTCGCATGGTTAAGGCATTAAAATTTTTTGAGTTATATGCACTTAAGATATTCAGACATTCTAACATTCTGAATTTTTTATTCGTGACATAAGTTAGAAAAATTAATTTTTTATATGTTATATTTATTATATTATATTAACTTGTTTGGATAAAATGACGGTATAACTCTCGTTTAGAGGAGGCTCTTCTAATGACTTTGTCTCTATATTGTAAAGATTATCCTTTTCACAATCTAAACGGGGGAGGTGAGAATTTTATTAAAATAACTTTTTTTAACTTTTTATGTTTATATTAATTAACTATGTGACATTGTACATGTATACGAATACACATATATGGGTACATAAAAATAAAAATAACATGTAATATAAATGTGAATCAAATGTGTATCAAATTCTAACTTATAAAAATAACTAATAAACATTTTTAAAAATACTGCTTCTATCTCTTGTAGAAAAGTATTGCTGGTATTATTTTTTGTTCTTTAATTTGTCCAACATTTTTTTTAGCAAGCAAAAAACATATTTAACAAATTAAAGAACATTTTTTTAGCAAGCAAAAAAGCATTATGTATGTACATATGCTATCTTTACAATATCCTGGTATTGCCTTAATCGTAAGTCATTTAACCTCTCATAACTTTTTAAAAATTGAAATAAAAAAATTATTTTTAAAATAAAAAAACAGCAAAAAATTAGCAAAAAAATAGAGTATTGTTCATTTTTTGCTTTGACTTATGTATAAACTATTTTCACTATGGCTTAATCTTAAGCTATCCAGCCCCTCGTAACTTTTTAAAAATTGAAACAAAAAAATTATTTTTAAAAGCAAAAAACAGCAAAAAATTAGCAAAAAAATTATGTACTACTCATTTTTTGTTTTGACTTATGTATGCGCTATTTTCACTATAGCTTAATCTTAAGCTATCCAGCCTCTCGTAACTTTTTAAAAATTATAGCAAAAAAATTATTTTTGAAAGCAAAAAATAGCAAAAAATAAGCAAATTATTTTCATATAGTTGTTGTTACGTTTTGATAATTTGGCTTGGATAGCTTAATAGAGGTCCACGGATGGATATTAGAGACAAACAGAAATGTCCGGGATGAAATGCTTTTCCGCTTTATGTCTCATTATCATTTTAGCACGTTAATCTCTGTTTAGAAAGAAAAAATGCAGAATCTACAGAAATTCAGATTAAAGAACAATTTGATTTTTGGACCGATGTTTAAGAAAAAGTCTCACACAGAAAAAGTCTTATTTTACCACACAATATATATATATATATATATATATATATATATACACACATATATGTATTTATTTATTTAATTATTTATTTAATTTTGTCGTTTATGATATTTTATACTTATGCAAGATTATATCTTTATAGTCTACAAAAATAAAAACAATTAATATTTATATATAGTTCTAAAAGAGATGAAACCATAGCTAATACAAATCTGTTTTATTTTTTATATTTTACTAATGAAAAAAAACGCATTTATGAAAATCCATAGTTATAGTATACAATGGGAATTAATTGATCGAAAGTAAAGTAGTAATTATAGATAGAATTTATTAAAAAATTTATCTCTTGAAAAGATTGCGGCTGTAGATTGTAACAAAACTATTTTTAAAAAGCGCAATTAATTTAGCAAAATCACGTATATGTAAAAGCTTTGGGGATGGGGTTTGTGAAGTTGGTGAGCAAAACATTTTAAAGCGACATATCAAAATAATTCCTGTTTTATTACTGTTTTAGCAATCCTCATCCGACTATTTTTATCGATCGTAGTAACACATATATACATATACACATATATACATATATATATATATATATATACATATACATATATATATATATATATATATATATATATATATATATATGTGCATTATCATCTATTGAAGTCAATTGTTATTCAGCGACGTAACATCTATTGTATCCATAAACTTAAATTTGATTACGAAATGTAACTCGTATAACTTACAGGTGGTCAAGAAGTGTCGGTTTGTTTGCTTAACTGTTACAGAACAGAGTTAACATGAGGTTGCGCGCCTGTCCTTTCTGGCTGGTGGGCAGAATATCGGCAGGGTGTACCATGTTCCTATTTTCAAACAACGTTCTCCATTGCTGTTAATGAAGTAGAGCTCAAAAGCTCCCGATGCGAACGCAATTTCCTGTCACGTTGTAACCTTTGGCATCTCCCCGGGTTTCTCCTCGAGAGAGATTTCTATTTGTATCGTAAGCGTTCTCATAAGAAGAGAATGTCGAACAGATCATCGCGGATTATCGCAGGCGAATGAATTCAATTCAATTCAGTGCCGCCTCTTCGTCTCTCGCTCTTTGCGTGTGTGCGAAACAAATTGAATTCTAGCTCCAACATTCCTTCTTCGTGGTTTTGCAGACAGCTTTGAGTGAAAATGGCTCCTGTCGATTCCTGCCTATCGTCGGGAAAATCACTGATCGTATTATCATTTGTACGTTATTGTCTTTTCTTCATAAGGTGGCAAGTTATATTAAAGAATCGATGGAATGGTTATTTGTTTATCAGCATCAAATCAGTGATTACGCTTCGTTGACATTTCGATTTAATAGAATCTCTATTATTTAATCTTTGAAATTTTTTTAAAAATATTAACGTATAATTTTATTTTTAATTCTCAATTATTTCATCTCCTTAAATCATGACAATGTTTTTTGACTTACTCACTCATGTATAGAATATTTAATTAGGCATCGGATAGGATGCTATGAATTCTTGAGCGAGCAATCAGACGCATGTAATCGCAGTCTTGTTATAGCATGCTTCCTAAACTTGTTTCTGTAGCTGTAGCATAAATCTTTATAAAGAGAGCGATTTTTGTGAGAGTCTGAATTACAGCAGTGTAGAAGGCTGCTCGGCAGATATCGATGATTAAAACTTATTTTAAGGTGACGCTTCAAAAGCGATTTTTACGTATAGTTCAAATTATCGGCCTGTGGTACTTAGTATACGCTCGTCATTTATTTTCTTGCGAAATTTCTAAATTAGCTTTGCAGGTGTTGTGGTATATGTATACTTTACTAATGCTTGCCTTTTGTTTTAATTGTCCGTTAATGCGCACGCTTAGACATACATATACTGCCTGAGGGCAGTAGTTCTCCTTGAACTTCTCCTTCGAAACTGACATTTTGAATTAATCAATATTCTGCGGGCCAACGATCGCTATTTGAGCTTCTGCTTTGCTGACATGCTTTTCCCTCGATTATCAGCAAGCGGTTTGTCAACTGTATATAGAATCTGTTCAATCAATTGATCCAAAGCTTTTACATATATGTGATTTTGCTAAATTAATTGCGCTTTTTAAAGATAGTTTTGTTACAATCTACAGCCGCAATCTTTTCAAGAGATAAGTTTTTCAATAAATTCTATCTATACTACTTTACTTTGAAACAGAAAAATTAATGACTGATGTTTTATGAAACATTATTTTTTTAATAAATCGCCTGCGTTTGTGGATTTTGTACATAATAATATAATTATCATGAAGTGAAATTTCAATTATATTTTACGAATAAATCAGATTAAATAGATAATGTTCATAATTATATAGTATAAATATTAATTTAAAATCCGCTACTTTATTTGTATTATACGATACGAAATGTTTGCTTCGCAGGTATTTGTCGTGCAATATGTGGACGTTTGTATGTTCAGCAACGGCAAATTCAAAAATGTTGTGGCCCTTATGTCCTCGCAAGAAGACTGTCCTTTGGGTCCAGGTAGTAATCTGAGGAAGACTTATACTCTCAGGCTTGTTAAAGGCACGACTAAAAATTGGATCGCCTTAGAAGATAGCTACATGAAAACCGGAGCAAGTCTGGCATCAACAGTTACTAACCCTAGAAACGGACCCAATGACAGGAACGTTTATACGATTTACGTTTCTTATTACGTAAAGGTACTTAAAAATATAAAAAATTAAGAAACATCATCACAGAAATGAAGATCATCAATTGCGTCCGTCTTAAGAGATCAAGTAATCGTGTCTATGATGCTGGCGTATCATTTAGTGGAAAGTTACTAATTATTGAGAGTTCTGGCTAAATTTTCAATAGTTCTATAGCTCTTGATAGATTAAATAAAGAGTTCTGTCCATTAAAGCAAAAAAAAAAAGCCTTAGTGCAAACTGAGACGTTGGGTTCACGCAACGTTGTCACTTTGTCCTGTGACAATTTCCGACAAGATTCTTGTTAGATTTAAAAAGATATATGGCTCTAGATGAGTTCTAAAGTTTGTTCGCGTCGCATGCTCCTACATGCTCCTGTTTGCCCCAACGTGCTCCAACTATTGGATAATACAGCTCTTTGGAGAACGTTGGGACAAATAGGAGCATGTTGAGACGTGCGACGCGAACAAACAAACTCCTAGAAAGAGTTCTGGCGAGAAACAATGTTATTTTAATTTTTAAATAATTTTTATCGTTCAAAAAATGGATCTTATAGGAACGAAAATGAGACGCCGTCTAATTTCGACAGTTCTGCGAGTGGTACAATTTTTCTCTCGGATAGTTCTGAATATACGTCTCAATTTGCACTAAGGCTTTTTTTGCTTTAATGGTCAGGACTCTTTGTTTAATCTATCAATCACGAACTATAGAACTATTGAAAATCTAACCAGAACTCTCAATATTATTCTTTTTTAAGATAGTATTGCGTTAAATGACGTAATGTCATTTAACGCAATACTATTTTAAAAAGGAATAAAACATCTTTTTCGTCAATTTTCATTTAATCTAACTAACTTATGTTCTGTAATTATCAATCTAATTATAATATACGCTACTCTGAAGTAATACGCTGACAATGAGAGACAAATATAGTTACTTTTGGACCCAACCATAATTTTGTAATATTTCTAACACGAAATATGATTAACTTAACTGTATGCATCGTTATGTTAACTAGAAATTATCATTAGAAACATACATTTTTCTTTCAGTGTATAAAAAAATATTTTTTAAAGATTCTCAATTTATCATTTTCTCTTCAAGGTCAAACTATTCGTTTCGGCGATGGGCGGTGAAGTATCTTTGAAACTGCCGTTCACGCTAATGCACAGTAATACGGATCCGGATCTTGTAGGATTTCCGTCCCCTGTTCGAGAAGCACCGAAAGAATTTGGAAAGAGTACAAACGAGACCACGGAGAAATTCGACAGTAATAGTAGTCGGAATAAAGAAAACAAGCTGGAGACCGTTAAGGAACAGGAGTCAAAAGTGACCGACGTGGATCTGATAGAACACTGTGAGGAGAGTGACAGCACCTGAGAGCGGGCGCAACGAGGCGACGCGACGTCGCGGCCGTCTGTCAGGAAAAGCAGCGATGCAAAAGCCATTAAGAATTCGAATCACAAGGCCTGCAGACTCAGCATCAGCATTCAACGAGCTTGGTGCTGTTTCAGAAGAGCCTCTTAGTAAACGAATAATAGAAATCTTGTAGAGAATCACAGTGACGATTGATTGATATCGCTTTGCTTGCACTATTGTTGTAATTGCTCTTGTTTTCTCATAGGAAAATCTTGCGATGATTATATAAAAAAAGAGAAAAAAGAATAAGATAATGTTTAGATAAATCTTGTCAATTGTCGTTAGAATGTCGTTGGATGTACGTAAATGTGGATCTCGTTTTTATTTTTCTTTGGAGGAAATAAAGTGCACAGATTCGAAAGTTATATATGATTTTAGAAAAATAATGAACAACTTATTGCGCTTTATACTTCGTACAGAAAATTTTACAGAACCGTGATTAATTAAAATATTGTATTTTCGTAACGGATGGAATGACGCATCGCTTCGTTCTAATTATAAGAGAAAGATATGTATTCCTGTATATTTATATCGTTGGATAACATTAAGACATTAAGATATACAATACATATACAGAATGTCCGATATAAAATTGCCAAAACGAAAACTACAGGTAGATTGGATCAAACTAATTGTAAGAAGAAAAGTCATGTATCACTTTCCTAATAGTAATCGAGTAAATAATTGAAATGTCTGAACGAATGAGCATTTGGAAAACTATGGGTTGGACGCGGCAGACGGCGAGCATTATTATTATTATTATTATTATCTGATGTATGAAAAAAGGTGGAATTTTCAATTAATTACTCGATAACTGTTAGGAATTGTGCAAAATGATAAAATGATATAACTTTTCTTCTCAATTTGATCCAATCTACCTTCAGTTTTCATTTCGGCAATTTTACATCGGACACCCTGTATACATGTAATATATTCTTATAAATTACGAGAGTTTTATCGCTAATTACCTAAAGCTTCATGAATGTAAATCAGCTTGAAACTATTTGCGTTTATATCCTCTTACTCTTTTAATATATGAGAAGTCTCCTACTGCCATCTTAATCACTTGCAACTAGATTCTGCGTTCATTAATTTCGAAAACATGAAAGAATAGATATACAAACTGTAAACTTATCTACAACCAACTATACTGAAGTAACATATACCGAATTAAAGATATCAAAGATATTTTTCCAAGGAGATAAAGATATCTATTTTTTATTATATATAATATATATATATATATATACATATATAAAACAATCAATGTACAAATTATCCCACTATCACTAGATAAAACTTAAGCTGTCTCTCGATAACTGATTTCTTCTTAAGGATTCTAAAATCTTAAGCGAGAATTGACAAGTTACAGTTTCGATATTATAACCGTGACCAAGATAAGATATTTTGAAATGTATTCAAATGAAAGTACATTTAAACATAACTGAAAAAAAAATTATCTATCAATTTTACAAAAATTTTTTTATTTTCATACAAAATCCATAATAAAACAATTATATGTTTTTGTCTGGAAGTAAATATTATACTGACTTATATTCATACTGATGGGATAACGCGTGGTTCTGTGCTAACGTGAGTGATTAGTAACAAAAGGGTCCTGGGTTCAAATCCCAGTGGCTCTTCATCTCATATACATATATCCTACTTTTCGAATGCCTACCAATTGGAGACCGATTCCTCTTCCAGAGGAGAACCGGATTTTCGTAATCGGTAGTAAGGAGAAAAGAAGGCACAATAGACCTACTGAGTCTGAGTGCCACAGACAGGCTTCATTGAGAACCGCCGCCAGCCTCCTAGCATAATTATTATTATAATCAATCCTATGCGTAAAATTACAAACTAATGCATTTAACAAAAAAAATCAAAGTAATCATTTCCAAATAAGATATTAACACCTATGTCAAATACTTTAATCGCTTCTCTATCCACAATGAAGATATGTAAAGATGTACAGATTGTATCTTTAGTATTGTAAATAATAAATATATATATATATATATATATATATATTGATGATTATGCTTGATGCAAACTTACCATGCCACTGCGCTCTTCCATATCCCCTGACAATTTTCTTGCTAGCCTTGCCGACATCGTCCTGCACGTCGATGAGGATATATTTAAATCTTCCATGACCATCGATGTCCACGTCAGGCACTTTGTCCAATAACTGGGACATTCTCGCTAATCGACGTATACTGACTATATCTGTAACAAAATACGCAACAGTAAACACACTGCATACAACATAACCTAACCGCTTTAATATATATTCTTATACTTATGTATCGCGTCGCGTTATTAATAACATACTTGCCGCGTCGCTAACTAAAGCAATAAAGTTCAATGTATCTCGATGGTTCTATTTCGCGTAACGTAATGTCACCCGTTATAATCGCTGTTAAATACCTTCTGAAGCAATTTGCCGGCCGCCCGCTGCCGCTAGCCTCAACTTCAAAATTGCAGCCATGATTTTGTTTATCGAACATGTGATTAATCGACTTTCCCGGCACTCGTGCATACATGTATGTATGTACATATGTATGTATGAATGTAGGTATGTATGATGTATGTATGATGTATGTGTATGTACGTACGTACGTACGTACATACACTACTCAGCCACAAATGCTGGTCAAACTCTCGAGATATCGAATATGGTCATTCGAGCGCATCGTCGTACACAAAATGGCGGCTAAACCACGTGATTTGATTGGTCTATGTCTAATCGCAACGTGATCAAACGGGTGCTATCCATGATATTTAATTATTAGTTAGCTTATCAAGAAGTTGGAAAAATCGGTCCTAAAAGACTAATTTCGAAATTCACAAAAATTGTGTAAACTGTGTAAACTTTTTAACGTAAGGCGTCGTAAAGGCCGCAACACAGCTTTTGCATAACGCATAAGGAAATTAACCAATCCGAGTCCTTCATTTCTCTCTACAGGATGAAAATAAAGAACTCTGTTATGAATTATGCAAAATTCTGTGTCGCGGTCTTTAGGTTCTATATTAATAGAAATGGACATGAAAGGTACAGACTTGTCTCATAAGGTGCATTCAAAAGCACGGCCGCTCAGGTTGAAATCATACACGGTACGGGAATCAGCGTGCGGGACAGAGGATGCGTGAAACATGGAGCCAATCATGGAAGATAGAAAAATCAGCGGAAAAGCGCTGATTGTTTTAATCACGCATCCATGTGATTTCGCTTAGTGAGCTCTTTCTCTCTCATCTTATTGGCACATTCCTTTAAATAAAAAAATGTATACCAATCAGAGCGCTCTCATTGAGCGCTTAGTGAGAGCGCGGTCGTGCTTCTGAATGCACCCAATATTGACGGTGAAGCTTATCTTGCTTCTCATTTGCCGCTCTCGCGGATTGCGCGGCCAAATTAAAGCAATATGGCGGACACAATTTTTAATGCGTGATAGATTATTTTGATTGTCGAGCTACATTTATTTGGACGAGTTGCGAGACGAATTGCACGTCGCGTAGAGAAACTCACAAACAGTGGTTCCGTCACGCGTGAGTGGTAATTGATGGTTGGTTGAGTTGGTTCAGTTTCGCGCGAATCGCAGATCCGTTTGGCCTGGTCAGTCCTGCGACGGGCCGCAGCGCCGAAATTTATTTCCGTGTACGAACATGAACCCGATCTTTCGATTACATTAGTTGGGCTTGGGCCTCAGTGGCGATTCTACCGCCAATACTTGTCCTCACGTGGATGAAGGATGTCGTCTACGCAGAACAAAGTGCGAGGTATGCGAGAATCTTCGCGGAAATAACCTTGAAACAAGCTTGAATATTCGCCCCATCTCCTTCCCGCCTCGTCATCGCCCAGTCTTGCTGTCGCGATTTTTTCTATCGTTCGTCGCGACCGCAATTATTATCGGATTCTTTTCAACAAATGGGAGTTCTGTATCTCTCTGTTTTTCCATCAGGTCCAGGGCGACCACCGAAATCGAAGAATCTTGCGTGTACGTGGTGCGGAGAGACTAAACAGCCGCTCAAGTATGTTCTTCCCACGCAGCATGGCAAGAAGGAGTTTTGTTCAGAAACGTGTTTATCCGAATCTCGCAAAACTTATGCACGAGGTGCATGTACACAGTGCGACAATGTGATCAGAGGCACACCTTTCAGACTGGAACAGAAGGATGGTCCAACGAAAGATTTTTGCTCTTCGTTCTGTTTAAATGCGTATCAGAAAAAGGAGACACAGCAGGCAGAGACGGTGAAAAGTAAGTGACTGTATGAACTTTCGTAGCGATTAAAATTAATTATTTTAAATTTGTAGACAACAGAGATCCATTGCCACCAACTCTCGCTCCAACTTCATCTGGATTACCCAATAATAATAATGTACCATCTACAATGCAATCTTACACAAGTACGAACAATCATACGACTGTATCTCATCCACCGTCAACATCCACCGGACCATTTCAGTATGAAACCTATATAACTTTTGATTGGGAACTTTATTTAAGGGAAACGAATAGTCAGCCGGCATCACCCGATTGCTTCAAACAGGTACAGCATAATATAGTTTCTTAATAATTATATTCAATTATATCATTATAGTTTGTTAATTTTTTATTTAACAAGAAGCTTGATAGCTACTCAATATTAAGTATTTTTTTTAAGAAGTAAAGCAAAAAAGTTATTTTTAATAGCAAAAAATTAGTAAACAATTTTTGTTTTATTGATTATTCTCGCAATACGAAGTAAGCTGCTAAGCAAGAAAACCAATCAGCATTGCAGAAAAGAGTCAACAATACTTTGAGACTTTTGAGTATCGATAATATGCCTTTTTTTAGAGTGGATCTTATTGCGGAATATTTATTCAGTGCTTACAGAAGGATTCTGAGTTTATATATTTTTATTTCAGTATATAGTTCCGCCAGTGAATGAATTTAAGATCAATATGAAATTAGAAGCGTTAGATCCACGAAATTTGACATCAACCTGTATCGCCACGGTAGTAGGTATTCTTGGGCCGCGGTTGAGACTAAGATTAGATGGTTCTGACAACAAGAATGATTTCTGGCGGCTGGTCGATAGTAACGAGATACATCCGATAGGCCACTGCGAGAAATCTGGCGGAATGCTTCAACCGCCATTAGGCTTTCGGATGAATGCTTCCAGTTGGCCAATGTTCCTCTTAAAAACATTAAACGGTGCTGAAATGGCACCGGCAAAAATATTTAAAAAAGAACCAAAGACACCACGCACTAATTTGTTTGAAGTTGGACATAAGTTAGAAGCAGTTGATAAAAAGAATCCACAACTTATATGCACTGCGACCGTCGGCGTGGTTAAGGATGATATGATACATATTACATTTGACGGTTGGCGCGGTGCTTTTGATTATTGGTGTCGTTATGACTCCCGAGATATTTTTCCTGTGGGATGGTGTTCCAAAAGTGGACACCCATTGCAGCCGCCACGGCAAAAATGTGCGTAAATAAATATTTTATAATTTCTATGATATAGCTCTGATATAACTTTTGCAGATCAAATAGTAGATATGTCATATATAATGTTATATAACATTTAAGTATTTGCAATCAGCAAACAGTTAATAACGTTCTCTATTTTGATTATACAGCGGGTCCCAATAAGTTTAGGTCCAGGTCCACTAGTAATCTTTTGTTAGTAATGCCAGTCTCTGAAAGTAACACTAGTAGAGAACCTGCAGTTGCATTAGTAAGCCCTGCAGGTTCGAACGTACCACCACAACCAGCTACTGAACCTGACACTAGCACAGCCAATACCAAGTCACTTGAAAATGGTCAGTTAATTATAATTTTTACATCAAGCACATGCGACGTGACATATTTTCTACAAGAACATAATAAAATTCATATAAAAAAATTTTTAATTATGACCTAATTGTATATTGCAGTTACACTTTATGTCAACCATAAATGTTATTGTGGGCCATTTTTCGATTTTCGAAAAGTGAAAGCTATGCCAGCTCAATTTGGCAGTGGTCCTATGACAAATGTTGCAAGAGACATCTTTCAAGCATTTTTAATGGCGGCCCTGAATCCCAGGCAAATATTGAGTTTACTGAGAAATGGCGAAGGCGAAACTATAAATTTGAGCATGGGAACTGTAAAGAAGACTGCTGTTGTTAGATTACCTGTTTTTCTGGAGCAAGAAGACTTCTATACATACATAAGACAGCAACTTGAGGATTTACGTGCATGTGAATACATGTTAGTCAGAAGAAAAGAATCTTGTAGCAAGTGTCCCAATACAACTATGCTACAGCAATCGCAATCTACTGTAAAGATCGACTCTAATGAAGACGCGAATAACGCTGTAGCAGAAAAACGAAGATGGTCATCGGAGAGTCAACAAAATTTAACGTCAACTCAGCATGTACAGCAAACTGTACAAAGTACAAACACTTCAACAGACTCGCCTCCTCCAAGTAAACAAGTTCGCAAATCTGTTCCTGGTAAGTATTTCATATTTCTTATGAAGCTTTATCATAGATAATGATAAGCTGCGAATTGCAAGAATATCCATTAACTATTACTTAAAAATATATGGACAGATATTCACAGCTTAGGCTAACATAATATGTGAAAGAATTTTGCGTTATCTTAAGAGTTTATATATTCAATTACCTGACGTTAAATAACACGCTGATTAAGAAACATTTACCTACAGAATTAGAGGCAGCGACGTCTACTACTCAATCTGAGACTTCTGGAAGTCGCACTCCTTCTGCTGAGCCGGCAGAATGGACTATTGAAGATGTAATACATTATATTGCTATTACAGACCCAGCATTAGGACAACATGCAGATTTGTTTAGGAAACATGTAAGTTAAATATAAATAGGCATTTATTGTGTTTTAAGGGTTTTATTTATAAAATTAACAATGGCAATTTTTAGGAAATTGACGGCAAGGCCCTACTTCTTCTCAATAGTGACATGATGATGAAGTATATGGGATTAAAACTCGGGCCAGCACTTAAGATTTGTAATTTGGTAAACCGTATTAAAGGTAGAAGACATATGCTTATGTGATTCTCCCAGATATGAATATTTGTGTAGTGATCCGAAACACATATGCATTTTATGCATTTCAATCGGATAATCTGATTATGTTTTGAATAACGAAAATAAATTAATCCTACGATAGAAAGAATTGAGATCTAGCCGACCTCATAATGAGAAAGGCACCGTCTAAAAAACAGATATTAAAAGTCATGTTGCTGTGAAGGTGTACAATCTTAAACATCAAACTGAGATCAGCTACATTCTAATTTTTTCATTGATGGTTAATATTTCGATTATTGACAGTGATGATAACGTAAATAACGTTAATTAATTTCTGAATTCGTATCTCTATAATTTTTAAGTTTAGGTAAACTAAAGATAAACTGAAATCAAAGTTAAACTTTTGGGACATGTTGAAATATTGTTTTATTATTTCAAAAGAAGTATAAATTCGCATTAATTACTTGTACACAAGTATTTTTCTTAATAAATTTACCATTGCCCTATAAGTATTAGATTAGCCTAATTCGATTCCATGTATTAATAGATAAGCAATGATAATATAGTTCTTACAGAAACACATACACATATATGCTCACAAAAGATAATGACATTTCATATACTTGTAAATATAGTCATGTCGTATGTTATTTTGCAGTACCATAAAAAAATATATATATATATATATATTGTAAACGAGACATTTGTCTTGTGATATTTAAATAAGTAACGTTCATGATATCACAGATTAAAACATTTTTTTAGTACTTTACTCTATTTTTGTTAATATACATGACATTACTGCAAATATATTTAGTTTCTTATTGTGTATCATTCAACAAATCCCGATGCAACAACTTAATAATATCAAAAATTAAAAAAATTTAGGTAATTAAGTTAATTCTTTCTTTAAAAATTTGAAAAATTTAGATAATTAGGTTAATTCTTCTTCATAAAATATAAATAAAGATTAAGTTACAGTTGACATAAACGTACTTAGACGAGTTATCTTTTAACATATAAGAGAAACTGATAAATATTACGTGTTATTTCTTTTTTTATTGTGTGATATAATTTCCTTTTTTTATTATATAAGATAAACTACATATATTTCGGACCACTTTTTTTAATTTTTGAAATTAGTTGACTATGCGTGACTTACCATTGCATTACTACTGTGATATTCTCGATAACTTGTATAGCAATCTCTCATGTTCATTCGCAATGCCATTTGCAAATGTATGACAATTTATACACAATACACGAAATTACTATCAATCTATTTTATTTATTATAAGTAATTCCATAAATTTATTTCCATTTATTTCATTTTCTATAATACAAGATCCAAAAAGTATCGTATTGTCTCTTATTTTATTGTGTAAAACTACTCTTGTGAATATATAAAGAAATGTTATGACTTATATGTTACTTTGTAATATTTCAATATACAAATTAATTTTAAATATGTAAGAGATTTATTCTTTTGTCTTTTCTATATCTTCTATATACAATTTTTTTTATTTTCAACATAAATTATATGTTTGTCTTAAATGACTTGAATTATAAAATGTAATCAATAGTTTACATTGTAACTATATAAATTTATTTTGAATTATATAAATATTACAAAATGTTTTTCGATTGCCAACAATTTTTCAATCACATTTTTGTTATTGAGATATTTTGATATAAATATAATTTAAAATATGTTAGCAAAGAGATTTAATTATTATGTTTAAAAAATGGGATACATTTCAAGTATTAAAATATATAATTTATCAATTTTATTCTAATAAGCTCACTATATTAAACGAAACAAGAACATAAAGTTCAAATTTAATACATGAGAAAAATGCGAATAAGTATGCGTAAGCTTTTGTAATTGGATGCAGTTTCAATCGTCATCAGAATCATCTGAGCTGCGTCCTTTAATGGTCTTGGATTTTGGTCTAAATATATATGGCTTCTTGCTGGTTTCTGAAGACTGCAGATCATCGTCATAATTGATCACGCCAGATTGTGCAAGACGGCATTGCAAAGTTTCTGTAGAGAAATCATCGCAGTTTCCCAATTGAGTAAAACCCACGATATAATCCTTGGTCTTACCATTCACAATTAGCGCTATTGTAGGTATAATTCTGATCCGTAACCGTTCTGTAATGCATAAATATACATTATTGTCACATCTAAGTACACCATTGCCAAAATATATCCTAAAAAGATGTCTTGCACAATAATACCAGTTAAAAAGGGACATCTCTCAACATTTAGTTTACAAAATCTCGCTTCGATATGTTTCTTTGCAAGAATCTTGAAATGATGATCCACTATTTTACATCGTGGCGAATCATCTTTATAAAATAAACAAACTATATTTTCTGACTTTTTGGATACTTCAAAGAACTCTTTCTCGTCATACAATTCGGCATATTCTCCATGGCCCTGTAACAATGCATAATTATGTGTAACACTTGTAACTTTGTACAGCAGTTGTACAATATATTTTGAGACATAAACTTATATGCATACTCCTAATACAATTTTTAGAATTTTAATATAAAATATTCTAAGGGAAACAAACATGTCATGGTATATTACCGAAGCCAACCAATCCTGCTTTTGTTTTTGCATCCGTTTCAGCTCATTCAGTCTGTGCGCGCGTATCTTTTCGTAATCATTTATATCCAAATTGTCTAATTTCTCCAATTCTGCATCCAACTGTTGCTCAACGTGACTGGCAACTTCTATGACTTTCTGCTGAAGTACGGCCTCCATTCCGCTGTCAATTGAAAGAATATTTATGAATATTTTGTAAATCCGTTATTTTCCTATAACCGGTCTGACATAAATTAGATATAAAAGGTTACAATGTAAAAATAATAATAGCTTTCCGTGTATGTACCATGGATATTAAATGCAAAATAAATAAATCTCTATTTGTTAAAATTACAATTCGTACTTTTAACGTCCGGTGTTTAAGGCGAAAGTTTTGCTTCTCAATTCGATGATAATTCTTGACTCTTAACTCGCACTCACAAAATTCCAAGGCACTTCTCAACCATATATAGAAATGTCACTGCTGAGAGAGCGTGGAATACACGAAAAGCATGACGCAGTGCACTTAAATTTTGTCGATGAACACGGAATGCGCGTTCACGAACTGAGCGATATATAACCTCCTCCAGACTTCTTCCTCACATCTGTTTTTCTCACTTCCTTTTACTGCCTTTGCTTTTCTTTTTTTTTCTCTCTTCCTCTTCTCTTTTCGGCTCAAAGCGGGCTAATTCCACAATTTACTTTACGATACCTAATAGATAGAAGTTTATTTTATGTAAAACAGATTCTCCTATACACTCGCAGAAAATGTAATCCTTCTTTCGATGTCTTTCGGAATGCACTGACCATATGCGCACGCAAATATTTAATATTTGTTATGAAACTAATTCTTTTATATTAAACATAAAAAATTGTTCTAGTTCTTTCGTTTTGTGAAGAAAAACACATTCATCAACAAATGTATAAATAAATTTAAAAACTATATATATATATATATATATATGTATATATATTATATATACGTACATGTATGTATGTACATTTATAATTTTAATTTTTTTTAATAAATCATAAAATGTCGAAAGATTTTTAATAATATTTTATCTCTATGAATATCTATGAATCCATCTGTCTTAGAATATATCTATCTTATTGAAACGTTCTTTCTTCTTTAAAATTTAGCATAATCCACAACTGTAATTAATTTACAAACACACACAAACTATCTCACTTAAATTATATTATACTAGTCATGATCACGTTTTAAAATAAATTGGATTGATAGATATTAAGAAGTCTATAAAAATTGTATCATTGATTTAAATTGTTTATTAAAATTTTATCAGGCAGTAAATTTTACAGATTTTCAGTAGCTTCATGGCGCTGGTTTAATATTAGCATAATTGATAACATCCTAACGTATCAAAGAATAAATAATTAAAAGCCTAACTATAAGTATAATAGTGTTACCAGAAAAACAGAAAATCGATTTAAATATGGAACATCGAAGTAGTAAAGATTTTATATTATACCAATACAAAATATTATTAAATAACGGAAATTCTGTATTATTTATGTATATAAATGTTATCATAGAAATTTTTATTTCTGATATATTGAAAATAATATATGGAAGACATTGCAGAATAAAAAAAATTCATTAAAATCATGTTCAAATATGAAAAATGAAAATGTAAACAATGTTCGATAATTCTAATCTTTTAAGGGCAAATTGACTTTATTTCTTCATATTCTAAATGTATAGCTTACATACGTGCTTACAATGAAATGGAAGAAATTATTTGAGGACGATATTCTTTCTAATTAAAGATCCTGTTTTACATCGCATAATTGTAAAAATAAATTCAAATGTAGCAAGCTAAAGTAGGCCTTTATAAAAATACGATTTAAATTTTATTTCAATATATTAGCCATGCAGTATTTTCTGTATGCAACCAAATCAATTTCATGGAGTATTGATGGAAATTTCTATAGTTTATTAAGAGGGAGAAAGAGACAACCAGTTTCATAGAAAAATTAGCATATAAAATATTCCATGTATGTATATACTAATCCTGTGGTCACAGTAAAAAAAAAGACTATATAAAAGCTAGCAAAAAACAATACATATTGTATAATGACCACAATCCCTAATTGCTGATAACAATAAACATCAGCTATTAATATATTACATTGGCATTTTAATTAAAGTCAATAGTTTTTATGAAAAGACTTGTGTGATTTATCCTTTTATATAAATAAATGCGCGATTATATGTTAAATGACTATAATTGTGAAATACTATGACTATATATATTTTAACTTGAAAAATATGTAAGTGCATATATAAGTCTTACAAAAGTAATAATTATTCTTAGTTTTCAATTCATTCTTTGTATTTCTTACTATTTCAAAATATTCAAAAATTTAATCGAAAAGAAGGAATTGTAAGTAGAAACTTATAATATTTTCATGTATTACCTATAATTAATAAATAGATTTATATAAATGTAGTTTTATAACGTGTAACCTCTTAAAGAAGGTAATAAATGCTATTATAATTCTTTTTCCGATTGCTAAAGATTATATATTTAAACATGATGTTATTATATAATTATCACTTCAACATTTTCTCTTTCTTTTATCTCTATATGAAATATAAATGATTTTAAAAATAATATCAAGTATTTTTAGACTTATTTTCTCCAAAAAAAATAAAAAGTTCATACAAATATTTCGATTTATAAAACTACTTGCAGTCTCAAATATTTTGTAGAAATCCATATAAAAAGCAAACGCTTCAATAATCAAAAGAATTCTTTAGTCATTTCAAAGACTCTAAGCTACCAATAAACGATTGTTAATGTATTAAACATATCTGTCATAATCTTGAAAGAGTTCCTCTAATGTGTTAATATTAGTTCAAGGAGAGAATTAAATCCTGAGAATATTTGACAGCAGGAACACCTGCAAAATCCTAAAATTTTACAGAATAATACCTGAGGTATCTATTTTCAAAATGTATTTGTATATAAGAAAATGTTTACAAGCAATGGTAATCTGAAATTTTCTTTCATTGGAATTTTTAAACATACACAAGAGACGGTAGATACCATCGTTTCTTCGAATTATTCATTTAAATGATCCTTATCACTTATCCATATTTTGAGATGTGAAATAACAATATCATCGCATGACAATAGAAAACATATCGCACTGGCGCGTTTCAATGCACAGGAATGACTTTGGAAGTAAACCACCAAAGGTCAGTCACAATTAATTCATGTATGTTGAATATTTACATTAAACAAATTAATATCTCTAGTCAGCCTTGCGTGGCTTACGTTTGCGAACATTAGGACTACTGGTATCAGCTTTAGTATCTTTATCCTTCTCACTCGCTTCAACTTCTTTCGCCTCAGATTCTTTTGCTTCAGATTCCTTTGCTTCAGATTCCTTCACCTCAGATTCCTCTACTTCAGACTCCTCTTCGTCTATTAAATCATCCCCGATATTTTCTGCGATTTCATCCTCATCTGAACTTTTCTCCTGAGTAGCGCCGTCCGTTGAGCCACTCTGTTTCTTCTTGCCTTGTTGCTGTGCCGGTTTTTGTGGGAATATGAAGTCGATCAAGCACACAATGAACTACAATTACAAATGCAGTTAATATCACCTGTTCATTAGACAGATACATTTTATGTTACATATTGCTCACCAATCCTAATATTGTGCCCGAAACAACTGTTGCAACAGCAAAAATCAAGTAACTACCCCACACAGGTAATCCAACATCTTCCAAAAGTTGATTGTGGATATTCTAAGTGAAGATAACAACGTTCTATTGAATTTTTTGCAAAAAATATAATAAAAGATGTATTTAAAAAATACATATGTCTACTTACACGTAATACTTGGGATAGTTTAAAAAATTGACTTAAAATTGACATATGGAGTGAAGTTGGGCTTTTCCAACTACATATCGGATCCACTTTCATCCATGTCTTTTGAGTTACAAATTCGATGAACGAGGATTTATCTCTCGGGCTCTTATACTGTCTGAATATCCCATCGTTTACACTAAAAAATGAAAAATTTTAAGATATATAATTCCTTAATTAATTTACAAAATGTTAAAAAGTAATGTTAATAAATATTACACATATATATATATATATATATATATATATATATATATATATGTATATGTATAACAAAATATAGTATAAATTATTAGCATATCAAACTTACTGATATATCGTGGGCAATGCTGTAACTAGAAATCTGCCACTAAGACCTGGAGAATCCGTCACGTCTATCTTCCCAACATTGATATTTAAATCCTTCTTCGATGATGCAAGATCTTCCCAGATTGGTTCAAGTGCTTTACAAGCAGGACACCACGGTGCATAACTAATAAATAACACAAAAAAAGAACATATCAGAAGCTGACAAATTATTACACACACATATATATATATATATGTGTGTATATGTGTATATATAATTGTAAAACTCAGTTTAAATATATAAACTCTTGCAATGCTATCAATTACAAAATACATGTATCTCGTTAAGCAAAACTAATTGCTGCTTGTCCCGCGTATTCTACACAGCGGAATTTGACAACGAAATTTCAGATAGTTTTTGACACGCCTCAATCGCGACGATGTCGACGTGCACTTACAACTCAACCATCCACTCTCCCGTTAGCATGCGATCCCAGTTATCCTCGTTCAACTGCTCCACCGAGCTGTCCTTCGTTCGTCGCGTGTCCGCGTCCACATCCGCGTGCGCACCCACGTACGCGAACAACAACGCGACGTAGACGACACAAAATACGGGACTCATCCTGACGCGCGACGTCTAACTGTCGGCGACTTTAACCAACTTTAACCAACGCTCACCTCACCGGCACCGCACACGACGCCACTGCGAGTGCGACGCGTCTGTAAAAATGCCCGCAACGGCGCCATCTGTCATCAAGTCAACATTTTAATAAAAGGATCTACCTTATTGGTCAGCTTTGTTAGGGTGCCTTCACATGGGGCGTAACTTGCGTAAGCGTAACTTGCGCCGACTAATCACAACATCTTATTTGAATATTAGCGAACGCTACAGATAATGTGATTGGCGCAATTTACGCTTACGCAAGTTACGCCGTATCTGAAGGCACCCTTACGCTTTATGCGCAGTTCACGCAATTCACGCGCCATGTGAAATAGATATGTACATACTTTCAATTGGGCGCGTTCAGTGGACACAGTGATCAGTGAGCAGTTGGTAATGATTGGTTGTTACTGTTAGATCCCTAAATCTAGACCAATTACATTGATGAATTACTCAACTGTTGTGCAACCGTTGCATATCTCCTGAACGCGCCCATTGCTGGCCCATTGCTACGGATTGGAATACGCGGTGTGAATTTTGGTGGTGAGGGATAGAAGAGTCGCGCGTTACACATGGAATGGAAAAGAATGCCAGGTGATATAATTGACGAGCAACGGAGACGCTCGTACGATCCTGCCGCGCGACAGACGAACGATAATATGCAGCTACAACTGATAAATCTTCCCGACGTTTGTTTGGAGGCGATTCTCTCTAACCTCTCCTACGATGAGATATCTAAATATAGGCTTGTAAGAACGCTTTTTAGTGTCCATAAGAATTCTCTCTTGTTCTATCGTATACGCGAGAAACCGTAGCTCTTATGCTTATATGCTTATCAGGTTTGCAGACAGTTCGATCGGATCTGCAAGAAGCTGCTCAACCGCGGCTTCAATCTCATGGAGAAATATCACGCGCAATGCCTCCGCACTGTCAAAAGCAAATTGCCGAGGAGAGAGTCGGAGCGACGAAGTCATCCTCTCGCGCGTCATTGCGATATCTTGACTGCGATAGAAACTAGAATCTCTATGTTATCAATGACTTTTATCAAGTATGTGGACCTGAATGTTTGCTGTTTTATTCCAGGAAAGGTAATGGATTTTTATCACCAACAGCTGATTGTAATATGTTTATTTGTGTAGCTTGTACTTTTTATAATTTAGAATCTTCTTTCGCCAATGTACATTTATCTCGTTTTAAGTGTAGGAATTTGTGGGATTATCAACCAAAACGAACCTTTATCCTTATCTACAAATCTTTTATTTTATTTAAAAGATTCTCATACATGTGTATATATATATACATATATATATATATATATATATATATATATTTTTATGAGATAAATTCCTATTCATGTAAATTGCAAATAATAAATTGGTAATTATGTAATTATGTATTTAGGTAATCGATGAAATTTTTCGTGTTCTTCGATTGATCCGAGAGACAAAGACACCGCCCAGAGCTCACGAGATACTTCAAGAGCTGAGGGATATAAGCAGCATGGCCATGGAGCATTTTGATGAGAAGATCTTGCCAGATCTGAAGCACAACATCTGCACGTCCATGGTCGGCACTGTGAATTCGTACGACCTACCTGGTGGCGTCATGATCTCCCACGGTAGAAACATAAATAATTCTGCACTGCCGCATTGCAACAATCATAGCATTACCTGCTCGGAGAAGCTTAATCAGACTTTTAAGAAAATCAATGATCGTACGAAAAAGAACAAGATGTTCTTTTTATCTGTGAGGAGTCAGATGACTAGAATGAAACTTAGGCTGCAGAGGCAAGAATATCTGATACAGAAGCAAACCCTCAAGTTACATAAGCAGGCAAAGAAGATACACGAACAAGATACACAGTTAGCCGAGATGCGGAAGCATCTCGAGGAGTGGGAACAGAAGATGGTCGATTTAACTACCGAAGTGAGCCGAGCGCGAGAGGGCACGCAGAATCCCGACGCGTTAGAAAATCGCAAGCGAAAGGCACACATTATCAACACCGACGCCGAGACGCTTCAACAGACGAAAAAATTGCAAGCCAAGAAACGCAAACTTATAGTCGAAAGAAAAGCGTCGAGCGACGCAAAGGACATGAAGTTCAAGAAATTTATGTCGGACTTACTTGCAATACATTAGATGGTTATGTTGTTGAGCCATTGTGCCCGCACTAACTCGACTCTTTTTACATTTAAGAGCTCTAATACGAAGATTTTTGCAGAATTATACTCTTTATATAATGCATTTTTTAACTGTTATGAAATTGATGTGAACGATCGTAACATACATTCGTAATATACATTCGAAACATGTAAAATTTAACTCGATTTATGAAAATTATTTTTAAATAACTGAAAAAGTTTAAATAAAAGTTAATATTTTTAGTTTATTAAGTCTGTTTTTTGTGTTATTGTAGAAACAACACAATATGTAAATGAATGTAATTAGTTGGTTTATAGTATTTTAATAAAAATTTCTATTCTTCTGTTCTGTTCTGCCAAAACCATGAATGGGCAAGTTTTTACTTTGAATAAAGAAGTGGAGCAAATGTCTTTGTTTCTTGTATGCCAAGACAATGGATACGTATATAGCATAACAACGATGATTATACTTTAAACTCTATACTTTTTGATTTATGAATGTAGGTTACTATCCCATTTTACAATGCAATTTCCAAAATTTATCGAATCGTCAGAGAGAAGTCTTCCAAGCTTCTCTCTGAAATCGCATATTCATGATATTGGTGTAAAGGGGATATTATTTAACAAATATACATATTTTCTCAAATATAAATGCTATAAAATTGGTTCAAATATTATTTTATTGCGCATTTATTAAGAAATTAAAAAGTAAAGACAATAAACTGCATATTGTAATAATACGTTAATGTACATTTTATTAAAAATATTTTAATAAAATGCACATGAATATATAGTTTTATTGAAATAATGCTAATATTTTTAAATAATATTAAGACATTATTTTGATGAAACAAACACTGAAGATATTGGATCTTGCTTCTAGTGTTATGTATGTGTGGCATAATGTGATAAAATAAGATGTAACTTGTAATACCTCAGGTGTGTTACGTATAATGATAACAACATGATGAGGTAGCTAGTCAAAAATTGGTTCCAAATTCACCTGCAAAATTTAAACATAGAATTATCACATTAAAGTATTACAATTTATAAAAATATTTTGTGGAAATACTAAAAATAATAAAATTTAAATATAAAATAAAGCAACATAAAAATGAAAAAAATATTATTGAATTAACATTATTAGACGGTTTGCTTATATATATTGCTGAATCGGAAAGCAAGTGAAATTGCGCACAAATCTACAGGAATGTTATATCTTATTTTATTACACCATAGTGTTACACAAGTTCTTAAACGTGTTTATAATTGATTTTATTATACTTAGATATAATTATATATAATCATTGACGTATGAAAGACTGTAATTCATATTAAACATTGATCAACATTCGGTTTGAGTGAGATTTTATCACCAATTTATATAATTTACTATTTTATGGAATCATCTAAAGTGAAAGAAATATTTATTGGAATATAATGTATATTAGTTGAAATATAGCTCTTATTATTAATTTATTGATATAAAAAAATATATAATATTAATATTAAAAGAATAATAAATTTAGAATTTAAAGATGTTTGACAAAAATATTTGATATTGATTAAATTACAAAGTTAATATATTTATCAAATTGCACAATAAATCTGATTACATTCGGAAGTTTAATAGACAACTTCTATATTATTAGCAATATATTATTAACTTTTATTACAAAAGAATATGTAAAAAATAGTATTTTTAAATCAAAGTAGTCTTTAATTTTCGATATGCATTATTGCGCTTTCACTAAAGAAACGCTTTGTGAATCTACATCTGAACTTTTTGAATCTGCTCGCTTTTTATCCTCCCCCCGTATCGATTTCGTGGATTGAAAGTTCTATTTCTTCTGTCTCGATATCGTGTTCCTGCAAAAATAAATGAATATTTTTACATGAAAAATAATATAGATAAATTGTTAATCTTTACCATATCTTCAGCTACGCGAATCGCTTGATCCTCATTTTTTACATGAGCTTTTTCATCTATAACTTGCGACGGTTCATCGGGTGGCAAGTTTAAAATTTTATCATAAATTGATATGTATGCGTTCCGCATATAACTTTGCTGTTGATCGCGAATCTTTTCTCTCATGTTGTGCTTTTCCACTTCGGGTAAAACAAAATTGTAGATCATATCCGCCACCAATTCCTCATCTGCCAACTTATCAGCACTGCAAAAAACCATACATAATGTATTTTACACGTTGCTTTGGTGAAGTACGTTGTTTATACTTGTTATCAATGCACATCTTACTTTTCTGCTGCATGTTTCGATACAGCATCCACTTTGTCACACATTTCTAAGATATGTTCTTTAGCCGTCTTATCAGCTAGCCAATCGATCTCTTCCCTCACAATGTCCTCCAAATAAGCTTCTACGGAATCCTGATTTACTTTCACTATTTGCTTGAACATTTCATCGAATTCTCGTCGTCGATTACGTTCTGTTTGTCGCCTGCCAGCTTCGGTGGCTTCTCTCATACATCTTTCTCTCTCAGCAAGCAAGGCAAAAGCATGAGCTCTACGTTCGTCTTCTAATCTCACTAGCTCCTGCAGATAACAACAGAGATAATCCCGAGTAAACTAATTCCTTTATAAAAGATTTATATAACTTACCTTGCTAAGAAAATCTAATGTCCCGCAGACTGTTTTTCCCTCTAAAGAATTGAGAATCTCGCACAAACGATCTTCCTGTATCGATTGTTCGTTCTGTAGTTGTCGCAAATTGATCATATGTGTCTTTTCATCATCCTGATCCTCCTGCTCGGGTGCTTGAGTCGATTCCAATTCTTCGATCAGCTCCTTGTATCTATCGCGTCCTTTGTACATCTGTGAAATATAAAATTTTGTCTTCTTCCTATTTTCATTGCAATAGAAACATAATATCCATCATTGGGATTACGTTTCGTATATCTATTTTAAGTGCACGAATGATCTGTGTTTTACCAGGCATTGTATCGCTCTGCCCTTAACAAGCTTCTGAATAAATGTGGCAGATTCTTCCCGTTGTTTTTGCTTACTGTTCCATGTACCCGATCTGCGCGGTGTGACGGGCAAAATCGACTGTTTATGATTACGCCTCACTAATTTTGGACCCTCATCCACGGACTTGGCTTTCATTCGAATGGCCTTCAGATCGGAATGAAGCTGCTTCAGTTTTTCCTCCGTCCACCTGGTTTCTCGTACACAGATGTCTATCGGTTTAGGTCCACGTTTAATCGCTTGTGGTTCCTCGAGAATTGGTAACCAGCTGAGTGTTTGATCTTCTTCTTCTTCTTCTTCTAAGTAACAATTGCGAGGAATCGAATAGCAGCGATTGCGATTGCATGTTAATTACAATCAAATATACTCACGCTCAACATGACTTTCGCTTAAGAATTGCTTCTGCAAGATTTCGTGCCGCCTTTGGGGATGTTCGCCGAAACGCATTTGCGGTGCGTACAAGTCAGATTTGGGGTCAATATGCTGTTCAATTATGTCGGGTTTACGAGGTTGCCGCTCGTCGCGATGTTTCCTATTTAATTTTCGCAAATCTCGTTTAAGATTATGCCTGATGATCTTAACTTTATTGTCCCGACATTTGCTCAGTTTGTTCTCAAGTCTACTGAAACGACCCTGCATATTCTTCTTGTATTCCGACTCACGATTCTGCAGGAGGTCCCTCATCAGATTCAGACGTAAATCCATTATGAATTGAATCTCCTAAAATTATCACATAGTTAAAAAGAAAGAAGAGACACGAATATTACGTTAATATTAAATGATTGAGATTTTCATACAAATCATACAAAATTATTACAAAGTTGAAGAGAAAAATATAGATATTTTGTTATAGGTAGATGATTGTAATTTTTCTCTGCTGAAATTCTGTTTTTAAATACTCACCGACTCTCGAAATGCCCATTCGTCTATCTCCAAGGCCGTTATTATCGAATTCCGCATCTTTATGTTGGCCGGCGTATCCATCGGCGGTAGAATGGCTTCCCAAACTCTCCTCGTTCGCATCCTGTTGATAACGTGCACTTCATGGACACCTGCGGGTAGTCCATGCTCCCAAGTTAGATGAGCCAATGCCAATACTTCAGGATTATGACCTAAATGAAAATTAGAATATCTTCATAGAATTCTCGCTTTTCTGCATTTTCAGCTTTGTCTCCTTTTTTCCTTTACGATTTTCTAATTGATTTCTACGAATTTCATTATACTGCAGCATAACTGCAATATAATTGTTGTTACCTGGAATAATTTTACACGGTGGCTCCCAAGGTTCGGTTTGCGCCTCGCTCTCTCTATAATCCGTCTGCGTTGCTGCATTTTTGTAGGGCTCCGATTTAGGGACTGCGGTGTAACATTGTCTCTGTGCATTTTGCAAAATTCCGTTTAGCGCCTTGCGTTCCAAACAGCGTGGGATACCTGCGGTCTGTATCTTTGATACGGTAGTAAAAGGTACCATTGATTTTCGAAAATCCTTGTATGTATCTCCGCCAATAATCCCAATCATTTTACCTTGTACAGCCATTCTTCTGTAAATCCAAAAGTTTAAAGATTTTTAATTGAATTAACATCGCTTGAATTATAGAATTTAAAAACTTGATGAATAAGGAAACATTCTTGGAAAAACAAAGTAAAGCAAAGACTTACTCAAAATTTAAAGAATAACTGCATAACTTGTATCTTTTTGAAAGCTCGTTCCTGTAATCTTGAAACGTTTTGTTATCTAGAACTTCAGGATGTTCAAACGTTCTCTGGAAGAAATGTAATAAATTTAAGAACATGTCTATATTGAAGTCTTAAGTATATTCTATTAATTAATGAATACTTACAAATAGATTAGCTTTTTGAATCATGGACGATCTGAAATAATTGTTGTTGCTGCATACAGTGTAAGTATAGTCCGCTAATACATCAAAAAATTATTAATTACTGTCTAACCGTTGTGACTAACTTATGTGACATATGTATCTTACGACGTTTCATGCTTCCTTCCGCCATAATTTGTTTTGCACTTAATTGCAACTTATATGCTGTACTTAAAACGTTTGGCTTGTCTTAATTCTTGCAAAAGCCATAAGAAGTATCTATCGTATGTAAATGATCGGCTTGTAATCCAGTATTGATCAAACAATATACCATAGCAGCGAAAATGTATAGGAAGAATAAATGTCAGTATCAATTGATCAATAATGTATATTTTATATTCTTAGAATCCTCACGTTACACTTAACAGCGATTAAATGTATATGTAAGTTATTCTGCAAACGCAATTTTTCAGAGATAGCATTTATAAACTTTATGTAATTATTAATTGCATTTTTTTTAAATTATAAAAAATGGACACAGGAATGCATAAAATCAATAGCACCAGAATATATCTTTTGTCAACTATATAGATTATTTGTAATTACCGATACAATTAACATACATTGGTATCGAACTATACAGTTACGTAAACTTTGATTATCAATATGTAGTAACATATTATATATGTATATGTATGTATGTATATATATATATATATATATATATATATATATATAGATATATATATATATATTTATTTATTTATTTATATATGTGTATGTATGATTAACATTTCAATTTATATTTATATAGATAGTGGGAGTGTTATATTTAAATTATTATACTGATATAACGTATACTTTCAACATTAATTATGTTAACAGTTTTTATGCAAATGTAAGTTATAAATTTTAGTATATTTGTATACATAAAAAGTTATCGAAATCACCTTTGGCACATACAGTTACTTCTTCATTTCTAGCTGCATTCTGAGAAAACTTTTAATTATCAAGAAGTAATTAAGTAAAGATATGTAAATACAGCGATTCTCTTCCAAATTAAACGCTAAGGATTTTAATTACGAGACAACAATATTCTTATATGTACATACAAATATGCATATATTTGCATCTTTTTTATTTCGCGAAGAAAACTGCATATAAATTACTTTTATATAACAATTGATTAGAATTACGATTGTATACTTTTACAAATAATGCACGGGACTATTTGATAATTCCGTTAATTGTTAATGATTTCAGTACAGAGCGTTACAATAAGTTTCCTCAATAGTTTATATAATGCGACGAGATCTTGCAGTTCCTTCAAATATTTAATCTGCGTAATGGCTTAAAATAGCCATTTCCAGAAGAGCCTAGATATTCTGGCCAGCTCTGATGTGATGAAATATTTCTGCACGTTTGATTAGGTAACATATCCTCTGGACACACGCATTCCAACTTCATCCGGTATATTGTCATTTGACCAAGTGCAATTTTGGTATTTTCCCTATCCTTTGACTCCTGATACAGTCTATAATTAATGCCCCGCTCGGATAAACATTCAATGATGATGTCGTCGTCTTTCTTGTACTCAAATTTGTTTTTTAACAACGCTTTCTTTTTACGAATGCACTCGTCCGCTTGAGACAAAATCAGAGACACTTCGGACGATGGTAGCCAGAACGTAGAGAACACTAAATCTACCGGAGTCTTTCCCTTGGATTCGGCGATGGACGGTAACAGAATACCAGTTGGTGCTTGCTGCTGAATACCATTGGTACCGCTCGACCGATTGTCGTCAGTTTCAGAGTTCCGTTTCGTTCTTCGTTTCTGCCTTATTTTAGAATCTCTGTCATTTAACAACGACAATATTTGCAACTGCTTTCTGCTGAACTTGCCTTTACTTTGATTTTTCAGTGACTCCCGTTTAAATACTTTTTCTATACTAGCATCATCGTCCGCGTCTTGGATGATGCTGGGAAAACTATGCTTGTAAATCTGTCTTCGCTGTGTCATGTCTACTACTTTCTTAGTGGTGGAAGTTTCTTGATGATCGGTGATTATTTGATTTTTAATAACATTTGATGCTTCAGTACGTGTGTCTTCTGGCATTTCCATGCTAGTATTCGTGCTCGTTATTTCTGTTAATTCGCTTGTATTCAATGCATTCTGTATTGTAGTAGTTCTTTCCACATTTGATTTATCGCTCGGCACAGTTGACGTTGATAATTCTTCTTTAGATTTTGAAGTTGGCGTCATTGATACATTCATTGTATCAGTTTTGTTTGCTAAGACATTTCTCTTGTCGTTGATTTCCTTTATTCTTTTCCTTTTTTCTATATTAATATTCTTATCCAGCTGCAAATTACGTTGCGTACTCGATTCAGGTATTGAATAATTGCTGATTTTCTTGGAAACATATTCTTTATGAGAAATATTTGTCGAATACGGATAAAGTTTTTCTACAGTGACGCTCCTTTGCTCTCGCACTCCACCTTGCGAATAATCTACACTTTGTGGTCCATCCTCGTTGTTACCATTATCACTTTCATATACACTACTATAGTCTTTATCCGATTGCATATCGTCTTCGATCCATCTGTTATCCTGCTTCCATGCTTGATCCACGTCCAAATTTTCTACAGTGTCCTCGGGATTGTGTTTCTTGTGGCTCTTGAATTCGTCGATGTTCTCGTATACCGCGTCCGAGTCATATTTGCTGATCTCGAGTAGATTATCTTTGTGCTTGAAGATGCTGTCTTTCCGATGGTTCTTATGGTGATCTTCCGGCGATCTCTCGGAAACGAGCGGGATGTTTCCAGCGTAAATATCCACGTTCTTTAACTGCGAATGGTACTTCTCTTCTTCCTTTCGTAGATCGACTGAATTATTAAATTCCACCGATTTCCAGTCTTCTGAGAAGTACAGCGATAGCCCAGGCGGTCTGACATGTTGACTTAAAGCCAGTAGTCGCGTGGTGAGCGTCGAATTGAATCTCAGGAAGCAAAGATCAGCGCGCCTTTGCGATATGAAGCTTTGATCTTTCAAGAATTGATATTTTTCCTTGACCCCCTCGTAATTTAAACAGTCGGTGGACCAATGTAAAAACCAATCGTTGCCGAATCCGTCGACGGTGATTGACAAACCGGACATTTGCCCGCTCAAGCTATCCTCCATCGGCTTCTCGAGCAAAGGTTGTCCATTACGACCGTCTATGACTGTAGCCACGGTATAATAGTACGTGGATGAACCAGTACCTATTTGATGTTTTACCATGAAGTCCGGTATATCGTCGTCGTTGTAATAACCGGGAATGGGAATGCTAATTATTTCGGAATTGGGGACCGTATAATTCCAGATAGGCTCAAACGTGGTTCCGCTGTATGCCATAATCGTAGAATTGAACATAGCGGCGACAATATCTTCAATTCCATCCGACGTAATATCAATTAGAATTGGTGGTAACAGTGCATTTTTACCGGCGTTATGATTGAGCTTTCGTAATTGCTGCAACAAAAGCATTCAATATATATATTAATTAACATAATAATCCTCCTTTCACATTGAAATTTAACACAGATTTCTTTATGCTACACACCAAATCACCATAAAATATATTAGCCTGAGATACTATGTATAATCCGCCGGCATCTTGCTGACTGGTTGTAGTCAGAACAAATATATTTTCTCCATCAGGATGCACTATAATTTGCGGCGCTACGAACAGCTGTTCTGTATCTGGTAAATCAATATCGCGTATGATAACGCCGTTTCTACCCGATACCACGAGTACGTTGCTCGCTTGAACGTTGTCCGATTGCATGACATGAGACGCTATTACGTCGCCAGTACCATCGCCGTCCATGTCCGCTATAAATCGGGCATCATAGACGTCCAAAATTATTTGCGAAGCTGGATTGTGAAGTGCTCCTATCTCCCATATAGTGGTACCGTCACGGCCGTCAATAGCTTGTAATATCCTACCGCGTCCAGATATGACGCAATCCTTAATCTTGTCGTTTGTCAAGTCAGCACCACAGTCAATGGAATATATCGAATGGGCGGCCCAATGTGTCCAAATAGTGTCGCCCGTTTTACCATTCAGCGCTAGCACGCCACCTGAACACGGCGGTAGTTTCCCAAAGTATATAGTACAGACATTCATATCCATCGTATCCAGACCTGAATTTGAATAAAAAACCTGTTATAGTAATCAATAAAACTAACTATCTAATTAACTAAAATAACATTAATTAATCACCTTAGATTGTTAAGAAACATCACGTAAATGCGAAAGCAAAATCTGTAAAAGAAGCAAACAAAATAAAAATAGCTAATTGCAAGTCACACGGCAACATAGGGTGTTTACGGCACAGAAAATTATTAACTATCATTATACATAGAAAAGAAAGCAAAAAAAGATAAAAATAATAACACAAGACATTTTCTTATGTAACGCTTTTATACCTGTACTAAATCCCACAATAATATCTTCAATTCCATCAGAGTTAACATCATTACTCCTAAGAGGTGCCTCGGGTAATAACTTTGGAAACGATCTGGTCCATAAAACTTGAGATGACAGTGAGGTACATGGAGTTATCTCAGATTCGTTTGTAGGCTCCTTCAGCTCGTGCGACAGCCAGTGTTTCAATATAGTTAACGGCATCGGAAATATATTTGCGGTAAATATACAAAGTACGATTAAGCCTAACACTATAATCAACGCTGTAATTCCATAGCACAACGGCACAAGGAATGCCTTGTATGGAACTTTATGGCTCTGGAAACTGCAGGATTTTTTGCATTTTCTGCGAGGTGCCATAAGGGGTCGCTTCACCCCGCCATCGTCATTCAACTTCAATCCACCGTTTCTGCCATCCCTGATGAACACTTCGTCGTCGATGTCAGTGAGATCGTCGTCATCGAGGCTGTCTCTCACTGCCAGTTTCGGCAAAGTCGGATATACCGCTGACATGTTGTTAATACCTGGAAAATTTTGAAATAATTCAGAAAGATTAAATAAGAGACCAGCTATACGTTCGTAAATTTGAACGACTGCGAATCGAGCAATGTGTGTCAATCGGAGCAAGTATCAGCAAAAATTTTTGAGGAATTAGAAACATATGTACCACACACATACATACCTGGAGACGCGTGATTCTTTAAGCACACGCGATATAAATTTTCCCGAGTGTGACTTCGACTTTTGCGTATGTATGTATGTATGTATGTATGTATGTATACACGCTCACCTCGATCGCTCTCAAAAGGACGTCATGCTGCGGTTATGTCGCGATTAAAAAATGTATACAAATGAAAAATATCCATACACAATATTTAGGGTGCAGTCCCATTAAGCACGGATCGGAGACACGGATCGGAATGACGGATCGGATTTCTCACTAGAATTGAGCGATCCGTTCCGGTTCCGTTCCGTAAAAACTTCCTCTACGAGTCCCATGTAGCAAAAACGGAACGGAATGTCGCATCGGTCACAAGTTAATGTGCTTAATTTGTTGATATTTCGTTATTTTGATGCGACTAAAGTAATAATATACATAATTTGTGCAATTATTTTGCTAATAACATAGTTATAAGCAGGGTTGGGCACGTATTATACATGACGTATTATACATAGGTTTCATACATGTATAAAACTACGTATAATACGTGCTAGATTTCATCCATGTATCCATGTATAATGTGGCGCATGCTAGAGATTTCCACTGCAGCGCTGACGTAGCAAAATCTAGGGAACAATCCCCATAGCCACGATGTTCGAGATAGATCGACACAGCCTTAAGAAGAAGAAGACATTCGTCGTTTAGAAAGACCGCGATTCGGACGTGTACGGTCGGTTAGCCAGTCGGTCCACGTGCCGACGTTGTATAGTTGTTTGAATAAATGAGCAATTGTTAACTAAACGTGTCCATCATAAGTCACAACCTTAATTGACTCGTCCCGTAAAGTCTCTCCCCACAATAATACGTAAAGTGGCGCCACCATACAGTGCGCAGTACAATTAGTCAAATAATTCAAATCTAACCACAATAAAAATACAAAAATGCGAAGTATAATCATGAATCGAGGAGGTAGACCGCTGCATAAATACTGGGAAGAAGGAAATTATAAAAAACAGTATGAGGGTAAAAAACTTTTTGCTTATTGCATGATTTGCAAGAAAACAATTCGTCATACCGCTGAAAGCAGATTAAGAGACCATAGGTTAGTAAAATGTAACGAACATTGGAACTTACATAACTTTTTCTTTAATTAGCAATACTTATAGAATTTTATTTTAACTTTTCTATTGTAGAAAATCTTGTCAAGAGCCACTAATTAAAGATACAGAGATTGAGGAAGTTATCAGTCGCGATGAGAGTCATGCAAACGCGCCTGTATGTTCTAACTCTATACATACATACATACTGAAAATATTAATAAATACAAAATCTTCCAATAACGTGTATTTATATCATTTTATAGATTGTGATAACGGACGAAGGAAATACAATTCTGACCGCTTCATCATCAAATCCTCTTCCAATTCAGCTACCTAAACATTCAATCCTGACGCCCATTGATAACAATCAAAATGAGAAGTCTTTGTCTAGTAAAAAAAGAAAAGGAGTTGACGCATTTGTTGACAAGATATCTTATGCAGAAAAAGTAGCTATTGACAGTCAACTTATACAATTTTTATGCGGATGTAATATTCCATTCAATGTTTTGGATTCAACTCATTTTTAAAAATTGATAAAGTTATTGAGACCAGCTTATGACCATCCATCTATAAGTACAATTAACAACACTCTCTTAAATTCTGTGTATGATCAAGTAACGACAAATCTTTCAACATGTGAACAATCGAAGGGAATATTAATGATTTCATCTAATGTAATGAGTCGAAGTGTTGAATCAAAATACATCATTGGAATCGTACACAAAAAATCTAAAGGAAATTTGTTTTTAAAAATTTGGTCAATTCTAATCAACACAAATGATGTGACGGATATTGTTCAAGATGCAATACGAATATCCAAAGAAAAATACAAAGTGGATATTTATGCGACTATTGCAGACGATGATTTATACATGTCTGCAAATCATGAGTATAATGATCTTTGGTTTTTTAAATGTCAGATGACAGTTACTACAAAAATAATAAATTTATTTAAACGTATTCCGTTTATCTCAAAAGTGCGAAGCGTATTAAACGATTTTCAAACTCCGCGATTAAAAGAAGAGATTACAAATCGTGGCGGAGTTGAATTTGAAATAGTAGATGATAAAGCATCCATTTTTTTAATAAAAAATATGTGTGTTAATTGTTTGAAGAATAAACTTATCTTCAAACAAATTGTTGCTGAACACGTATTTCGTATATCAAATGATGCTGTTAGGATTTTGTTTGATACTGCATTGTCCTCCTCCTCCTCCTCCTCCTCCTCCGCCACCTCTTTTGAAGAAGAGTTAAAAAAATTTATTTCTTTGTGTGAACATTTTTGTTCACTTCTTTCCAAATGTCAAAATCCATGTTCAACTATGTGTGATATCATTGAACACTGGTTACAAATTGAATTAACTGTTGCGGGAGACAATAATATGGCTGAGATCTATAAAGAGATATGTGACATTCTGTCACCGATATCAATAATGGCAAATTTTTTGCATCCAGTTTACAGAGGAATTACATTTGAACATAATCAAGAACGTAATGTGGAGATCCTTGAACATCTGTTAATGGTCCTGGATAATCAAGAATTGGATGACTTTTATGAATATTAAAAAAAAAGGGGCTTTTTTGAGAAAATTGAAAAACATAAAATTGAAGATCCTGAAAAATATTGGGATTTTGCAAGTAAAAAATATCCAAGTCTGGCGAATTTTGCTAAAAAATTAACGCAAATACCTGCTACACTTTCTCAAGTGAAATTTCAGGCTGTTCGTTGCGACAATATCTCTTCTGACGAAAGTAATAAAATCGTTGAGCTTTATTATAAATTAAAGCTTCAAGATGAAAATATAACGGATAAATATTAAAAAAAAGAAAAAAATTTTAATATTAAGGTTCTATCACAATTTTAGATTAATAAAAATGCAATATTAATATATCTGTTTAAATAAGTATAAGTATAATAAATAGGGTAATATATGTTAAAATTTGTTATTAAAATGTGTTTTAAAAAAGTTGTGATTGTAAAACTAGTCTGAACTAGTTTATATTCTTAATATATGTTTTGTTTTCTGTAAAGAAATTTTAAATAATTAAAAGTGTAGTATTTTTTATATACAAAATATTGCGTTTATTATAAACTTTACAGTAATTTATTTATATTTTTTGTATTACATTCATAAATATACATTTAAATAAAAATTCCAGCAAATTCTGCGTATATATTTTATAAAAATATATATATAAAAACTCATTTATTTGTATTCATTTATAGTATTAAAGTTATTATTCGTGGATTCAACGTATTCATCAATCATCATATTTATCTGTTATCTTTAATGTATAATATATTTCTATTAACTTCTGGGACCGTTCAGAAATTAATCGATTTCGTATATCGGAATGAACAAAGGACCACTGAGAAAATAAACGTTCAATCTGAGCTGAAGAGGCTGGAATTTTAAATAATTTTTCTGCTAATTTAGCAAGATTAGAATACTTTTTGCCAGCCATAAACCAATACGTATAAGGGGATGTTAGATTTTTAGTATTCAAAATCTTAAATATATCTGTACCATGAAGAAAAGCCTGTATGCCAAGATGATCACATATCTTTTCTACATTTAACTCTTTGCTAAGAAAGTTATAGACTTCACATCGATACTTCTTTATATGCATAAAACGTTTACCTTTATAAGTGGGGTGTAGAAAGTTGGCAGTTAAAATTGATGGCCTCAAGACTTTTTTTAGTCTCTCTCTTCTATTATTTTTTCGTAGTTATCACTAATTGTTGGTATAGTTAATTTGAACCACTCTTCGCAAGCATCTGCAATATTGCTATTGGACCGCTGGCATTTATTTATAAGTTCGCACACAGGATCAAAAATCAATACGTAGTCTTGAAGTGTTGTTTCAAAGTTTTCGCTAAATAATATTTCCGAACACTCAGTTTTAAGGATAATCTTCTGATCTTTTATTATCTGACGCATTATCGATAAATTGTGTAAGCAACAACGAAATGCATCCCCGTAACTGCACCATCGAGTTTCGCACGCAAGAACAATTTTTTGTCCTCCATGTTTTATAACTTCTTTTTCTGGACCTGGCTGCTTAAATTGTCTCAATAATTGATTCACGGATTCAGCGAATTCTTGATTGACCAAGGATTTTGCTAACAAATTACCGCTATGACTTGCACAAGTCACATGCCATAAATTAACAGAATTACCCATCAGTAACATTGCAGAAGCGTTGTCTGATACAACAGCGTAAATACGGAAGTTGAACTTGTTCTTAGCGATCTCCGTTGCTTCATTTACAATTTTTGTTAATACGTCTTCTGTTTTCCTTATGCCAGTTAAGTCCCATGAATTAAGATACATACTTTTGTCCATTATCGTATGTATCGTACAGACAACTAGTTTGGTATTGGCAGCAGAATTTTTCCAGCCATCAATTAACAATACACCCATTGTTTCATCAGTTTCATGCTTTTTCACAGTTTTAGATGTAACTTCATTATGAACTTTGTCTAACAATTGATTCGACAGCTTCTTTCTTGATGGAACTTTGTAATCTGGATTAAGAAGTTTTATAAACTCCTTAAATAAATTGGACTCAACAACATTAATAGATATATTGCAGCCAAAGAAAAATTTTGCCAAAGCCAAATCAATTAATTCATCCGAGTTAACATTACAACGTTTTACTCCGTGTTTAACTTGCATCATTTTGTCTGCGCACATTTTTAAATCTAGAGAAATAGAAAAAACTTGTTTATCTAATAATTTATTTAAATATGCTATAATATACTTAATTTATTTTCTTTACCAATGTTATTTTTGATATGTTATTAATAAATAACAACAACAAATACTTTAAACGTTAACACGGGTCTTGTTGTTTATTAGATTTAAGATCGGAATTTTTAGCGGGATTTTAACCTAAATTCGGTCGAAATTAAAGCCCGTATCAGACTATGGATTGAGATTGAGAGTAGATTGGAATTTGACCAATCAAAATAATGTTTACAGAATTATATCATATTGGGCGCGTTCAGCGGACACAGTGATCAGTGAGCAGTTAGTAATGATTGGTTGTTACTGTTAGATCCCGAAATCTAGACCAATTACATTGACGAATTACCCAACTGTTGTGCAACCGTTGTGTCCGCTGAACGCGCCCATTAGCTTTGTTCTGATTGGTCAAATTCCAATCTAATTTCTATCTCAATCCGTAGTCTGATACAGGCTTAATAATGCGAAAGCTTCATCGCCAATCGCAAACACTGTGGTACTGGTGATATAGGATGTGATTCGCTAATGCCCTAGTTTATACAGAACGTGTTTAATATGCATCAAATAGTAAATTCTAGTTAATTAGCCAATGACTAAATTCATTTAATAGAAAATAACTATTTGGTGCGTACTAAATTAAAGTACGCACCAAACTAAACTAAAGTAAACTAAACTAAAGTAACGTATGGTAGAAACTAGACCAATGTATAATACGTTTTATACATGTTTTATACGTATTATACGTTTTATACGTAGAAAAAGTAGGAAACTACTCGCAGCGCCAAATTGCCCAACCCTGGTAAGCAGTAGTGTAGTGGTATATACCAATACATACTGTCTACTATGAGTGAGAGTTCTGATTGGGCTTCTGCTTTTCTGCTTCTGCTTTTCTGCCAAGGTGTGAAGCCGGCCTAAGGCTGCAAGGAAATGGCCAATCGTAGTTGAATATTCTTCTTACGATCGAAGAATAATCGATTATGATTGGTCAAATTCTTACAGCCTTGCGTTTACAACACGATTACGCAATTGTAGAATGGGCTTTACGCTCCGCGTCCTTCAGGTCCGTGTCGTGTCAGATGCGGGAAGTGTGCTGATAAAGTAAACAAAAATTAACGTAACGAAAGGAAGGAGATGAATTACTCCAGTTTAGACGTTTACAGCTGGGCAAAGCAGTCAGCTGTGTGAAACAGCTCCCATGAATTTTTGTTTTGGAACTATTCTGATAAATAGAAGAATTAATATCAAGATTCGCCTGCAGATCCTTCACCCGTAAAAACGCGTGAGATATCCACGTGAACGACACTGCTCCCGCTTTATTTACATTTATGACATTACGAAATAAATGCAAAGTGTCTCGTCGCAAATATTTGCCAGGTAGCGAGGATGGCATTCACTCCGAAGGACATTGTAAAATTGCTGGATCTTCTCAAAGAGGAGAACTTGGACACCAGCTTGGAAAGTCTCTGCAGCCAGCTGCATCAGATCTTCTCTAAAGAGGAACGCTTCAAAGTTGGCACAGTGCTCCTGCTGCAGTTGCAGCATGTCGATCTACTGCCTAAGCACGTTCAGCGTATCGTAGCGTTGACGCTGCTGTTTGACCTCTACCGAGGTGAACCATTAGCCTCCACGCCTTTCGCTTCTGTATTTGTGCAGGTACTCAAGTCGCAGGACGACACCAACAACGGTGACTCGAAGCCGCCCAGTGGTCATACCGGCCACATACCGTTCCTGTCGAATTGCGAGAGGAACCTGCTTCTCAGTTTGATGGGGTACAATCAGAAGGACATAATGAAGAAGACGCCACGCCAGATCGTGGACGAGTTCTCGTTCACCAGCGTGCCGGCTATCGATCTGACAAACTTGCAGCTACAGCTGGCGGAGCACCAATCCGAACTGCCGTCTGTCAGCAAATGTGGAAATCCGATAATCCTACCTGACATGGATCACTCCAAAGGGACAGAGTACGACGCGGCGTCTGTGACGAGTATATTAGAGAGTCTTACTATCGGCGATCCACCCTTATGCAGGCAGAGCTACCGTCCCGAGTTCCTGAGGCTTGTCCCGCCGATTTATCACAGCATCAACGAGATTGCCTGGTTCCACGTCACTGAACCGACACAGTTTACAATTGAGTATGACACCAGCATGTGCGTGTCGAACTGCGCCAGCGCAGAGGCGCGCAAACTCATGGGCAAAGCCTTCAAGAACGTCTTGACGTTGACACAGCAGCAATATTTAATCAGCGAATTGGAGAACGATCCAAAGCTCGTTTATCACATTGGACTGACACCTCCTAAATTGCCAGACCTGGTTGAGAATAATCCTCTAATTGCCATTGAGGTTTTACTCAAGCTAATGCAATCCAGCCAAATCACGGAATACTTCAGCGTACTGGTGAACATGGAGATGTCCCTCCACTCCATGGAGGTCGTCAACAGATTAACTACCACCGTGGATCTACCGACAGAATTTGTACATTTGTATATCAGCAATTGCATATCCACTTGTGAGACTATCAAGGACCGTTACATGCAAAACAGACTGGTACGACTTGTTTGTGTGTTTCTGCAGTCCCTGATAAGAAACAAGATTATAAATGTGCAAGAACTGTTTATCGAGATTCAAGCGTTTTGTGTTGAATTCAGTCGCATCAGGGAAGCAGCTGCATTATTTCGGCTCCTAAAACAACTTGAATCTGGTGATACGGGTGGACTTAATGCTCCACCTACAAGAAATAGGACAGATATGTGTTAAAATGCGCCGTGATACCTATAAATATTATTTGGAGCATCTGTATGAGAAAAATGATTAGGTGATCAAATTTAATAAGAAACGTGAACATTATACGTTTAATCAGATAAAACGACATTGTAAGATTATATTATCAAGTTATAGGCAGAAAATAAGTTGTCAAATTAATCATGTTTTTAAAAAACCATCTTACTCAACAAGATGTTAAAAAACATGTCTTATGTACATGTATATGTATATGTACATGTATATACGTCATGTATACACACACACACACACACACACACACACACATATGTGTATGAAGCATTAAAAATAATATACAATTTGCCTAAAATGCTTCTAATCTGGGATGTGACATACGTTCTTCTATATTGATGACGTTCCGTAAAATATACTATCGTGTAATAAACAAATGCATTGCAATATATGTAAATAACGAATTTATAATTGTAAAATTTTTACACATTTGTATCTATTGTATTCCAAACTTCATATACAAAAGAAATGAATTACATAAAATGAATTACATATCGCAGATGACAATTTTGCTTTATGTTTTAAATGACATAGACAAATATCTAATTTTTATTTATATATATATATATATATATATATACACATTTCATGATATTGATTGGTATATAATCTATAAGCTTAAATATTTATAGAACTGTGCTATAAAAGAAAAATTTGTGTTGAACACAAATTTATTATATGCATAATCAAACATGCAAATAATAAAATGAGATGTAACAAATTTTTTAATCTATCATAATTACAAGTATTGACATGACAAATGTCCGTTATAATTAGTTATAATTTAATATCTTTATACAATCTATACATGTGTGTGTATATATAGTATATATATATATATATATATATATATATATATATATATATATATATATATATATAGATACTCATGATCCCAATTATCTCAAACATTTCTCAAACATTTTTATAAATCATGTAGATCAACGTATATGATTGATACAATTCTTTAAATTTACATTTAGCCTTAATGATATTACTGATCTAACAAATAATTTTGTTTATTATTCAAATCATTTTCGAATTTACGATATATTACAAATACATCTCAGAATTTAATATTTTACATCTTGTACATGCAACACAATTATAATTATAAATTATTAAGGCATAAATTATAATGAAATAGTTACTAGCATAATACAATAAAATTACTATCAAAGTAGTTTGTTATTAAATTTGTCTATGTATTGAGAGAGACACTGATGTATATATTCCTATCACCATTAATCATATGTATAATTTATATATATGTATATATCTTTTATGACATATCACTCTTGTTTTATATATATATATATATATATATATATATATATATATATATATATATGTATATGCTTGCGTTCCCATATTCACTTCCTGTACTGAAAAATTATAGTTTATGTCATGTACACTACAGATTTTTAGTTTTAACAATGAATATCGGAACGCAACCGCAATTATATATATATATATATATATATATATATATATAAAACAAATTAAATTAAATATATCAGCAATGACTTATTATACACAACTGATTCATGTAACATATATGCATAAAAAGTGGACATTTTGCATTTTTCGAAATATCTTGTATATCTGCCAATATAGCATGAGGTGAAAAAGATATGTAATTTTAATATAGCTAAGAAAATATACTACAAATTTGTCGTATTGTGCAATAAATTACACAACGTCCAATACATAGATGTATAGAAAGTAAAAAAAAAAACCGAAAAAATCTGTCTAGCACAGAAATATTCTATTAACAATGTATCTTAAATATTACTGAAGTAGATTTTCCTAATTAAAACACCGATAAACATCGTTATTCTATAGAATACCAATACAGACGTAGAATATCTGTACGCTGGTATAGAATATCATTTACATTTATCTCATAGTTTACAAAATTCCTGCTATATAAATTACATTGCACGACTTACAATTTTCTATTTTTTTTTATAGTCTTTACTTTCATTACACTCTTCGTAGCTTTTCCTTTAGCAGCCATCGACTTTCCTTTTAACGGTTTCATTTGCATTTTAACATCACCCTTGGATACTTTTTTTGTTTTTACACTCTTGATACTACTTTTGTTATCTTTCGCTTTGACTTTGGTAGTACTTGGTATAATGACACCGGGTCTCACGTAGTTAGACCCGGTTGACTTATACTAAGCTGTTACTTTTACTTTCTTTTTCCGCTTTTTCTTCTTCTTATCATGGAGCAGCTCTTGTTTTTTCGCTATACAAAAGCGGCAGTACCAATCCTCGTCCTCAGCCGGTGGAACCTGCATGCCGACGCACACCCTGAAATATTAAAGAGAGAATGAAGCTTCCAAGTTTTTGCGATTCCAAGATTATGCGGTGTAAATTATGTGAATATAATTATGTGAATATGAGTTATTTACCAGTGATACCAAGCGTCACAGTCATCGCAGCCTATCATTGGCGAGCCATCATCCTGGTTGCCGCATGCGGGACATATCCACACTTGCCGACCCCCTCGATCCTGTAACACTCATCTCAGGATAAACAGAACTCGGCAAATTTTTATCTAAACCCAACCCATCTCTGACGAATTCACTCTGGAGTTTTGGAAAATCGTTCAAACAACATTTGCCAACATTTAAATTCATCAAAATATCTATTTTAATGGAACATATTGCATATTTTTGATAACGTATTGACTTTACGAGGATTGGTCAGTGGACTTCACGTCAAGATATTTTGTCATGCTGTCCATGAATATTCTCTCTTATCAATAAGAAATATTTTAACAACGAAACAAGATATTGACATCTCATAGTACTTTTTTGTGAATTGCTGCAAAAATTCCTGAGTCTTAAATAATGCGTGGAACTTCCCAGTATGTATGTAGCTTGATGAAAGAATGATTTATGATAATATGAGGTGGAGAGATGAACTTGTCTCTTCTTTTTTAGCATTCGATACGCATCCTTTAAATCATGTCCTAGCTTTTTATCTAAATCACTTCTATTTAAAGTAGTTAGCGTGCGCATTATTTCCGTATTTATATTTTTGTAATATAATCGTGTTGCAACTATTATAACGTATGAAAACTAATTGTCCATAGCATCGGCGCACAGAAAATACCTTGCAAAGTTCTTTAAAGGAGGTGTAAAGCGTACTCACCACAGTAGTGGCTGGTGTTGTAGGCAACACGTTCCTGCCATTTTCTTTGTCTTCTTTAGCATCGTCCTTTTTAGGAACTGGATCTGCTTTCACCTCTGTACCGTTAAAACCGTCGGTTATATTCCTAACGGGTCTCTCATGCTAAATTTTTTTTTTTATGCAACGTGCAAATCTCATGCAACGATTTAATTTTATACTTCTTAGTACATAATTTTCTTAACGTTTTCTCTGCTGTCTGTTAGTATATCAATCATCACAAACCGTAAATATTCGCTGATTAAATGAAATGAAATGAAATGAAATGAATGAAAAAAGATCGTTTATCGTTATATCATGAACTAAGTAAATTTGTATTGAACAAGGTTTAAAAATAGGAAATGTGACATTAGTTACATTAGTAACTGATAAGACGCATGCTATCTAATGCTACTTAGTTAACAGTCAAGCGACGAATTCAGAAGTGACACACAAGTCTCAATTGCATTTTGTAACTATTTATACGTGAAGAATATATATGTATGCGCTAATGTGCGACTGCACTTGCTAAGAGAACTGCTAGAGAAGAGAAATTAACGAGAAGCATGGGCATATTATTAACTAACATAAGATAAACATATTTTACGAAAACATCACGAATAAATTGTAATATAGTAACCGGTACTACTTCAACTTTTAAGCTTATACTGATAAATAAATGAAATAAGTAGTATTAAATTAATAAAAAAAAGTAGTATTAAATTTGTGATAATTTAGTTAAATATACATTAAGGATAAAACGACAATAGCATCCTGTGTGTTTTAGAGGCATAATTAATTATGGTATATTATTAGAGCAATGTCTCTATAAAACTTGTAATATTGCAGTTATACTGTCAACACAGATGTTCGTTCATTAATGACATATAAATTCATAAATCTGTCAAAATATTATTTGTATAATTATACTTATAATTGCTCAAATTTATAATAAGAAGAGACAAGTATACCATATTATACAATCGTATGTATATACATATATAATGGATGATAAAAATGATGACGATAAATGCTTTCTTATAATATATGATTAAATTAATTTTCCAAGTTAATATTTACTTTTTTTTTTTACGAAGAATTATAGATATCTATATAGTTGCATAAATGCAGCAATCAATTCTACAAATGGCAAACTCAAGATGCAGCTACTCAGAAAAGATTGTATATTCAGAATATTGTAAAATATATTAATTAATATGCACATTGTGCTTTGAAATTATTTAAATTCATCAATTGTAAAAATGTCTTTTCTGAAAAGCTCTTTGTACAAAGTAAGTCTTGCAAGGCTGGTGAAAGAAGAATGGCAAAATAAGCGTTTAAGATTCAATTTGTGAAAATTGAAAATGAAGAAATATTTAAGACTCAATATAAGAAATGAGAATATGAGCGCTAAACTTAAAGGAGGTGAGTAAGGTAATAATTGCTACGTAAAATACACAGTAAATCTAAATGTAGCTATAAGAGAGAATATGTGTACTACATTCATTATTTGGACAACATAACAATATATCAAAAGAGAGAGCGTGTTTTAAGGAAACAAAGGGGAAACATGATACCGTCACCACACAAGACGTAAATGCATAGATAGCATCAATAGGAAAATGGAACTATTGGATAGGCTCGTATTTGAAACAATAATGACGGGTTGGGTTCATTTCATTATAAAATAAAATATCAATAAAATGTTTGTAATAATTTAAAGTAAATTCCCCCAAAATTAGTTTTATACGATAATTACTTAAAAGACTTTTTACTACACAAATTTAATCCAATTTAATTTAGTTAACCTAAAATTTCAAAACTTTGTAAAAGCTTCTTATCAACATGCTTGTTTCATTATCTATTCACTTATTTACCATATATAAAAAGAAAGTTTTCTTATTTTACTGCAGCAATTATTATAGATAAATTATATAGATTTCTTGTAAAATTTAAAAATAGCTTAATAGAAGTGCTAACATTTTTCTAAAATTTTCTAAAAAAAAAAAATTTTTTTTTTAAATATATTAATTTATAAGCCCTATATATTATTTCCTACATAAATAATTTACATAATCATATATTTAATTTTTGCTTACTAATATTTTCTTTATAAAATATTTGCAACATTTCTGCATTCTAAGATCTTGAATCATGATTAATTTCAATAATCCCCACTATATAAATATCATGAAAAATGTACTTACAAAATAATATGGTGGTTGTTGTGGTGGCACTAGAGGATTCAGGAGTTTAGGAGGATTGTCAAACTGAGGTGAAGGTATTGGCTCACTTTGAGATAGACTTTGGAAGTTAGATTTCTTTGCTCGAGGAACTGATGCAAGTGGCGCGCTAGTAAGATTGGCAGAGAAAGAATCTGCAGGAAGAGCAGGGCTTCCATCTAATATTCCCTCCTCTGTTTTCTTACTTGCTGACTTTTGCTTTGGTGGTCGTGTTACCAATGCCGATATTTTCGCTAATTCTGGACTAGGTTCCCGCTTGACCTCTTCATCGGGTTTTTTCACGAGTGGTTTAATTGTTCTGGGAAAAAAAAAATAATAATAAAGAGTAACTTTACAATGACTCTGTGCCATGATATGATTCTATAATATATCGATTAAACATGCTAAAAAAACACATTAAATAAGAATTCACACTATAATTATATTAATTACTAATAAAAATTTACTAATAATAAGAATTCATTTATGGCTTACATTTTCTTCATTGGCGCATTGTCTGGAGTTGCTGGTCTAGGAGAAGCTGTACCTAATTTTAACGTAATTTTTGGAACAGCTTCTAGATTCTTTTCTTCCTTCTGTAATAACACATTATAACAAATTAAGTATAATAAATAAAGTATTGCTATTTATTATCATTATTATTAGCAAAACATATGTAAATACCATATTCTTCTTATTTTGATCCTTCTCCTTTTTCTTTTCCTTTTTCTCCTTCTTTTCCTTGATCTTTTCTAATTTTTCGCGCTTCTCAGTCCTTTCTTTCTTTTCTTTTACTTTCTCGCCTTTATCTTTATGTTTTTCTTTCTTATCCTTCTTCTTCTTCAATTTATCCTTCTTTTCTTTCTTATGTTCTTTAGACTTCTGTAAATGATATTAATTGTTATAAACACATATATAAAAAAATATAATTATTATGCCCTACCTTAATCAATTAATCTGATAATTTTTACATGGATGTAAAAGACTAACAAATAAATTGATTAAGCTAGAGCGTAGTAATTACATGGCATCAATGATGAATACAAATGAAGTATCGTGCATAGGCGTTAGCTTCATCAAGGTTGCAATAAAATATAATCAAGCTATCTAATGAGATATGGTCTTTTATCGAATTTACCATATCATTCTTCTCTGTTTTTTCAGCTTTAGGATTTTTCGATGGTGGCATTTGCGCAACGGGTACTGTTGGTGTAGGAAGCGTGATTGGTGCGACAGGTGCAGACACTATAGGCGGTGCAACGCCTACAGGCAGTACCCTCTCAGGCACTTTCATGAAAGGCAATTCTTTGTTTGGTTTAAACATTTTCGTAAGTTTATTATCCACCTTCTCTTTGTCCGCCTTCTCATTTTCGCCTAGAATCGATGAAGATGATGTTAACTCGGCCGATGGGGGAATTAATGGCTTCTCACGTTCTACAGGTTTAATTTTGGATAACGGAAAGTCCTCGGGCTTTACGGGTGGATTAGAAAAACGCGGCGGTAATGGTAAATTAGGCATCGCAGGATGAGGACCTGGTCCACCTCGTCCAAGCGGCAAAGGAAATCGTGGGAACATGGGGGGAATTAAACCGGGTGCAGAAGGAAAAGGGGGGAAAAAGGGGAACGGAAGTGTGATTGGAAGAATAGGTTCTCTGTGTAGCGGTTCGGGTGCCTGCGGCGTTTTGGGCCGATCTGGTATATCCACCAACTCTGTCGTATCATTCAAGGGTTTCGTCTGAAAAACAACAAATAACCAGCAAGATATATCATCAGCAATATTGACAATTGGAAACATTAAAAGACAGTGACATTCCAATTATCGCTGGAAACAAAATCAATCAATTAAAAAAATTTCATTAAAAATTTGTACATTCGACTATTTAATACTATGTACACGTGCTGCTCAATGTCTTGTAAAACGTAAATCTTACCTTCTTCGGGCTAATACATTGTTTCGGACTTTTCAATTTCGGCTCTTTCTTTTTGCCACTCTTCTCTTTCTTCTTCCGTTTCTGTTCCGGCACTGTGGGTACACTTAATTCGGGAGTTTTTGGCGTGCTGGGCGTACCCGGCGGTGAAATGTCAGCGTCATGAAATATATAAACATCCGATGATAGACTCTGCACGTCCGCCAAATCACTGTCCGATTGTATATGCACGTCCGGTGTACGAGGTGTCTTCTTCTCCTCGCGTCCTCCTTTCGGGTCCGCGTCGTTTCGGTGCACGTGCTTTTCCGCATTTTCGACATCTATAACCAACTCCGGCGAGTTTTCGCGCGAATCCAGAATATCCTTGTACTTATGTGGCTCCGTTGTCTCTTTGTCCTTGTCCTTTTCTTCACGCGGTTTCGATATCTTCTTAAATATATTTAATTTCTGTTTATCCGGCTCCGATGGCAACTTGTCGATGGTTTCCTCTTTCTTCTCGACGGCGGAAGAACTGTCTATGGGATCTACTACCACTTTGTCGGTCTTGACCTTCGGCTGTGCCGTTTTCGACGGCTTCGGACTACTGGCGGCTGATTTTGGTGACGCGATCTTCGGCGTGGCTGGTCTACTGCCCGTGAGTTCTTGTAACGTGGTAGCCTGTGCCTTGCCGCCGCCTGGCTTTAACGGTTTTAACTTGGCCAGTTCCTTCATGCCAACTAATTTTTTTACTTTGCTCTCGTCAATCTTGTCCGGCTTGAACAACTCCTTCGCGCCTTTCTTCTTTTTGTTCTCTTTATCAAGTTTACGATCATCAGGTCCTTTCTTTACTACCTTCTTCGGTTTCTTCTCAGTCTTTAATTCAGGCGGTACCATCGGATAAGAGCTTGGTTGCGGCGAATCCGATCGGACTTGATGTGGCGTTCTTGCTTCAGGTAACTTTCCTTCTCGCGCGGGTGATAAAAAACCAGATGTGGTCATCATAACGCTGCTTATTTCACGTAATGGTCTGCCTTCCTCTAAAACCTTCGCCCGCTTCACTATGGGACTTTCAAAAGACACCGGATCGCCCGGCCGTTTAAAAACCACCTGTGGTGACGTTCTATGAGGTGATGCATTATTCGAATTGCCCGATGATGTCCCACTGCTGGATGTTAGGTCTACCGTGCCATTCATTAAGCTTTCATTCTTCTCTGGTACGTATTCCTCTGTAATCATTGTGTTTTATCGATAAAATAATGTAAATTAATGTAAATTGGTATACAGCAATTATTCAATAAAGAAAATATGATCTATTACCTTCGGTATCTGGGTACATAGCTGGTAAATGTTCATGTACGTGTACTGGTCTCGTGACAACTTCACGACTACCCGGTTTTAAAAAATTTAAATGATTCTCACGTCGAACTGGATATTGTGGTACTTGTATAGGACATGCAACGGAATCTACATTTTTTATGTATTCGGCTAATTCTTGTATGTTAATATTCATATATTGAAATGTTAATCCTAAGTCGTCGAGATTTGGCTCCGTTCGTCCCACTAAAAAAAAAAAAAAAAACGTAAAAATATTATAAATTCAAAATATCTATAAACTATACTTGTATTACTCAGCTCAAGTAGCAAATGAACAATCCATTTAACTTCTTCTTAAGAAATCGTAAGAATTTTAGTAATTTTAGTAATTTTAGTAATAATATATAAAATATATCCGAGTCTTATATTTCATAAAATATATAGGAAAAGACAAAAGGACAAAAGAATCTGATAATACATAAGGCAATCTCTCTGTCGAAATTAATACAACGATTACTCACAAACTTCTGCATATTGATGTGTAAGCTTTGAGATACGTAACAAGTATTCCTGCATAAGATCTACCAGGAACTCTAACGGCGAAGAATTAATAGAGTGCCATCCTATTGTTTGACAGATTTGCGCAACAACTATCTTTAAGACGTTTCGACTGTATTCAGCTGACATTTTTGCCTACAAAAATGATGAAAATACATGTATACTATAAATATTTTGATGCAAAGTTTTTTCTTCCTGTTGCCTTACCAGTCATACTTGTGCCAGATATCATAATCTAGATATAATAATCACAAGTCGCACTTGAGTTTTTGTTCAAATATAACAAATGTAAATATATATTTAATTTGTGCAATATGATTAAATACATGTTTCATTTATAAATTATAAATATCAAAATGATTAAAAATCCCTCATTCAATTTTTGTTCTAGAGAATGAATTGTTCTTAAAGCTTGTTGTAATTATTTATTATCCTCTAAGAGACAATAGAGAGATTTGTTTACTCTCAAGTTATCTCTGAATTAAATTTGTATTTAATATTTTGCTTTTATCACATATTTTCTCAGTCAAAACTCTTAATTATATCTGGAAATTGAATCCAAATCTTTCAATTGACGATTAACTACTAGAACATTCAGCTGTTCAATATTGTGTACACATACATTACACTCAATACATAAATACATAATCATCAGAGGCATACTAAACATATTGACAGAACATTTCTATTTATCTTGGTAATTCAGCCGACAACTATGTTGGTGTTCACAGTTACAAGAGATTGTAAGACGAGGTTAGGAACAGTGTATCACTTTAAACCGTACTTGCCAACTGTAATTAAACTAATTACATAGTAAACAATATATAAAATAGAGTAAAACCAAAGCAGAACGTATATGTAACATTTAAATAAAAAAATACAATTAAATATTATATATATTATTCAGAAAGTGTCACCGGCAAATGAAAAATTGTACCGTTACGTGATTGCCAATAATCCTCGCCGCCTCGGGCCGGAGCGATCACTGCGGAGATTCCGTACGTTACAAATACGGAATCTCACTGTTGACAGTGTACATATGCGCCGCTACACGAGCTCGGCGCTCGAACGGATCTCAGGTATCTCTCGAAGGGGATGTTTTTAATTCACCACAAACTCGAGAGGGGAGAGAATTAGATAGGGGACAAGTGTCGTTCCCTCACCTGAATAGGTAAACGCGACAGCGGGAGAATGATGCTCCAACCTTCTCAGTTGGAACGTCACATAGTTGACGCGCCGAACGTGGCCGTCGTTCGACACACTCGGAAACACAGATAATATAATAAAATAGATAAACCTTTGACTATACAACCATGTATATATAGTCAAAGAGATAAACCAACTCCTGTAGTTTGCTGTAAAACAGTGTTTTGAGTGCCACCTGGGCGAATATACATGAGTGAACTAATATTCAATATGGCCGACTTATATATATATATATATATATATATATATATAGACTAAAGAGTGTACTAATAGTATAATTAGTATGTTTATTCCGTATCGGTACTTTTATTCTTATTAAAAAGATCAAAAGTACCGATACAGAATAAACATACTAATTATTTTATATGAAAACTAATAAAAATTTTGTATACATAGAAAAAACAGTAAGATATAAATGTTAAGATATAAATTGGATAATAAAATATTAGACTTTTAATTATAAAATATCTTTATTTTAATATCAATAATAAATAATATTTATTATTATATTTATTATTATTAGCCGCAATTTATCAGTAATATATAAAAAAATCAATTTTTAAAAATAATACTAGAAATATTATAATATATCTTATTATGTAAGAATAAAGTTTACATCTTTCTTATAAATCTTTGTCGTCGGCGCACTTACCGGTCGCTTCGGCGAACCCTAAATAATTGTAAGAGCCCAAATTTATACATTGCGTTTCAGTTCCAGTAAATTGAAACGTCCATCCGTAATCGTGAGTTACTCGATCTTTTAATGTGACTGTTGCGAGACTCGCTTCGCGTCTGTCCTAGAGAGCGGTTGTATTCGAGTGCGTCTCTGCTGCAGTATTGTGTGAGCGCGTGATTATCAGCCACTCAGTGCGTGTTAGTAATAATCGTTGCTCGCGTTGCGAAATAACTTTCGGTGCTTTCGCTCTTTTGCGGGCCTCCTAATATCTCGTTCTTACCGGACGAACGTTTTTTTTTCTCTTCAGTAAAACGATTCTTTCACCTCATGCACACTTAGTGACCGGCGCATACAGTTGTGCTTAGGTATGCAAGAGGCTTCGGCCTCTTGCAGTAAACTCAAAGACAAAGTAAAGGGAGGGAAATCATCCTTTCATCCCGATTACTGCGATGCCTCTCCTTCCGGTAGACCTTCCGTCCCTCTGGAAAAGTTCTCGAATTTTATCGACCAGTGCCACAGCGACCTAGTCGTTTCCTTCTCGATTTCCGATCATGACCTTCTCGGGCGAATGGACATGGACGTCAACATGGATTCTTCAAAACAATCCGCTCAAGGTAACAATAATAACAACGTTAATGATTCGCGAAACGTGACAATCTCCTCCGCTTCCCCCGCCCCTGCTTCTGCTGGGTCTGGGAAGGCTTCCCAGTCAACAGTAAACGTGTGCATCCCGTCTTCTCATGCCTGCAGCAGCGCTGATATGCTGGCCGTGAGCCTTGGTCTCGGTGATCCATCTACCTCCGCCCCCGCTGCTCCCCCAAACCCTCATAACCGTAAACGTGGCCGGTCGGCTTACCCGTTCCCCAACTCGGGATGCCTCCAAAGTCAACACCCCGCCTCTCAAAAAAGCAGGCGCCAAAATTTCGTATCAGAAAACGGATAAAGCGCCTTTTGTAGTACATGTGCAATCGGTAGATGGCTCCCATGCCTCTCCTCATTACCTTACCATTAGTAAAGTCGTTCTTCGCGCTGCCTCCGCCGACATAGTTGAAATTAAAAAGATCGGCAGAGGCAAGATACTAGTAATACTTAAAACTGCTTCAGCGGCTAATGATCTCATTGTTGACCCTGGCTTGTCAGCGCATAATCTCAAGGCTTTTATCCCTTCATACAAAGCCTTTAGAATGGGGATTATTAGAGATATCCCGCAGGACATTGATCTCGTTGAAGAACTCGAATTTTTCGAATCTCCTATTAGGATTATTGAGTTGCACCGTTTGAACCGCAGGGTGCGGGAGGGTAATGAGTTTAAGTATGTTCCCTCCCGTACCGTGTGTATTAAATTCGCGGGGCAATCTCTCCCCAGGTCCATTCAGATTTTTAGAGTTAATCATTTAGTCACACCTTTCGTTCCTAGGACTAAAATTTGTTATGCCTGTTTCAGAGTTGGCCACGTTGTCAAATCCTGTAGAGGCAAGCCTCGCTGCCTTCACTGTGGTGCGGACAAGCACCCTGACGATTTCACCTGTCCTTCTAAGGACGCCTCTCCTAGGTGCATCAACTGTGGTCAAGGTCATCTTGCGACCTTTCCCAACTGTCCTCTCCTTCGTGAACAGCAGAAAATACAGTCACTCGCCTCCTCACAGAATATTCCATTATTCGAGGCCAGGGAAAAATTACGCTCTTCTTACATTAATAACCCGACTCTTGATTTTGATAATTTTCCTCTCCTTAAAGTATCGGACCCCCCTCACCTCCCGAATAATAATAATTTTCCCTCTGCATCTCACGCAGCGGATAATCAATTTTCCCCTCGTACATCTGTCTTTCCTTGCTCGGGCTCTATTTCTAATTTGAAATCTTCCTACGCGGGTTCTCTCAAAAACAAAAATCAATTTCCTCCCCGTTCTTTATCGCTTCATCCTCAACCCTCCTATCTCTCGTCCAAAACCGGAGCTCCGCCCTCTTCCGTTCCCTCTCATACTGGCTACGGTGCTTCTCGTTCTCGGCGTGGCACTCAATTCTCGGAGCAGCATAAGGATGCCTTGATACATCCCAATGGCCGCTCCCCCTTCGGATCTCCTATTCCTTCCCCATCCCTCACTATCGGAAATCCCTTTGCTTTCAGGACTGACTCCGATCCGTCATCCCCCAACCTTTTGCCTGCGAATTCCCTCGCTTCCTCTATTCTGCATAAAGATGCGTTATTTAACTTGTTCAAAGAATTCATATCTATATTCATTCAGTTTAATGGCCTCGCTCTCTCAGAGCCTAATCAATTTCCTTCCGATATTCAGCCTAATCCTGTAGTCCTTCCTTCTCCCTCAGATGAATCTTATCATTCACTTCCCCCGCATTACATTCAATCATTATAGTAATTCCGATTGTTTCAGAGTCTTGCATTGGAATTGTCGGGGCGTTTCTGGCAAACTTCCCGATATAATACACCTTTCGCAGGACTATGATGTTGTCTGCCTACAGGAAACCTTATTACATCCATATAAAAATTTTAGTATTAATGATTTTCATTCCGTTAGATTAGATGTCACTCATCCTTCGATTAGAGGCATCTGTATTATGTCAAGACTTAGCCTCAAAACCTCACTTGTAGATTTATCTGCTTTCCATCATCCTTCTATAGAAATTCTGGGTATTGAAATCCTTTTTAACTCCTACACTCTATTAATCGTTTCTGTCTATAGACATCCTAACTCATCCACCCCCTTCTATGTTTTCGATAATATTTTATCGCTTCATCTAAAATATAAACATTTAATTATTTTAGGCGACTTTAATGCTCATCACCCCATGTGGGGCGCCGTTAGCAGCGACGCGCCGGGAAATCATATCGCACGAGTAATTGAGAACAGAGGCACGCATTTGCTCAATGACGACTCTCCCACCCTGCTTCACTCGTCTCACGGTACTTTCTCAACGGTGGATCTCGCTTTTGTGTCCCCTGCCGTCGCTCCGATCAGTGAATCCCTCATTTTATCCGATCTTAGAGGCAGCGATCACTTCCCTTTATCGGTTACTATTTTAGATAAGGTTAGCCCATCCTCATATTTTAATCACAAAATCAAACTTTCCAAGAATGAACTCTCTCTCCTTTCCCGTGTTCTCAGATCTGATTCCGAGTCTCTCCGTGACTGCGTTTCTGCAGACTTGTCTGCTGATTATGAGAAATTTATTAATATCATCAAATCGCATATCTCTTCTGTTACTTCGCGACCTTTAATTCCAACTTCAAGGAACTCCAAGCGTTGTCGCAACTCCGTCCCTTGGTGGAACGAGGCTTGCGATGAGGCTAAAAAGGCTCGTACTTCTGCTTTTAAAACTTTTAAAAACAATATGACTCCGAATAATTTCATATTATATAAAAGAACTGCCGCTCAATCTCGGAAAATCTTGAACAAACAAAAATCCTTGGGCTGGCGTGTATTCTGTTCTAATTTTAATCATAAACCTCCCACCTCGGAACTTTGGAATCTCATACGTTCCTTCAAGAAAAAAAATCTCACCGGCTCCACTGTTGACTCTTCTCTCTTTCAAAAGCATTGCGATTTAGCTATAGCCAGGATGTGCCCTCCTTCCTGTTCCCCCTCCCCGGCGTTTTCTCTGTCATCCATGATATTTAGAGACAATAAAAACTTAAATACGCAACGTTGGCTTGATGATCCTCTCAATATTAATGAACTCAAGATGGCTCTCAAAGCCGTTAAACTCCAATCTTCCCCAGGTCTGGATCAAATTGATTACAACATTATCGTCTGTTTTCCAGACGCTTTTCTCGAGTTTCTTGTCGGCATATTTAACCGCGTTTTTCAGTCCGGCGTCTTCCCGGAGCCTTGGAGGCACTCGCTGGTCATATTTATACCTAAACCTAATAATAAAGGCGCTAGACCTATTTCATTGACGTCCTGTGTTTTGAAAATCATGGAGAAATGCCTTTACAATAGACTCAGGTGGTTCACGGAATCTAACTTTATTATTCCAGATACACAATTTGGCTTTCGTAGCTATAAATCTTGTATAGATAACTTGGTTATTCTCATTAATTTCATTCATTCTGCTTTTATTAAAAATCACTACGCGGTGGGCATTTTCCTAGATATTAACGGTGCGTTCGACAATGTAATTCCAAGCATACTGATTCGAGATCTGGAAGAGATCGGGATTCCCGCTCATATGAGAAAATTTTATGAGAATATGATCATTACTAGGTACAATTTTTTTATTAAGGAGGGTTCTCTCACCCCTCCTTACACTTCTAATAAAGGTACTCCTCAGGGCTCTATCACTAGTCCCCTTCTCTTTAATATTTATCTCCGTAATATTACTAAGTATGTGGGGCCCGAGGTGAACTTGTTGCATTATGCTGACGATCTCGTTATTTACTGTTCCGGGGCAGATCTCCAGACAGTCATTTCACACCTTCAATCCTCGCTGGGGTCCATCGCTGCGTTTTTGGCATCTAGAGGGCTTGAACTCTCCCCTTCTAAGTCCCAATCAGTTTTATTCACTCGAAAAAGAAAACCGCCTCCCCCTTTCACTCCCCTCTCCTTATACGATCAACCCATTCCCATGTCCCGTACAGTTAGATTCCTCGGTGTCATACTCGATCACAAACTCTCGGGTCGTGATCATTTCAAATCTCTTATTTCTAAGGGCCGCAAGATCATATCTATTATATCCTCTCTCGCATCAGTGTGGTGGGGCGCCCATCCACAATCTCTCCTTTCTATTTATAGATCCATTTTTAGAAGCGCTCTGGAGTATGGTTGTCAGGTATTCTCGATTCATAATAATAAGAATCTTTTTGATATCATTCAGAGATTACAATACTCAGCTATCCGGAAAGCCATGGGATATCGTCAATCCACGCCCATCAATGTTTTACTGCATGAAGCTCGCGAACCTCCCTTTCACTTTAGACTACAGGCGCTTTCTATTAAATATCTATACAAAAATCTCTCTCTCAACTCTAATCCGGTCATAGATAGCCTCACTTTATTGTCTTCCTCAACTTCTGTTAGAGCTAGAAGAATTTCTGCCGTTAAATCTATTCATCTCTTTAAATTATTCATAAGTCGTAAATACATTTCCAACATCTTACACAGATCTGTTTGCCCCCCTGCTTTTCTCCATGACTTCCAGTCATTCGTCCTGCTACCTAATTTTTCTTCCCTTACCCTTCCGGTATCGTTGGACTCCCCTCCCGATGTCATCAACAGTGCATTTAATTGTGCCGTTCAATTGCTTTCTCCCTTTGCAATCACGTTTTATACCGACGGATCCAAATTTTCCTCTTCTTCCGCTGTCGGGGCGGGTATATATTCCCCTGAGCTTGCCTTGCAGGCCAAGCTCAAGCTCCCCCCAGAGACCTCAGTTTTTTCAGCCGAAGCGTGGGCCATCTATCAGACTCTTCTTTTTGCTCTTCACGCCAGCATCCCCTCCTCGATCATTTTTACGGATGCGGAGAGCGTCCTAGATTCCATCTGCTCGCATAATATATACCATCGTAATTACATTATTCCGCTTATCAAATCTAAAATTCTCGAAATTTATCGCGCGGGCTACTCAATAGACATTATATGAATTCCCTCTCATAAGGGCATCAGGGGTAACGAGGTCGCGGATAGCCTTGCTAAGGAGGCCTCGACTAGCGGATTTTCCGGCAGGTTTCTCATCCCTTATACAGATCTCCTCGCCGACGCTAAAACCAATCTTAAAACTCTCACGCAGGAATACATGGCTAACTCCTTCCAGCATAAAGGCATTAATTATTATACACGGTATTACGACGATAGTGCTAACCCATGGTTCTCCAAACTTCCCCTTAAACGTGGGGAGATTGTCACTGTTAACAGATTGCGTAGCGATCATTATAATTTGAATCAGAGTCTACAGCGGAAAGGCTATATTGCCTCTAGTGCATGTCCTTGTGGCGATCCTTACCAGGATGCTAATCACCTTATCTTCTTTTGCTCTCTTACCAGAAGGCAAGCCGCCCCTATTATCAAATATCTCAAACAGAAATATCCTAATCATCCTATTGACATTTTTCCTATTTTGCGATGTCCTTCCCCTAAATTATGTCGTCTGCTCCTGGCCTTCTTTAAAGCCTCCAATAATCTCATATAGGGGAAAAAAAAATCCACTCTTCCATGCTTGCTCCCAAAGAGGAAAAAGACACAGGAGGGAATGTATTGGTAGTGGGGGTATGGGCAATCACTGACGGAAATACGTCATGCAACCATCTTAAGTGTCCACTTTTTTTGACGTTTATCAGCGCCTTCTAGCAGGCAGTGTTGAAACTGTTGATATATTTGTTGTGGATACAATTGTGGCTACGTTCCATTTAACGCTCGTAATGCTCGCGAGCATCGTTGGTCCTTGTTTAATATTTGATGAATAACAAAAATAACATGATTTCACGAGCGTTGCAAGCGTTAAATGGAACTTATACTGTGAAATATAATATGATTCAATTATAGCGCGCGTGAGCGGCCATCTTGAGTGTCCACTTTTTTCGCTCATGTATATAGATACTTCCGTCAGCTTCGTGAACACCTAAATGCTCTCTCCTGTGTCTTTTTCCTCTTTGCTTGCTCCATTCTGCTTTTGCTTTTGCTCCTGTGTCTGCTCTCTCCCATTCGTGGGTCGGCGCGCCTGCGCCTTGCGTGCTTTGGGCTGTCGGTCTGACGTTTGCTTGCTGCTCGCTGTGTGAGCCCGCTTTCTGACTGCTGCATGTGCATGTGCATCACCATCTATACTTTGAAATTCATGGCCGTATCGTACCCGAAGAGGGGAACGAGTGCCATCAAACCAGAGGAAGAAGAAGAAGAATGTGACTGTTGCGCCAGGAACAGAACAAATCGGTCTGTTCCAACAGTCTCTAACTCGTCTGTAAACGTACTTGAGATAAAACTTCTCAAAGTTGTCGTAGAGCGGAGCATATCCTTCTCTATTTTTTTCGGTGGCAATCTTTGGAACAAAGAATAACTGATTAATAAATCCCAGGAACATGAGAAAATAGAAACCAAGATGTGTAAGCGCCGCTGTGATGAACGGAACTTTTTCAAAGGATTCCTTCGACCGTGATGATTTTTGCAATTCCACTTTTGTCGGATGGTGGGCAGAGTGTACGTGGCCGTTACTCGTCAGCATGTAACTGTTAGTCTTGCCGGTGTCCTGGAGGCCGCGCGAAATTGAGCCGTTTCGCAGCGGCGGCGGCGGCGGCGGCGTCGGTGGCGTCTTTCTCTCAGCGCACGTGCCAACAGCGCGCAACCTCGTGGTCGTCGTCGTCGTCGCCATCGTCGGCCCGATCATCCGATCCTCGATCGCTCTCCGATCGCCGAGTTCCGCCAACGATGATCTCTGCCGCGCTACAGACCTTTTTTCTTTCTTGAACATAAAACACGTGTCCATGTAAAAGTAATATTAAGTACAATAATATACGAGCGATTTGAAAACCGCTATGGTAAAATAATTGCAATGTATTCGTACCTTTGTACGTTAATGTATTCTCGACTCAATTTCTTCGGCAGAAAAATAACCGTGCAAAGCAACTACTCGTGTGCACGAAATACTATGCTCGTGTGATTCTTTGGCCCGTATTCATAGTCAATTCTTATATTTAAGATCATCTTAAGTAAAGTCTTATATGGTTCTAAACCAATCACAGAGCCGTATTAGCATCTTAAGACGTTACTTAAGACGGTCTTAAAATAAGAACTGACTATGAATACCGGCCTTTGACTATATATACATGGTTGTATAGTCAAAGGTTCCTATCATCTTGCGGACGTAACATTTTAGTCCCCAAAATTATTAATGAATCGAGATATATTAAGCGCATGTGTTATGCAATCGGCTCCAGTCAACTCCAAAATAAATTTAAATGACGGTGCAATGAATACATTCTTATGTTCCCCTTGTCCCGCGAGAGGGGTCACGGAACGAGTTAAGGCCACTTTCACCAAGCTCCGGTTAATCGAACTGTCCTAGTAACTCAAAGCGACAGCAGCTTCAGTTGGCATCCTGCAAAGTTACTAGGACAGTTAGATTAACACCGGAGCTTGATGAAAGTGGACTTTGAAGCCGAATTGATGCGCTCGGTGGAAGACTAGACACCACTGAGCAACTTTTTCCGTTCTGAACGTCCCGCCGTGTGTTGCCTGGTCGCGCTATAAAATGAGAGGTTGATTGGCCATCGCGCGCGCGTTGCTTCAATGCTCTCCCTCATTCATATGCACGCGTATAGTGGCTCCATGCGCATGCGCCGCGTCTTCGTTGCCATAGCACCGTCGCGCCGGATGTTGCTGTGTCATTTGCGTGCGTCCCGGGCCCGGCGTTTCCTGCGACGAGGCTTACGCCATATTATCTGATATTATTATCGGCTCTACGACGAGACGGACTTTGTGGCGACGCATTGAACACCTAGTCCGACACAGATTTGCGATTGAAGGACAATCGGCAATGAGTGATATCGAGGTGAGTGCGAAGCGTCGCGGATCCTTGCGTCCGATGACGATTAACCGCGTCGCATCAATCCCAACGAAATAACGCGACTCGGCACGGCCATTATCGATCCAGCGACGCAGTTACTACTGTTTCCAGCCATTATCGGTATCACGCAACGTTCGTGATGACGCGATGCGTAACTTCTTCGCCGTCGTCGATCGCAAAATGTGTCTCGGAGAAGAGTACAAAGAGTACAATATCGAATTTCTGACGATTCTCCGACGATAACTTTGGTCTTGATAAAGGCGCTGTATGAGGTTATAAACGTGAATAGTTGAATCGTGATTGGTCAATCGCGCTCAGATATTTAAAATGTGTATGATTTACTGCCGTTGGTTGCATTCTTGTGAAGAAAAATTAATTTTTATAATATATATATATATATATATATATATATATATATATACATACCAGGTTAAATTTACATACACGCGAACATATTATGATGAAAGCAAAACGTTTCCAAGCTTCTTTTAATCTAGGATTCAATCTATGAGGATTTTCATTATCTTACATGTTTGTTTATATAGAATGTTTATCTAATAATGTCAAACATTGTTGTCTTAAGTTTTAAATATTACATAAAACATTTAATTTAACATTTATATACAATATTATATTTATTGAAATATTTTAAATGCTTTCTTTTATTCCTTCTGTATGTGAAAGATACATGTATTCAGAATGGAGCAATTAAAGGATTAAAGAATAGTGGACTAAAGAAATGTTACATGATTGTTAATATCATTTCTTTAACATTTAATTTCTTAAATGAAATGCAACGATAATTTAATTTCACATTTTTGTATGTATGTGATATAACTTGTGGTAATACGTGTTTGTAATTTATAGAGAAGTGGCAGTCGCAGCGCAAGCCCCCGTCGACCACGAACTGCAGATGGCGGCCTAAGGGACTCGCGATCGCATTCAAGATCGCGTAAATCGCGTGAGCGGAAGGATTCACATAGAGAGGTCAAATACTCGAGGTCGCGCAGTCGTTCCGCGTCACGTGGCCGAAAGTCGTACCGCGGCAGCAAATACACTAGCGTCGGGCATCGTGGCAGCCGTAGCCGGAGTCGATCGCCGTACCGCGGTGGTCGTTACTCCCGCAGTCGATCTCGCTCGTATTCACGATCGCGTTACTCTCGCGACCGACATGTGTATCGATCACATTCGCGTAGTCCGATGTCATCTAGGCGACGGCATATCGGTAATCGGGACAATCCTTGCCCCTCTCGATGCCTGGGTGTCTTTGGACTCTCAATTTTCACGACTGAGCAGCAAATCCAACATATATTCTCCAAGTATGGCCCGGTAGAACGAGTACAGGTCGTTATTGATGCAAAGGTATGTGAAACTCGATGTATGTTTATTTCTGTATTAAGTTAGTCTGCGTTAAGCCCCATAAGGTATTTAATACCGGGGAACAATAAAACTGCCAGAAATTTAGAACGTTCACGCTTGAGAGACATGGGATACGTTAAAGGCTTCTGGCCACATAATTATATATGAAATCTGAATATCTGCATGTAAATTTTTTAAAAAGTTAGTATTAAAAGAGTAGTGCAAGTTAATGATACCACAAATGTCATGTTTCATATGTATCACAGACCGGGCGCTCTAGAGGATTCTGCTTTGTATATTTCGAATCGTCCGAGGATGCCAAAGTGGCTAAGGAGCAGTGCACCGGCATGGAAATCGACGGGAGGAGGATTAGAGTAGACTTCTCCATCACGCAACGTGCTCATACTCCTACCCCGGGAATATACATGGGAAAGCCTACGCATTTGCACGATAGGAGCTGGGATACACCGAGACGTAGAGAGTAAGTTGCATTTATTCCTCGAAATAATAGATCAAAAAGATAATCGACATATTGCGCATTATTTCTCTGGTTTTTTTTTCTTAATTCTTAATTTGTTTGTCTTAACGAAAACGATAGAGTTAGCTACAGAGGAAGCTATCGCCGCTCACCCAGCCCGTACTACAGCCGTCGGCGCTCACGTTACGACCGTTCTAGATCGCGCTCCTATTCGCCGCGTAAGTACAACCTTCACTTTGCATTATAATATAAGCTGTCTACATGGATATGTGTCTCATCCCTGTACTAAAATGTTATGTTAGTGAACACACGTGATATATACGTCTGTATATCAATAGAACTGCAAATTATCCAGCAAAAACTTCATATTTTCGTAACTTCTTGCACAACGGTGCTTACTGTAATGTACGTTTGTTTCTCTTACTTCACTTTTTTGTTTTATTCAACACTTTACACAAAAATGTTACTTGGAGAACTCTCGCATGTTTTATAACGTTTATTTTTCTCTAGAGAAAGACATGACTTCTCATCATAATTCTCTGTTATGGCCAGGCATCTTGCCGTGTCATGTACATTAATTAACTGCTTTCTTGAGATTTGCATTACATGAAAATTGAGAAATCTAAAAGAACATTGCGTATTTGACACATTGCGTAAGATGATATTTTTTAAAAATAATCAAATACTTGATACATACTTATTCAATATTCAATGCTGCTTATTATATTAATTTCAAAAGAGACGATTTTGCGCGCGCGATATTTTATTACATTGAAAAAAGTCGAATTTTCAATATAATTTACGATATAATACTGCTTCCGGATTCATATTTTCGTAGACCGCTTATATTTCTAATTGAAAAGGTAATGTTAATTGGATTGCAAAGTAAGTATTAAAGTTAGCAAGAAAACGGCAGACGGGAGCATCAGAGAAATGCGCTCGATAAATCATGCGGTAGTAGCTAAGCAGCAATCCGTAACTTGCGTAAACAATCATGGTTTTTTTGTTGCTTAATGAATTTCAGGTCGATATTAGTGAGATGAAGTGATGCGAGGCCAGGTCCTTTCAGCAGATCCAATGACTTTGACCCAAATATTTCTTCAACGGGTCAAAATTATGAAATTAACGAAATCACATTATATTACTATTCTTACCTTACCTAATTCTGCATCGTATGCAATACAATCTCGCAAGTGTTTTAGTTACAATATATTATTAATAATATTGATGACACTATTGATTAAAGGAAAAGTGTAAAATATAGGTAGGCGTGTAGCATACTATTTGCACGAAAACCAGTAAGGTTAGAATAGATGTAAAACCTTATTTTCATAAGTTTATATCCCTTCCTATCAATGTTATGAAGATAAGGTTTCAATTGTGTAAAAAAAAATTAAGGTTATAATGTGAAAGCTGGAATATAATTGAGTGCTTAATTTTGCACGATATTTAGCTTACAGTTGTATTCCAGCCATGAATAGAATCATTAAACTAATGTGGATATTCTCTTTAACGAAAAAAAAAGATAAAAATCTAAATAAAGAATGGAAGAAAACGAAATGCAAGGCGTACATAAAAAAAAAAACAGAAAATAATTACAAGCTTCGAATAAAAGTAAGTTCTCTAACCTGTTTGTTTGTTTATAAGGTTTTGAATCAAGAGGTATTGGATGATAGAGGGAAGTTTGAAGTTTCACTCGAAAAAATGAGTTTTGAAAAGTCGAAGACAAGATATTTGAAGACACGTTTATCTTGCTCGCATTGTCAAGAATCGGAAGGTTTTCTCGGTTGCTTGTGACAAAGAATATGATCTGCAATTCATTTCCGGCTGAGAAGCCTCAAGCTAGAAGAAAACGTCAAGTAATGCAAGCCCGAAGACAGAATCGAGTTGATCGTCAGACCCCCGACCGGCATGGAGTACATTTTGGTTGGGGGTGAAACAGGGCCGAACGTGTTTCCGAAAAATATTCAAGAAGTTCAACGAAAATCTTTCGTAAAATAGGGACGAGCGTAAGGTGCTCCCAGACCTTTATACCGATCATATTCTTTATCAGTTGGTTTGGTTGCCACACGCCATTTTAATCGCTCTAGAGAATTGCATAAGCGTATATATATATATATATATATATATATATATAATAAACTTTATATATATATACATATATACATATATATATATATATATATATATATGTATATGTATATATATATAAAGTTTATTTTATATATATATATATATATATATATAATAAACTTTATATATATATACATATATATATATATATATATATATACATATATATATATATATATATATATATATATAATGTATGCTTATATGCAAAAACTTTTACACATACATACGTGAAAATAAAGACAAAAGTTCGTATATCTCCTTTATCCTTTCCCTCCACCATCCTGAAACCTCCGGTTCCTCCAAGATCTCGTTCTATTGTGAATTTTACCTAGTACTAATAGGACTATCATAGCATTTTGTCAATAAATGTTATTTCTATCATAATCTACTTTGAACCTTTTTTCTGCAGTTTTTTTTTTACATTATGGAGTTGATGCGTGGCACGCGATTTGCTTTTTACCCTTAGGGTAAAAATAATTCTGCGAATTGATCCTTTCCACGATATCCCTGCGCGTTATCATTGCCCTTGCAAATCTTTAAGGTCTTGTAGAAGTGTGTAGCGAAAGTCTATTTGTCGGGATTTTATTTGAAACTTAATGTCAATAAAGTCAGCTTCCAGCAAAGAATTTGTCTTTTGGATTCCAATCCTCATAGGCCACTATATGTTTCCACGGAATTTTTTTTATTTATTTAAAACGATGATGGGTGAGAATTGGATTCATTGATATTTGACTTCTTCTAGCATCTGGAATTTTTCACTCTGAAGTTGTAAGTCGATCGTTCAAATACAAGGCCAAGATATCATTATGAGTGACTATTTTGATTAAACCAAACAAAGAGATTTAACAATTGAGGCGCGAGTTGTCAATATTTACAATTTGACGAATTGAATTTTAATGACATTTTATATGTACTATATAATTTTTTAGATATTGTGTATTTTATAGATTTTCATAAATTTTAACTCTCTTGTGTCTAGAACATGAATTCGATTTCTAATGTAGGTTTTCGACAAATTGTGATTGGAAGAAGAATCTTGGATTTATATGGATCCTTGATCTTACAGATTTTTTTATAAGGGTTTCATAATTTTGAAGCTATCTGTAATTCGTGTTTCTGTCGAATACTGCAATTTGGTGATTGATTGTGATTGATCTTGATAAATCGCCAAGCAATGAGACGAGCTCGCAGAATGCTGTTATAATAACAGATTTGGAAATTTACCAGTCTACACTAACGTACTTTCCTTGCCTCTTGTAAATCTTATTCAAATCAAGAATGAATAAATTTAAATTCTAGCGTTAAGATAAATAAGGATGTGTCTATTATCTTTGAAAAAGCGACGAAGAGACAAAAATAGCTAAAAATATGATAAACTAGAAACTTTAGATAGCATGTTTTCCTTTTGGGTGTTGAAATGTCCACGTAAAAGTGTTGAACAAAATATACTTCGAGGAATAAAAATGTCTGATCAAAGTTTGATTAACTTGTAAAATAATACCTGTACTGTTTTGTTAACGCAGAATTTTTGACATTTTGTTTAGCAGATTAAAGAAACATGCGGAAAGAAAAATTAGATTGAAAATAAATTATACAAGCTAGAAATTTTATTTTAAGCGATTCTATTGGTTGAATTATATTTATTTCTATCAATGTATGTTAACTTTGATCTCTAACTTATTTTTTATTTCTTTATAATTCTTAAAACTGTAAAAAGATAAAAATAACTTTGGTAGGAATTGACATTAACGCCAACTGTATAGATTAATTTTAATCTCGGTTAGTTAATCTTTTTCTAATTATCTTTTCCCGTAGAATTAAAGAAAGATAAAAAGTAAATCAAAAGAAGATTAAAATTAATTTGCATTGATAGAAATGGATTTAGATTAACGTGAGTTTATTTTCCTTGTAACAGTATGTTGAGATATTGATAATATCAAACTAATTCTAGTGAAAATATCTAATTCAGATAAATTCAGACATTTAATAGATGGCTCTCTTTTGAATTTATTATTTTGTTGTAAGTTTTGAACATTGTTGTTGCTTTTCCCTTTTCCTAGCGAATCATGGTGCGATGCGGTTGTAAGGTCTTGCAACGTTAATAGAAAATACAGATAAGTTTAGTAAATAAGACAGTAAAAAGATTGTCAAGTAGAAATTAACATTTGTGAATTGTGCTATCATTTTGAATTTAGAAAACATAAAAATATTGTTTCAACTCGGATTAAAATAGATTTATATATTTGTTTATTTCTCGTTTTGTGTAATTTCTTCTAAATGATCTTAATGTATTAATTAATCTTTTGTATTACCAGAAAAGATTATTAAATGTTATTAATTAAGTTAAAAAGTATATCCATACTTTTATATTTTTTCATCACAATAAGAATTGTATTCCTATTTTCAAATTCGTGTCTCAAGATATCGAAAAAAATAATAATCGAAACATTGAGAGTCGAACATCGATCGATTTATCGTGCCTGTGTGTCTATATACATACATTATACATAGTGTATGTATGTATGTATGTATGTTTACACGTGGATTTTGACGTGATTCTAAACTGTTCTAAACGCAAACGAGAGCTCGCGATCAGTTGTGACCCCGCGTGAAGAGGAACGAATTTTCGGAACGGGGGGATGCAGAAGGCGAAGAAGAGAGGCAAACTGCAACAACCTCCCTCGTCTGCGGAACCGCCGGACGAGGATGTGGGGAAGGACTTTGGAACTCTCATAAATACGCCGCTCTCGAAAGGCGGGCACTTTGTCTTCAAGTCAGAGAGAGCCTGGACCGTCGACGACTCGTCGCAGTACTCGGAATTCTTCACCCTGAACCTGAAGGCGCTGTCGGCCGCGATCGACTGCGTTCCGTTCAACGAGTACGTCGATGTGGCTGACAAGTATTTCGTAGTAAGTACTCATGAGATGTTCAAGAGTATATACAGTATACGTATAAAGATCGAATTAATTCGACAATTTGGATTGGATTCTAGAGCGATCAGTTGACGAGTGTCTACAATGATGCTGAGAGAGGCAAGGCGGCTTACAGCGCAATTTTGAATGAACTGAATGTATCGAGTTTATCAGCAGTTATCAAAAGTGAGACCAAAGCTAACACGATCGACCAATGGAAAAACGTGGAGTCGGCCAAATCAGAAAAGAGTATCGACGATTTAAAGGAAGATTTGGATTTTTTATTGTCTCTAAAAGAACCTGTCCAGAGCATTGCGATAGGAATCGACATGCCTATGTCGCTATTTATGTCTCGTAGCAATGGTAAGATCTTAGATTAAAAATAGTATTTCATTCTGTTTTGTCTTTGCAATTTTTGTTCTGCAAATTATGAGATTAAGTTTCCATTTCCAGAAATTATTATAAACGTATAATTTGCAATTAGACTAGTTTTCTACAATGTAATGAAGGATTTATATTCATTGACGATTTATTGCAGATTCCAAAATGAAGTCGAAAAATGTTCCAAATAAACCAATTGACTTGGAGAAATGGCTAGATTCTGTTTTAGATGACTGATTTTTTTTATATTGTAATATATTAGTGTACATAAACAGAAACTAACAAAACTATTTGAGAGAAAAGGAAAAGCAACAAAAGCAGTAATGTAAAATTGTTTGACATATGAAACATGTGTAAATTATATTTTCATGATTATAAAATTATATGAATCTTCATTTTGTTTTTACATAAAAATATATTATATATATATATATATATATATATATATATAGGGTGTTGAGAAAGTATAACGTAATTACTGAGCAGTCTTTTCTCAACACCCTGTATACAATAAATTCTATATATATATATATATATATATTAAATGCATTTTTAAAAGTGCTTATAGTTACCGCACAGCTTTTTAAAATGCAATATTAGTCTTTGAACTTTTTTGTAAGAAACACATGCATGTAGTCATATACTACAAGCATAATGGCACCACCTGGACCCAATCTCAGCACTTTTGGTACTAAGCCTTTGTACAAGGCTCTAAATCTAGAATGGCAGATTACATGAACGATCTCAAGTTTGAATACAACCATGTCGGTAAGTAAAACTTATGTAAATACCCTTCTCGCTTGTAAACCATATGGATGGTATTCAGTGTCCCTTTGTATTGCGTACCATCTTGCGATCCCTGAATGCGAGTTTTAGCCACGTCAAATGGTATATTCAAACAGGAAGCAACAGTACCTGACACGAATCCTATAGCAACCTGAAAAATTTTCAGTACACGCTACAAATAAGATAACGTGCAATTTTGTATGTATGTCCTATACATATAGGACATAATACATATTATCCACACAAAGCTGGATGATTACTTTAGTTAAGAATTCCAGCCAAGGTTCTTTACGGGCTGGTACATATCCTTTGACAGAATGATAAAAACCAAAATAAAACGAATTGAACACCGCGTTTCTCATTATAGTGGCTGAAAGCCCTTTGTTCAGACCGTTCAATCCAAAGCCATACTTTGAAATAATCTCTTTTGTCACTGTGAATGTCGATGGGCTTTCTTTCACGTGCTTTCGATTAGATTGCAATTTTACTTTGACCACTTCGAAAGGATTAACTAATATAGCCTCTGTAACACCAGCAAAGAAACCAGCGCATGAGAATGTCTGCAACGATGCAACTTTTTTTTTTATTTTGTAAAGAATTGCAAATAATAATAACAATAATCATATTAGAATAATTACCAACGGAGTAGGTGCACTAGCGCCAAATAAGAAAAACTGTTTATATTGTTCGAATGCAAAAAACTAAAAGAAAAAAAAAATTTTATAAATGAAAAGTTTTAAATAATAAATGTTAGACTTCCTTGCATGCTTATATGTATAACGTGCAATGGATACTTACTTTAACTGCTCGTTTAGGAGTTTCTACGAGTATCGGAGGCAAAATTCCCTTCCAAAATGCTGGTAGCCCTTCAGTCTTATACATTTTAGTCATACAATCACGAATTCCTATAATATTAATATAGCATAATACGATACAAATGTTTTAATGCTATACAAAATACCTGTATAATATAATGGATCTGATTTGGTTGTCTTCACTTGGAGTTGAAAACGTGTTTTAATAAGATCCATTGGATGCATTATGCAAACTTCAATAAAACCCGCTGATCCTCCAGCACCAATCTGGATGGCAGCATCTTTTAAAAGATTCTTTGTAGTATCATGCGTCATTTTTGCAGTCTCGATATACAGATCGTCTGATTAATGGAAAATATGGAAAGAATAATCAAAGTATATTATTTTTTGCGTCAACGTAATAATATTCTATATCGTAATTTGCTCGTTACAAGTTGGATCTGAAAAAAAAAAAGAAAAACTGGATTAAATTTCTTCTTGCGTTAAATTGTTAAAAATTTTAGAGTATATATATATATTGTATTACAAGTGGCGATATTAAAGTGAAATTTATAGTTTTTCTTGTGTTTTTTAATTGTTTGACACTGCTTTGCTTATTCTTACTCGATTTAACGATTTAATAAACTAGAACGGCATGGACTATCTTCTCCAGTGAATCATCAGAAGGTATTAATATACTAGCACTTTTGTTATATAAATTAAAATTTCTTTTCACAACCGACACCTTATCTTGAGAAGAGCTCCTGCGTGATCCATGCTGCGTACAGGAAATCTGGAGAACACCACGACCTAAAAATAATGTTTGTTGAGTTGGGATCTATTTTTAGAATTCTAACCAGAAAAGAATTCTAACCTTCAAAGTAATGATAACATTTATTCGCATAAAACTTGTATAAAACTTTTATTTGCAAATACATTTACAACTAATTTTACGGTGTGTAAAAAGTATAAAAATGCTTCATTAATACAATTAATATATACATACATATATATATAAATTTACATTTGTTTTGCAGTATTTTAACTTGTACTTGTTAAATTAATAAATGAAACGAAAGCGATTTTTGTAGTATAGAAAATAAAAGTTGAGTATTGTCTGGTAAGGCCATCAAATAATTTCTCGGTAATATTTAAGTCATATTATATTTATATTGTTAATATTAATATTAACAACTTTATAGGCTTGTATTTAACTTTTTCTACTATTTCAAATTTTTTTTGCAACACAGGTGAATAGTCATTTTCAACGTATTTTTGCCTGCTAAACACAAATCCGTTATCCAAATTTGGTTATCAATTTTGAAAATTTGGTTACAATTTTGAAAAAAATGACCAGTGACAAAAAATGATTTCAAGGATTTCCATGACTTTCTAACATCGGTACTAAATTTTTTTTTAAATTTTGTTAATGCCATTTGAAAGTATCAACCTTTAGCTTTAAAATGCATATTGTTACGTATCGATATAATTTTTCCTTTTCAAAATATAATAATTTGAAAATAACTCTTTTTTCCTATATATGAAAAACACGTGGAAGATATTTTGTTCTATCTTAATATTGCATTATGTGCAAAATAAGTGCTTTTAGACTTAATTTAAATCTAAAACCACTTATTTTGCACATAATACGTGTGCGTCGCAATGCCCCCTCCACTACCGTAAACATGCTACTTCGTCGTGTATAGTCTGATTGTTACACAAAACACGAAATATCTTGATAATGAAAAATTATATCGAAACAAAACAAAATGCATTTTAAAGCTAACAGTTGATACTTTAGAACAGCATGAACAAAATTTGAAGAAAAAAAAAATTTATTTACCGGTACTACAACGTCATGAAAACCCTCAAATTCATCATTTTTGACTATTTTGATGCCATTTTTCAAAATTGTGACGCGATAGCCAAATCTGAATAACGGATTCGTGTTCAGCGGTCAAAAATACATTGAAAATGACTATTCACATTCATGTTATAAAAATGGTGTTGGATACTGTAATTATAGAAATCGTTTCTTAAATGTATTATTGAAAGAAAAGTTATTAAATATCATTAATGTATTGCATATATATTATTAAAAAATATATTATTTTAATATATTTGTCAATAGATAGATTGTATACATATATACACGGCTCTTTTACCCGATAGACATGACATAAATACCTCGATAACATCTTAAGTATCTCATAAATATTCGACAAGATTAACTTTATCTATGTGCATATGCAAAAATATGCGCGCATATGAAATACATGCAGATCTTTCTAGAACAAGAAAATTGCACAAAACAATTCTAAACAATTCTAAACAATTCTAAACAATTCTACCTGAAAAATTTAACCAATAAGAAAAGATTTTATCACTCCAAGTCTTACTATTATTATAAGCGATGAAATAGCACTTTTCAATACATATACTCTCGCATACGTTCCGCTTGCTCGAGGCTCTCAGAGTATCACACAGCCCGTGATCCACGATCCCGCGATTCGTTCGGCAAAACGTTCATACACGCAAAATTTACTTACAACAATCGCCTCGCGTGTCTACGAACGATTTATAGATACATTAACAAGTTAATATCCTGTCTGGGGATGTGCGACGAATCGGCAACTCATCGCGACGCGAGCGTGTCATCGAACGTTCGTTATCTAATCGTATTGCATAATTGAATGATTAGAGGATTTTTTTTTAGATTCGTTTTTTCCGCAACATTCGCAATAAGCGAGCGTTAAAATCGTCGCGGCACGCGAAGACGCGGAATGGAAAAGAAGAGAAGAAAAATTATCTTTTTCTTTTTTTCTAACGAATTACGTAAAAGAACGTCGGCGGGCGACTGCAACAATAAACCTTTCATCCCCGCTGATTACCGTATAATCACGTGACGTGTTTATCATCATCTTCCCAAACATGCGTAGGATGCATCTATCTCTTTCTAATCGTTACTTGAACGTCGATCTCGCCATTAAATTACATCTATTTCGATCACCTAGGTCGCAAATCTTCAAATGCAACGTCGTCAAATTCGCGCGCGCGCGCGCGGGATGTTGCGGACAGTTTCGCAACGCGCAAAGTTATCCGACCGTCTCGCTCGCTCTTACTCCAATCACCTTTATACATACCCCGCGGAATCGAGGAATCCGTTATCGCCGTTCGCGCCATGTCGTAATGACGCGCACCAACACACACTAATTGCTCCCCGTCCGATTCCTCGTGGCGTCACGGACAGTAAAACTCGTCGCGGGGCCCGCCGACGAGTCGTGCCATTCGTGCGTCTCGCTCCACGGCAGTCCGTCGCCGTACGATGAGTCTCCTCGCATAATCGCCGCTCCGTCGTCGTCGTCGTCGTCGTCGTCGTCGTCTTGACCGCCGCTGTTCCTTGCTGTTCCTGTTCTTCCACTCGTCGTGTCATCTGCCGAACAAAACATGAGCGTGAGGCATCGAAAGGTGCGTGAGGATTAACAAATCTATCGCTGGTGTTTACGAAGCGTGGCCGTAGGCTTGTTCTTTTTCGCTGCACTGCTGCACCAGTGCACCAAGTTAGAACGCGAGAGAATAACTTACTGCACTGGTGGCAGCAGTGCAGCGAAAAAGAACAGGCCCCGTGTTGCGCGCGCGAGAGCGGGTTCGAATTTTCGCCCCGCGCCCTGCGCCTCGTCACGTGATCGGGCATCGCCGCGACTCGGCGACTGCGAGCTGCGAGCGCGCAATTGTGCCCGGGGGCGTGATGCACGCCATGCACGCGGCATGGACGGCGCGGCGCGTCACGTCATATCGCGCACCGCCCGCGCCGGTACGAGGCACCACGAGGCACCGCGGGGTCCTTTTCACACGAGCCCGTCGCCCGTCGCTCACCGCCCACCACGGATCGCCCTAGATGCGATACACGCTCGTGAGTGTAAAGAACGCCACCCCTCCGCGGCGCCCTGAGCAATTGTCCCGGCGAGATTAACGTTGACCGTTTTCCTCGTTTCCCCTCTGCATAGTGCTTGCGCCGTGTGACCTCGAGCGCATTTGCTCAATTGGCGATCGACCTAGGGTGACCTTGATGACAAGCTCCCATTGGTTCGCTCCGATGGAACATTCAATTTTTTTTTATCGTTTGACACGTGGAAAGAGAAATTAGATTGAAGGTGACGGATTATGTAATGGGATGTAGGAAATGTCAATATTTATGTTACTATTTACTATCATTATTATTATTATATTATATTTGTGTATGTATGTATATACATACCTCTGTGCTGCAGAGATTTCATTGGGTGCATCCAGTAGCGCAATCGCTCACTAAGCGCTCAGTAGCGGCTAACTACGCTCACTAAATTTGTGTACTAGATGCAAGAGCTGTCTAAACCGCTCACCGTGAGCGATCGCCATTTTGGTGAGCACAGTTTTACGTCGCTCACTACCGCTCACTGCTCAGCCATAATGGATGACGTCACTACTTGCGAACGTATATCTAGTACACGAAAAACCGCTACTTGAGTGCTCACAAAAAGCTGCTACTTAGTGGCTCAGTGAGCGGTTGCGCTACTGGATGCCTCCATTGTGAGCAATTGTGCCGATTGAGTTAATCGCCGAGTTCAAGTTTGCTCAAAGTCATCCTTGTCGAATAACATTGTAATATTTTTTTTACAAAGAATTTTTTTCTTCATCTATAAAAAGGGACAGTAAACATGTACAATCAAATCAAATCAAATCAAATCAAATCAAATCAAATCAAATCATCTTATTGCAAGCAATTTAAATTGAATTAATCGGATTTAATTAAAATCATGGTTCAAAGGATATCTCAAGAATTGATTTAAATTTGTTCTAAATTACAATAGGATTGTACATACTTTTTTTTAATTACTGCAGAATCTTAAAAAAATGATAGGTACATTTATATTTTGAAAATATTTAGAGTAGAGTATTTCTTGTTTAAACAGTCCTGTGGCTGGTGATACAAAACATGTATGTTGTAGACTTTCTTACCATTATTGTATTATGCCTTTCAGCTGAGAACTGAATATGAAGAGGAGTGTGAAAATGAATTGGCATCCTACCAGAAGAAAACCACCGGCCAGCCGGGAAGGAAGTACTTCACCATGCTGGTAGTGCTTGGTACATTGTTCCTAGGTTACGTAGCCATAGCGAATGACTTAAAACCCATCAGAATAGGTAGCAAGGCTATCGACACCCTAGCGTTATCATTCAATTTGCAAAAACCGTTCTACGTGGTCGTCATTGACGCTGGATCTACTGGTAGCCGCGTATTAGCGTTCAGCTTTCACGAGTCCATTCTCAACGGCAATTTAGTACTGGATAACGAGCTGTTCAAGGAGGTGAAACCTGGATTGAGCTCGTTCGCCGACAAGCCGGAGGACGCCGCGAGATCTCTGACTACGCTTCTGAACGAGGCCAAGACGGTGATCCCACAGTCGGAATTGCCCCGCACGTTACTGACGATGAAGGCCACGGCGGGACTGAGACTGTTGCCGGAGCACAAAGCCAACGGCATACTGGAGGAATGCCGAAAGTTGTTCCAAACGTCCGGATTCCAAGTCGCGAGGAATTCCATCTCCATAATGGAGGGCACAGACGAGGGGATCTTCTCCTGGTTCACCGTCAATTTTCTACTGGATCGCTTCAACTCGCTCAGCTCGCAAACCACCGTGGCCGCGCTGGATCTCGGCGGTGGTTCGACGCAGGTCACGTTCCAGCCAGACAGCGCACAAGCCAAACAATTGGAGAAACACATTTACTCGATCAACGTATTCAATCACAATATGAGTCTGTACACGCACAGTTACTTAGGCATGGGATTAATGGCCGCCAGAAAGGCGATTTTGTCCTATGGCATGGATCTTGAGGATGCAAATCCTAAAGTTCCCATAGACCTACATTCCGAATGCATCAATCCGATCATATCTGCCGAGTGGTTTTATCACGGCCGTGATTACAGAGTGAGAGGCCCGATAAACGGCACATACAAGCTAGTGAGGACGCAAAATTTTGCAGGCGGGGATGAGAACAAGCCAGTCGTACGTTTTGCCGAATGTTTAAAGATTATCGAAAAGTACGTCGGCACTCTCACGGAAAGGCCAATAGGTTTGAAGGATCACGAAGTATATGCGTTTTCATACTACTTCGAACGTGCGACAGAGGTAAGAGTTGAAAAAATTATGAATATCGGATATCCGCTTATCCGCATATATAAATATTTATTCATTTTTTTTATTTAACGTACATATTTACTACTAATTTAATTGTGCAAAAATACAAAATTAAAGATTTAAATTTAGATTTATATGAATATTAAATGAGATATTTTTAACTGAGTCTTATTATCTCTTATTTAATATTGAAAAGCTATATCTTTAATATACAAATTATAAATTGACGATTGCTGCAATAACACAAATATAAGAAATGTAATCTTTCTACTGATGTGATATTGTATTGATTTTTCAGGTAGCATTAATAGATCCATTTTCGGGTGGAATGGTGCAACTGAGCTCATTTTTGAAGCAAGCCATGGAGACGTGTGACTATCCGAATACAGATCAACCGTTCATGTGCTTAGATTTGACATTTATTTATGTTCTGCTGAGAGACGGATTTGGCTTGGAACCAACGACTAAGCTACATGTAAGTAAATATTGCGCGCTGCAATGTTATTTTTATTGTACGAGAATATCGCCAGTGAATCGTAAATGATAAATTATTCTTAATTCTTGCAGCTTTACAAAAAGATCAATGGCCACGAATTAAGTTGGGCACTGGGAGCCGCGTTTAATGTTCTCCAAAATGGACTTTGACATTTCATTGTTATACTATTGTTAGATAAGTTTATTCCAGATTTGTACATTAAAAAGACAAAGCAATGGAGGAATATAAGAAGGAAGGATTGTGTAAAAATAGTTAATAATTAATGAACTTGACATTTTTTGCATAAAATTTTTTAATTTGGCGAAACATTTGAGAATTATCGACGTTCGCCGCACAATTGCCTAATCGTACAACGCGTCTCTGCTTAAATTTAAAAGAAAGCAATATTCGAGCAGTATATTTTTAGGTATAAATATATTTTTATCTAAAGTATCACGTTATCTCATCCAAAACGAAAGATATTGAAAGTCTCGTACTTATGACAGTTCTTTAATACGTTCATAATTGTTTTATGTCAATGTGTACAATGATTTTTTGTCATCTGTCACATCCAATTTCTAATCAATGGATAAATACATGTGCGATAATATATAAACGATAAACTCGATTCGTATCAGCCATTCTGTATAAGATTGATCAAAGTGCAATTCAGTAACTGTAGAAAATGAGATGAAACTACACAAATGTATTCTCGCGGCGACATACATACTACACGGAATCGTCAAGTGAAACACTGAAATTGTATTTCTGACATATCTCGATGCACAAAAACTGCAGTTATCATCGCAAACTTAGTACAAACGAATTTTATCTCCGATCTACCTATTTAAAGTATGCCAACGATGTATATAACATCCAATTTTTGTATCTATCGCTGCATTGCGACGTTTTATGAGATACCTTCTACGATATCGCGTAGGTAATTCCTTATATTTATCATAATGTGTCCAGAAAGGCAATGTAATAAATTAAATACACATTACGTGTATATAGATAGATAAATATTGTTGAGATAGTTCATACGATTCAACATTCTACATATTATTCTACATACCATAAAAAGTGGGGACATGCGTGTATGTAATATGTGTATATAGTGCCTTTGAAATGCTGTTTTTAAATAAAGCGTGAACATCGCAACATAAATTATACACACACACACACACACACACACACACACACACACTCGTCAAAAAGTTTAAGACCAAACTAATAAATAAAGATTACAGAAAATACAAAATAAAAATGGTTCAAATTATAAACAAATTAATATTTATTTGTAAAGAGAGTTAGTAGTAATGAAAATAAGTAATAACAGTTTTTAATTTATGAAAAATTATTAAACATCCTTCTCATCAAAAAATCCACCTTTTTTCTTTATAACTTTCATACAAAGTCTAGGCATCCTATCGATTAATTTTTTTATTGTTTCACTGTCTATAGTGTTCCACTCCATCTTTAGGATCTTCCATAAAGATTTCTCTGAAGTTGGACAATATTTTCGAACCCTTCGATCGAGCTCATCCCATATGAGTTCGATAGGATTCAGCAGGGCCGGTGTAAGGGCGGGGCGAGCGGGGCGGTCGCCCCGGGCGCCGTTTTGGTAGAGGCGCCGTGTGCTTGTATGAACTTAGAAGCTACATTGTCGGATGGTGACAAGTCTGATATTTCGGGAAACTAGCTAAAACAAGAAATTCTCAACATTCAAAATTTGGTAAACGATTACGGAGAACCATTGAGAGTACTTCAACAAATTCACGAATATATATGGCAGGATATTTTTCCTAATTTGTGGACTGCTCTTCGAATATTTTTAACAATCACAGTAACCGTGGCTTCAGGCGAACGAAGTTCTAGCAAATTAAAACTTATTAAAACTTATTTACGCTCTACCATGCTTCAGGACAGGTTATCAGATCTGGCAATATTGTCAATCGAAAATGATTTCGCAAAATCTCTCAATTACGGAGAGATAATTGAACATTTTGCGAAGGCTAAGGCACGAAAAGTCTACATTTAAAATTATCCATAAGTATATATAAAATGCAATTAATATATAAAACAAATGTGGGTGCCGTCCCATGGGCCTCGGAAAACGGAATTGGAACGGAATCGGAAAGGCGGCATAGTGGGGGTTAACCAATCAGAATCGTTTCGTTCAGATTTTCAGTAGTCGGACTCCCCATGGAGGATTTTTACGGAAACAGAAAGCGCGTGAACTTGAACGGACATGCTCGTATGATTCTTCACGTACAATTGTGTTGCTGTATACTTTCTTGAAAAAAAAAAAGAGGAATAATGTCATCTGTAAGTATTTTAATTATTAGCGAATTTGGTTGGACTGCATATGAAAACCCATATACACAATTCTAATCTAAAAGTAAAATGCAAGTACCTCAAAATGTCCATTATCTGTACATTTATGTGCAGAAAACGAACAAGACGAATACAGCTAAGTTGTGTTAAATTATAATGTTGATGTAATTATAGCATTTATTTATTATTATAGGCAGCAAAATGTGGCTACTGTGGATATGTGTTGAAAATGAATGCTATTTTTCAACACTCATGTTTTGATATCTTTAATTATACATCTCATATTTTAAGCATGGATAAAAATGGAAAAGTTATTATGATAAGTATGAATAATTTTATATAGTATTTTTTTTGCTACGTAAGCGAAATTTTTGTTACAATCAATGACTCTGTATTCCTTGTATAGATAAAAATGTAGAGGAAAATTTGGAAACATCAGCTTGTGAAAGTGCACGAAATGAGGATGAAAGTCATACTCCAAAAGAAATAGACGAAGAGTTAATAAGTATTGTCCAACAACGACCAGCTTTGTACGATCATCGTACACCACTTCAAGAAAAAATTAAATTAAGGAAAGGTAAAGTTATGATTTAATTAATTAATTTTATTTATATACATATATGTATATTATATATTTTTTTATTTATATATGTATACATATACGTAAGTAATAATAAAGACAATTTTAATTTAATATATTATTTTGTTTAGCTCAATTACTTTTTATGATAATGCTAATGAAGTGGCGACGTAGTCCACAATTATCTTGGCAAAAAGAGCTTCAAAGAAGACAACTGCTGAAAGCTTTTATTATTTATAAAAAAATAAAAAGAAAAACCGAGAAAAAAACGACAATTTTGGGTACGTCCAATTTTTAATGAAGAACGAAGGCGTTTACAGGGAGCAAGTAATAATTTAATAAGAGAAATGCAACACATAGATATCGAAAAATATATCGAATATTTTCGTATGGACGTATTAACATTTTATGAATTATTACGACTTATTGGACCGAAAATCGAAAAACAATATGTGGTAAGATCTCCAATATCTGCTAAAACACGTCTGGAAATATGCCTACGCTATCTTGCATCGGGAGACAACATGTCATCAATCTCGTTTGATTTTCGTGTTGGACTTAATACAGTCTCGAAGATTGTATCAGAAACTTGTGAGACTATTCGGAATGTACTGAAAGACAAAGTTTTTCCCGAAATCACTGAAGATCTTTGGAGAGAAAAGGCTTATAAATTTGAAACGAAATGGAATTTTCCTAACTGTGTAGGGGCAATAGATGGAAGACATATGACAATAGTGGTATGTTTCTTTCCTAATATAATATAATTTATTTCCTTTTTTTATTATAATTGAAAAATAAGAAAAATTTTATTTTGATCAAAGAATTAAAATAAATTTAATATCATGTTTTAGGCTCCACCTCATAGTGGTTCCACTTATTATAATTATAAGGGTACTCATAGTATCGTTCTCCTGGCAGTTTCAGATGCAAATTATAGTTTTACAACAGTAGATATTGGAGCAGAAGGCAAACGAAGTGACGGAGGAATTTTTATGGAAAGCCAAATTGGACGTCATCTCATTAATAATACATTAAATTTACCTCCACCAAGATCGATTGTAGAAAATGGTCCACAATTGCCATTCATTTTCGTAGGCGATGAAGCTTTTGCATTAACACCTTTCATGATGCGATCTTATCCACGTGCTAACAATTTAAATTTACAACAAAAAGTTTTTAACTATTGACTCAGCCGGGCTCGTAGAATTGTGGAATGTGTTTTTGGTATTTTAACAGCACGTTGGAGAATTTTTCGACGACCGTTGTCGACAAATATAGATAATGCAATTGCAATAGTAAAAGCAACTGTATGTCTGCATAATTTTCTAATACAAAAAGATCTTGTAGTTTCCACTAACAAAAGACAATATATGTTCTCATCTCCTTCAGAGTATGTAAATGTATGTAGTAATAGTACTTTCCAAATATCACATTATAATAACACATTACATTTTAATAATATAGAAAGAAATAATGTAATAATTCAACGTGCAACAAACATCCGAGATGCATTCACAGAATTTTTTTTGTACTGCTGGAGCCATAGAACAGCAATGGGAGAAAGCATTACATAATGAATTTTAGAAATTAATTTAAATCATTTTGTGTTTATTAACGCCTGCTATATTCTTGATTACAACAAATATATCTTATATATATTATAAAAACTAATAAAATAAACTGTAATCAACAACTATAATAAACTGAAGTAATAACAGGACCCCAAAAACTGAAAAATAACAAGACCCCAAATATATTATTCTAATCCCAATCTTTCCTCTGTTTCATGTAATTTTGTTAAAAAGTGCAATTCTAAATTAGCTCTTTCTTTGTAAGGAAGTCGACGCATTCCTTCTGCCAGTCGTAGCATAACTCCATCAATAGGATTGAATTGAATACTTGTGTTTAAACGTCGTTTTTCTAAAACAAAATAATGTATTTAATTAAAAATTATGTCGTTATTATTACTAATATATATATATATATTATATATATTTATATATTATTATACATATGTATTATTAATATGTACTATATGTATAAATATATGTTCATTATTAATATAATATATATGTAGTATCTATTTCAAAACTAACTTATTGAAAATAAAGTCGCGGAAGATTCAGAGACATCCGGTGATGACATTGAAAGTGGCCTGTTTTCTAAATCGTTGCTATCGTCATTGCACATTGTTGAACCTGAAGAGGAAATTGAAGGAACAGCAAATTTGTCATTACTAGATACTCGAGCTGTTTCTGTCCTTGACATTCTTAAAGATGAGCATGTTTTGAAACAGGAAAAAATAGAAAATTAATGTAGTATTAGTTATTTTCAAATATCATTTAACACAATATAACTTACTCTTTATGTTCTAATGTATCATTTAAAAAATTCATTGCATCATAATAACGAAAAGACGGCTTTTTAATAATAGGAGGAGTACCAGCGGCACCGCTCCTTTGTTCAGTGCTTTGTATTTTCTTAAAATTTCTCCTGGCTTTTGTATAGCAATCTCTTAAATATTGCCATCTTTTTTCAGATTCAAAAGGTGAGTATGTTCCTAAAATATTAATTTCTTAAAGAAATATGCTTACAAAAATAATGTAACTATAATATAAATAAATAAAATAATTTAATGTAAATAAAATAAATTAATTAAATCATAAGTTTACCTCCTAGACAGTTACTGACTTCTTTCCATAGACCTCTTTTCTTCAATCTGGTTCTTTCTTGAGGTGGTGTACGATGATCGTACAAAGCTGGTCGTTGTTGGACAATACTTATTAACTCTTCGTCGATTTCTTTTGAAGTATGATTTTCATCCTCATCTCGTGCACTTTCACAAGCTGATGTTTCCAAATTTTCCTCTACATTTCTATCTATACAAGGAATACAGAGTCATTGATTGTAACAAAAATTTCGCTTACGTAGCAAAAAAATACTATATAAAATTATTCATACTTATCATAATAACTTTTCCATTTTTATCCATGCTTAAAATATGAGATGTATAATTAAAGATATCAAAACATGAGTGTTGAAAAATAGCATTCATTTTCAACACACATCCACAGTAGCCACATTTTGCTGCCTATAATAATAAATAAATGCTATAATTACATCAACATTATAATTTAACACAACTTAGCTGTATTCGTCTTGTTCGTTTTCTGCACATAAATGTACAGATAATGGACATTTTGAGGTACTTGCATTTTACTTTTAGATTAGAATTGTGTATATGGGTTTTCATATGCAGTCCAACCAAATTCGCTAATAATTAAAATACTTACAGATGACATTATTCCTCTTTTTTTTTTCAAGAAAGTATACAGCAACACAATTGTACGTGAAGAATCATACGAGCATGTCCGTTCAAGTTCACGCGCTTTCTGTTTCCGTAAAGATCCTCTATGGGGAGTCCGACTACTGAAAATCTGAACGGAACGATTCTGATTGGTTAACCCCCACTATGCCGCCTTTCCGATTCCGTTCCAATTCCGTTTTCCGAGGCCAGAGAGAAGCCTGAGAGGTGTCACGGCCCGATTTTAGGTGGTCCTGTACGGGTGCGCCCTCTGAAAAAGTGGACATGAACTACGTAGCCAATGTTCATTTTCTCAGGGGTAACTCCCAATGTGCACAATTTTTGGTTGCGTTCCGTGCTATGTACACGAAACGTCGGTAACGCGACAGTTATGTCAGAGTGAGCGAGTCAGTGCTAGGAGCAAGCGAGATGACAATAAGAGCCAGGAGAGCGAGCGAGACTGTAATAGGAGCGAGCGAGCTGAGAAAAACAGCTTGCGGAAGATTCGAGGATCGGATCGAGTCTCCTTGCATGCTATTGTTCTCATCTCGCTTGCGCCTATTACTGTCTTGTCTGCTCTTATTGACATCTCGTTCTTATTGATATCTCGCCCGCTTTTAAATATCTTCAATTAGATTTTATGGATAGGTTTTAGGGGTTTTAAAAATAAATTAAAAATTATTATGCTAATATAATATGTTCATATATTATATATAAAATTAAGATTTTTTAAATTTGCCAATAGCTTTCCACATCACCCTTGAGGTACTATTATTGATGCGTTTTTCAAAATTTTTCAAATAATGCAAAATAGAAATTAATTAATTAAATAAAAATAAAAATTAAATTAAACTTTAATTAAGGAATTTTATTTTAATACTTATGTTGTCATTAATGAGCATGACATAAAGAATTTCAATCACAGTTGAAATAATTGCATAAATCTTCGACCAACAGGTCTTATCACGAGGAACTTTACATGATATAATTTCCTTTAATTGAAAGTATCAGTTATATTTTAGATGTCTTCTTTCTCATATTTCAAGACATCTGTATTGCAAGTGAAAAATCACTATTTCATTTAAATGTACGTGTATATTACTATATACAGGATACTTCCTTTGAATAATATATGTATGTTTTACTTTTTAATTGTACGACAATATTTTATATGGCTAATTAATATTTACATATAACAAAGTTAATGTACTTTCTTAATCTTTATTGAAGTTTGCATCTTATTACGCGTCATTGATAACAAGAAAATACATGATTTTACAATTTCGTAGCATGATCGCATTTCTAGAAATTCTTATTTCGTGATAGGACCTGCTAGTCTACGATTTATGCAATTATTTCAACTGTGATTGCGATCTTCTACTGAAATGGAAAGACACATACTTCTTTTCCTCATTATTAGGAAGTCAAACTCACTGCAAAATAACAAATCTTGCAAACATTTACAAGACATTATAGCTGCAAAGTCATGGTACATTTACAGCAAGTATTTTCTATCTATAATGACGGAATAATAATAAGATGCAACGAAACAATAATAGAATAAGGAAAGTATTTAATATTTTTTTATAGAGGATTAACACAATAAAATAAATACATAATTAAATTTTATTTTAAAAATTGTTTATGCGTTCTACGTTATTCTATTGTTTTTATTCCTTACCTTTCATTTATTTGTTGCTGCTTTATATTTCAAATCTTCCATTTCCATTCTTTTCTTTCTTCAACTATTCTTACAGCGCTCTTGGTTATTACTTTTTTGTTTTTCAATTATTATATGTATTTCTTTATTTCTCTTTTTTTTATATTTTCTTGAAGAATAATGCTCAAAATAATGAACTTGTTTTTAGCTTTTCTCCTACAATCATTTTATTTTTATTTATTTAATAGATTACTCATTTTTCTGTGGATATGGCCTCTTTTTGTAGCACGATTGTTATATCTCGTGCGAGAATACAATTTTACTTTAATCATATATCTTAATATTTGCAATCGATGATTGTAGCATACATTATTGTAGCATACATTATTTTTATCCAGCCATCCAGAATGTTTTCCATTTGTTACAATTATACACTCATTCATTATCTTATCTAGAATTTGCTTTGATGCCCAGTAACATTGCCATGTACGATTGAATACCTCTAATTGCGTTTGAACTACTTTTGTAAACAAATCTATCGGCCGTATTAATTTTGTTACTGTAGGAGCATCTTCGTCTGCGTTTGGATATTCGCAAAATTCAATGTACATCTCATCTTCCGTAGCGTTATCCATTGGTGCTTCCATCATGTAATTACGGCAATTATCGCACTTGAATTTTGCAACGCTTTGTCGCGCTATGTATCCAGCAAAATATGCAATAGCATTTTCATCATAAATATTAAGTGGCTCAACATTTTTTGCATTTTCCACTTTATTCTTCAAGCATTTGTACATCTTGTATAAATAATTCATCTTCAAAATTAACGTCATATTCTATAGTAGTGTGATTTGTATTCAATGACTTTTCAAGCGTTTTAACGATATGACTCGGTGAATTAATAAGGGATTCGGCTCCTTCACATTGAACATTGCCTTTATCAGTTATTGGAATGTATCCTGTAGATATTATATGTATGTCTCAGAGCGAGTCGTATCATCCTTGCTGTAGGATTGGGATTAAATCCTCCGCGACCTCTTAATATAGAGAACAAATATTTAACCGAGTCTGGTTGCATAATCCTGTGGCAAGTTCAAAATTTTCAAATCGCGTTGAGAGTTGTTCAAATACTTCAAGAATCGCTTGAACAGTTAAACTGAAATCTTTTAAACAAAGAATTTTCGTTATTTTGTTTGATGATAAAGACCATTTTGAACACCATTCATCAAAATCTCTTAATAAAATTTCAATGTCAGGATTTTTGAAAGACAATGGTCGATAGACGCAGGTGAAAGAATGATAGAGAAAGAAAGAGAATTTTATATGTTCCAATATTATTACAATAAAATTAAGAATATTCTTTTTTACCTTTTATGAATTTCTTTATAAATTATTCTTTCTCGTTGCACCAATTATTTTTTGTCATATATAAATTTATTTCTTCTGATTTTCTTTCTCTTTTCTTTCTCGTTTTTTTATTCTTGGCATTTTCTCTTATACATAGCTTGAATGTAACCATTTAACATTAAAGTTCTAAAAAGAATATATTAGAGAATATTGGACACATTTTTTAAATTGATGATAGAAAAAAAAGACAAAATAATCCTGATCAGAACTTTCTACAATTTGCTTAAGCTTTTAATAAGTATGTACATCGTTTAATATGTACATACTCGAAGGAAAAATGATAGAATAATTCTGATCAGAATTTTCTACAACTTGGATAATTTTTCAATAAGCATACATCCAGCTTCTCCAACACAAAATATTGCAAACAATCCCGAGGCATCCGTAATCCATTATTAAAACTATACTCGTTATATTATATTATATCTCAAAACGGGAAAGAGATTCGTTAACCTGAACTGTCAAATCTGTCACATTAACTTGAACTCAAAACTGTCACACAATACACACATCTCCGCGCTGACAGCTGTTCTCGCAATACGAAGTGAGCCAAGCGAGAGAACCAATCAACATCGCGGAAAAGAGGTAACAATACCCTTCGAGATATTGCGAGAATAAATAACATGCCTTTTTTAAGAAGCGGAACTAGCTCGCAGCGCGCGCTACGCGCGCGCCTTCCATGATCTTAAGTCGTTTCTTGTCTTGTACATAATAATAATATATATAATATTAATTATTAACAGAAACTTATTTAAAACTTATATTTATTTTTTCTTTACTTATTGCTTATTTCTATTTTTTAATGCTCATTTTTTCTTAAAAAACATACAAGTTGCACAACTATTTTTCTTTTTCTCTCTTTAAAGCACCACCAAAACAGCTTCCTTACGAATTAAATATTGTGGATGAGTATTGAAAAGATATATCGTTCGCTAAGTTCGCTTTAAAAGGTGTAAAATGTACTCCTCTTTCTCTCTCATCTTGTTTCTTGCGCTTTCGCTATTTTGTCTCTCTCTCTCTCTCTCTCTCTCTCTCTCTCTCTCTCGTTTTCTTATTTCTTGGCATTTATTCGTATTTTTTCTCAATCTTCTTTTCAATATTACTCTCAAATTATTTTTTTACTCTTAGTCTCTTTCTTCTTTTTTGTTTACAAAAAATTTTTTACGTTATTTATTAAATTACTTAAAAATACACATACATTTATATATAGTTTTGTTAAGTTTAAAATTAAGTTAATAGTGATCTTCCTCACCACCCATGAGGTTCCAGTAATGGCGCGTTAGGTTTTTTTAGAGTGGACCTTATATTGTAACTATGTAGGAAATCGTAAGAATAAGGAGACAATAAATTTAAAGACGTACAAAAGTAAATAAATAAAAACAAGGAAAGGTATAAAATGTATTCCTCTTTCTTTCTCATCCTCTTTCTTGTGCTTTTTCTTTTTTGTCTCTCTCTCTCTCTCTCTCTCTCTCTCTCTCTCTCTCTCTCTCTCTCTCTGTCTCTCTCTCTCGCGTTTTCTTATTTTTTAACATTTATCCGTATTTTTTCTCAATCTTCTTTTCAATTTTACTCTCAAATTATTTTTTTACTTTTAATCTCTTTTTTCTTTTTGTCTTTTTTCTCTTTCTCCCTCTTTCATTTTCTTTTACTTACCTCTCTTACATTTTTGAAATCTTTCTAATTGTTTTTCACAGTTGTTTTTCCTCTTGCCCTCCCACAAAAAATTATTTTATCTTTCCTACTTCTCTCTCATCCTTTCGCTTACGCTTTCTTTATTTGCTCTCGCTTTTTCTTCCATATTTTTCTCACTTTTTTACGTTCTTTCCTTTCTTTTTATTACTCTTTATTTTTCTATTATTCTCTCTATCCCTTTCTCCTTTTTTCTCTCTCACTCTCTCGTTTCTCTATATTTTGGTATTTATCTGTATTTTTTCTCATTTCTCTCAATATTTCTTTCACTCTTTCCTTTTCATTTATTCTTAATCTTTTTTTTTCTGTCTTTCCTTTTCTTTCTCTCCTTCTTACACTTTCATCTCTCATATTTTTGCGTTTTTCCTAACTTTGTTATTCTCAGCTATTTTTCTCTTGCTCTCCCTCAAATACTTATCATTTCTCTTCCTTTTCTCTTATTTTTTCACTCAGTATAACTATCCGTTGAGAGAAAGAAATAGGAAAAACAACTAAGAAAAATAAAGTTAGGAAGATCGCAAAAGTGTAAGAGATGCAGATAAAAGAAAGACAGAGAAAAGAAAAGAAATTTATTTGTCCCAATGTCTTGGATTAACATTAAAGATATTCTTTTTTACCTTTATAAATTCTTTTATAAATTTTTCTTGTATATTGCACTAATTATCTTCTGTTATCCATTGCTTCTGATTTATCCATTGCTTATTATCCATTGCTTCTGATTTAGTTTCAAAACCATATGTTTATGTAAAATCTTTATAACATACTGTGTAAAAACCAATGCTTCAATATAATTGTCGTCCATTACGCTTGAACGTAATTATTTAATATTGGAGATCTAAAAAACATATGTATTTGACAATATTAGATGTTAATTAAAGTAATAAGAAGAAATAATAAAATAATACTGATCAAAACTTTCTATAATTTAGGTAATCTTTCAGTAAACGTACATCCAGCTTCTTGTACAAGAAATTAAAAGAACAACTCTGAAGCATCCGTAATCATTATTAATTAACTATACTCGTTATATCCCAAAACGGGAAAAAGATTCGACAACCTGAACTATCAAAACAATTACAATTTCAATATTATAAATTGATCGTTATGCATTTGTAATACATATACTTCATTATATTGCGGTCTTTCTAATTTCGTTTCTCTCAGTTACTATCTTCGTCAAATTCTTTCTATCTCTCCTCTTTCTCTTTCAGCCTTCCACTCGCGTTTTCTTTATTTTGCATCTCTGTCGCTCTCTGTCTCCCTCTCCCTCTCTCTCTCTTCCCCCTCCCCATCTCTCGCTTTCACATACACACACACACACACACACACACCTACAAATCCTACCTTTTAAGAATTCTTTTATAAATTATTCGTTCATATTGCATCAATTATTTTTTATCATATAAATATATTGCTTCTGATTTTCTCTCTTTCTCTTTCTCTCTCTCTCTCTCTCTCTCTCCCTCATTTTTTCTCTCGTTTCTTTATTTCTTGTTGTTTCTCTCAATCTTTCTTTCAATATTACTCTTCCTCTTTCCTTATTCTGTTATTCACTTCCTTTCCTTTTAGATAGAGCTAGAAAAAAGTAATTGAGAAAAATTAAGTTAGAAAGAACGCAAAAATATGAAAGACGCAGGTGAAAGAAAGACAGTGAAAAGGAGAGAAATTTATGTGTCCAAATATTATAGTATAAAAGGTTATGAATATTCCTTTTTACCTTTATAAATTTTTTTATAAATTATTCTTCCTCGTTGCACCAATTATTTTTTGTTATATATAAATACATTTCTTCTGATTTTCTCTCTCTCTTCTTTCTCGTTTTTTTATTTCTTGGGATTTTCTCTTATACGTAGCTTGAATATAACCATTTAATATTAAAGTTCTAAAAAGAATATATTAGAGAATATTGGACACATTTTTTAAATTGATAGAAAAAAACGACAAAATAATTCTGATCAGAAACTTTCTACAATTTGCTTAAGCTTTTAATAAGTATGTACATCGTTTAATAAGTACGTACTCGAAGGAAAAATGATAGAATAATTCTGATCAGAATTTTCTACAACTTGGATAATTTTTCAATAAACATACATCCAGCTTCTCCAACGCAAAATTTTGCAAACAACCCCGAGGCATCCGTAATTATTATTAAAACTATACTCGTTATATCTCAAAAGGGGAAAGAGATTCGTTAACCTGAACTGTCAAATCTGTCACATTAACTTGAACTATCAAAACTGTCACACAATACACACATCGCCGCGCACTAACAGCTATTCTCGCAATGCGAATCGACCCATGGACAATACAGGTGCGCGCTACGCGCGCGCCATTATTCAGTTTTATTGTGAGAATAAAGGCTAATTTGTAAAGGCCATAAACTGTTAACTTATACCGAAACTATAAAATTTGTACCAATCGCGTCACTCGATTCTGTTTTGCGTAACCACGCACTGATGGTCGTAATTTTATAGCTTTGATATAAGTTAACAGTTTACGACCTCCATAAATCAGCCTTTAGCAATTACAATAATGTAACACAATGACCAATACCCATGATCTGTTTGCCTTTCTTACCTGTTATTTATTCTTGTAAAGTTTATAAATTCTTGCGGAAGTAAACCAGTGTCATACGTCTTAGAAAACATACAACTATCTTTCTTTCTCGCTCTTCAAGGCATCACCAAAACAGCATCCTTGCAGATTAAATATTATAGACAAGTACTGAAAAAATATGTTGTTTGCTAAGTTCGCTTTTAATTTTTTGCTTATAATTATTAAAAGTTCCAAAACGACAGAGCTAACCAAATCTTTTCCAGCAAAGACAATAGTGTTATGAGTTACAAAAACAACAACTGCAATCAGCAACGAATATCTGACATTTCAAAAAATTTATAACTTTCCTTGTACTTTCTCTATTTTGCTTCTTCTCTCTCCCCCTCCCGCTCCCTCTCCCACTTCTCTATATAACCCTTCTTCTTAATAATTACATTATATTAACAAGACATTCTCTCTGAATGTCGTCAGAAGCACACTACCTTGTGCATTCTCCTAAAACCACCTTAACTCTTTTTCTGGACTCCTCCTGCCCGAGGGTACGCGAATCCAATCCTCTCTTCTGGGCCTTTCCTGCTCGAGAGAACGCAAATTTGAATATCAGCGGACGCTACAGACAATATGATTGGTCGGCGCAAGTTACGCTTACGCAAGTTACGACCCATGTGAAGACAGCCTAAACAACGGAAAAATTAAAGGACCACCGACCAGAATCCTTTGTTCCGAGAGGCTAGCACTCTCACTGCTAAGCCAAAGGGCTGTTGCGAACAAAATTTCCATAGCTGCATACACATAGCTAAAGACTATTTGGACCAATGAACATCAAGCATAAAATCGTCATATTGATTTATCCTTAATGCTCATTGGTTCAGATTTTATGCACATGCGGCTATGCAATTTTGTGTGCGATAGCTCAAACGCTCCACTTGTTATGATATTATCCCGTTCGCCTTTCTCGACTTTATTGCTTATTTGTAATTATTTTCAACGTATTTCTTCTTTCGTGTAGATATCTGAATTGTATATCTCTAACTAACACCTCGATACATGAGGCTAGAAACTTTGAGCGTTACCCGAATCGATCAAACAATTTAGCTTTGGACTGATTGGGTTCGTTTATTCGAATTATGTGAATTTAAAACTTTTTTTTACGTATGTATATACATATGTTAAGAACTACGTGAAAAATACATACGTCAAACTGGAGTAGAAATCATCTCGGTGGGCAGAGGGTGAAAGCTCGTTTAATACATACATGTAGACTTCTGTTTATTTATAATCATACGTATGTATAATAATATTACAACGTCGTAACTGTATAACAGTAAACAACATTGAATATGTTCGATTGAAATACTTTGTGAATATGCCACTAAAACTGGCAAATTGCAAATATGTACATACATAAATATTGTAGGATATCGCTTTATTGCCTTTAAAGCTTGTTCTACAATCAGTCGTATGTGGCTGTCGGATGTCGTATCGTAAGATTGCAACCAATCATAGTCAAGCCTCATGAGAATGCTTTGATTGTAATTGGTTACGGTCTTGCGATACGCCTTCCGACAGCGACATACGATTGATTGTAGAACAGGCTTAAGGGAGATATGTAATCGATACTAAATAAAAATAGAGAAATAATTATATTAATTACAATGAGAACGGGGAGTAGGTAGTACACGCAGCAGTATTACAATGGCATATAACCGATCGTTATATTTTATCGTCTTACTATATATCCTTCTGCAATAAATCTGTATGTGTATGTGTATTCGTCGCAAATGTATGGACAATTTAAATTACCCGCTTATTTATACATTTGAAGTATAGATAAAATTCGGACTTTTACAAGGTTCTCGTCTTCCCGTCGTTACAGAGCCATTAAAGAAAATGTTAAATTCATACTCGAAAGTTAAAAATGAGATAATATTGTTCAATATTTTATTAATGCACACGATATAAATACTGTGCATTTCCAAGTCTTGGAAAAAACATACAGCTGATCTGGCTAGCAAATTTATCGTTATTAAAAAATTATAAGAGAGAGAATCACAATCAATGCTTTCATTAGATATTATTTAAAACTTTCTTGAAAAATGTGCTTTTAAATATCATTTAATGTACAAATTAAATGTTTTCATGTCTCCATCAATTTGAAAATTTTGACAAAAATTACAGCTAATTATAAAATTTTATGAAATACATTTTGTAAATATAGCTATTTAAAATAAATCATGTTGATTAGTCTTCAAATTTTGTGACAATCTTACGACAGAAAGTATATTAAATTTCACATGACCCAACAATTTTTGAATAGCAGTCTTTCTTTTTACACCACTTATAATGCCGTTGCACATCATTAATCCATTCCACATATTCGATTGAATATTTTTCGATCGTATAGAGTTGATTAGATCGTATCGAAACGATCGCGTCATCAACAAACTACACGAACCTTAATTTTCCTAAAACGCCCTAAGAACTATTTGGACCAGTTAACAATATCTCTGTTATCTATTTGTTCAAGAAATTTTAATCCTACTCACTCCTGCTACTCATTATTAAAAATTGTCGAATTCATTGATAAATACATCATCAAGATTTGATTAAGATGAGAAATTTCTATATGTTCTTGTAAAGAAAACTATAAAAACCTTTACATCTAAATATTTAACCAGAGCAGATGTTGCAGACATAGCTAAATTTAAATTAACTTCAGGCAATGACTGCGCATTCCGTTTCTGTCTCTTCTTTATTAACGTGTAACCTTTATT
>OV788324.1:20516227-20604134 GCA_928718305.1 Tetramorium bicarinatum
CTAGCACGCAGCGCGCGCTTCGCGCGCGCCTTTCACGAACTAATATTAATTTAATATTGTATGTGTTAAATTATTTGTTATTCTCTAAATATATTTTTAATGAATCCCGGGAATAAATTTTAAAAATGCAATATATAATTGTTTTTTAGTAAAAAAATATGTATAACTATACATATTTTTCTCTAAAGTATGTGTATACATTTATGTATGGTTTTTTAAGTTAAAAAAAATTAATTTAAAAAATCATACATATGTTTATAGTGATCTTCCACACCACCCATGAGGTTTCACTAATGGTGCGTTAGGTTTTTTTAAAGTGGACCTTCGCCTGAAGCCCTATTATACCACATTTTATGCTCTATTTTTTCGTTATATAAGATTTAAATAAATATACAGGGTGTCCCGCAATGAATGGCCAACCCGTCGATGGTATATAGTTAACATCACACTGAATGGAAAAGTCTTATACCATTTTACGGATTGCGCAATATTATTCGAGTTATTAATTATTAAAAATTGGAAGAAGGGATTTATAGCGCGGTGCGGGAGACGTGAGAGCGGCAATGGCAACAGGAGCAGCGAGCTCCCGCCCACGTCTCTCGCATCGCGCTGTCTATCCCTTCTTCCGATTTTTATTAATTAATAACTCGATTAATATTACGCTGTTCGTAAAATGATATAAGACTTTTCTGTTTAGTGTAATGCAAACTATATATCATCGACCATTGTTGGCCATTCATTGTGAGACACCCTGTATATTAAAATAATATTACGTAAAAATATATGCAAATAAAAAATTTAATGTGTAGTTATATATGTACAGCATGTAAACAATTTTAAACATATTATATTTTTATTTTAACATATGCTCTTATAAAGTTATATGTGTATTTTTATATAAATTTTAAAATTTATTTTTAAATTCATTATCAAATTTTTATTTTTTGCTTCTTTTACTTTTTTTACTTTTTATTTTCCATTTATTTTACTTTTTAGTATTATTTTTTAAAAAAGATTATATGCTACAACTTATATTTGTTTTTATTTATTTAATTTGAGTATTTTTTTATTAATAAATTTTTAATAATTTATGATTAATTATTAATGATAATTAGTATAAATTCATTAAGGTCAGTATAGTCAAGATAGCGACAAAGTAACTATTGGATTCATAGTATAAAGTAAAAATAAGGTTAACGATTTTTCTTGTTTGTTGTGAATAAATTATTTAAACAATTTTTTTATTTATTGTTTTTTGCAAAATCTAAAAATGTCATTTAATTCTACAAGAAAAAGTCATGAAGATTTCGTTTAAAACATTTTTTTGTGGGAGTTTTAGTTTTGTCAGAAAAGAAAGAAAGAAAAACGTTATGTAAAATATATTTAAAAATATATTATTTATTTTTATTATTTCTATTATTGTTATTAATTATTGATATTAGAATTGTTGTTAATTTAAAAAAAAATTTTTTTGTGTAACAATGAAATATCAAATAAATAATATTTCAATAAAAATAATAATTGTTATTGATTGTTTAATTTAAAAACTCGGTAAGAAAGAATATGAATTTTTAATCTTACTTTAATTTAAATTTTTCATTAATTTTCTTCGAGTATTTCTTTATAAACGTAATTTTTTACTTCATTAGATAATCTGTTATTTTCTAAATATACTTTTAATGAATCCCAGGAACGAACTCGTGAAAACGCAACATATAATTGTCCATGATTGAACACATCCTTACGAAGATCTATTGCAATTTTATCAAAAGTTTGTCCTTGTGATTTATTTATAGTCATAGCGAATGCTAATTTTACTGGAAATTGTCTTCTCTTAAAAGTAAATGGGTAAACATTTTCGCAATATAAAGTAATACGATTAAGAAAAATAATTTCTCCAGTTTTATTACCTGTCAAAATTTCGCATCGTAATAAATTATTATTCATATCTAAAACCATTAATCTAGTACCATTACATAATCCTTCACTGATACTAAGATTTCTAATAAGTATAATAATAGTATATTTTCTCAAACGTAATTCATGTGGTGGAAGACACATTGGATTTAAGGTATTAAGATATTCTGTTAGAATCGCTTCATGTATATCTTCATTATCATTAGTGGTTTCAACAGTATCCACACTTGTATAAAGTTTTTCTGTCGTTTGATCTAACAAATTTACTACTTTTGCATTTATTTCATTAACATCAGCATTTCTTGCAGATAATATAACATAATTAGCAATAAATTTATACTGCTTTCGTGCTATAATATCTTCATACATATCTTTTACTATATCTGCATTAATATCTGCTATACATCTTTCCGGAATTCGAATATTATCTGATTGATCATTTAAAAAACCATTACCTAAATCTAATAAAAATTGTGCAAATTCTCTTTCTTGTGGCAAAACTCTAATATTATCTATTAATGAAAATATTTTAAATTGTTTCCATAGAAAACTAAATTTAATTGATAAATTTATAATTTCACTACGTGTACTTCTTTCTTTTACAGGCAATAGTTGCCGAAAATCTCCACCAAGAAGAACAATTTTACCACCAAAATGTAAATCATTTTGCATAATATCACGTAATGTTCGATCCATTATTTCTAATACATAACGTGGAGCCATAGGCGCTTCGTCTAAAATGAACACGTCTACACGTTTTAGATAATCAGCATCTTTAGATTGAGCTTTTATGTTCGAAGTAGAATCAGCAAAAAAAGGTACAGGTAATCCAAATACTTTATGTACTGTTTTTCCGTTTGGAAGTAATGTTGCTGCTATACCAGTGAAAGCCATGGTATTTACTACTTTATTTTTGCTTTTTAGTAAATAATATATAGTTGTGTAAATAAAAGTTTTACCAGAACCACCTGGGCCATCAATATAAAAATAAGTACCGGAATTCTTTTTATCATTTATTACTGCTAAGATGGTATCTACGATTTCCTTTTGTTTTTCATTTAATTGTTCATATTGTTGTATACCTAGTAATACTTCTCTATTAATCTCTTCTTGAACATCTGTTTCAAATTTTTCGGTTATTTGGTTCATTTCAGGAAAATTAGAAATATCCTTTCCTTCAATTTCAAGTAAATTAGTAATATGGCTATAAGCTTTCTTAATTCCCACTTCAGATCCATATCGTTTTATATAATCTTCTGACATATCCATTTTAAACTTATCCCAAAGTTTATTAGGATGAATTGGTTGACAATGAATTAAAATTCGGACGAATAATCTACGAAGACGTTTAGGCATCATCCAAACTTTCGCTTCATTCATTGCACGATACCACTCCTCATCGTCTTCTATAAGTCCTAATGCTAAACACGCAGCAGTAAAAGTTTGATGTACTTCATTATTAACTGTTTTCAATTTTTGAAAACTTGTTGCCCCCTTAATATTTAACAAAAGTAAACGTAGATGGAATAATTCTGTTTCCGATGGACTGACAGAGTACATACGTCCAATACAATTAAAGTATCGTTGACGTTTTTCCCAACGATAAATGGTTTTATCATTAATTGTTACTTTTTTAAATACATAGTAACATGGAATATCAATATATAAATATTGCTTTGCTTCATCATCTCGAGAATTTAAATTAAAATAATCTATCAACATAGTTACTCGTTCTAAAGCAGATCTCATTATATCTTCATTAGTATTATTATTAATTACTACACTATGTTCATTTGGTAAGTGAACTGGTAAACGTATTATAGCATGACTTTTTTCTTGCAAAGGCTTACTTAAAATACGCCAGCATGCTTCTACGGGTCCAATATAACGAGCTTCTATAAAATCTTGGATTTCATCGTGAGTTATTTCTTTATTATCTAAATTTTCTCCAATAACTACAGATGCTGCGTCATGACCTTTGTAAATATATTTGTATAAATATTTTACGGATCGTATGCTTGATACTATCTCAACATTAATGTGACCATTAAATAAAAGTGATAGCATTGGACAAAACGGAACAACGTATCGATTATCGACAATGTATCCTCCAGGTCTTTCATATAATATTCCATTATTTCTACGACGATATTGTGGATATCCATCTTCATCCATAGTTGTTTCGGGATGAAATAATTTTGGGAAATGTTTCGAACATTTATCATTAATGATACACCAATCTCCACATGGACCATGAATCATATGTTTCATAACAATGTTATGTAAATTTTTATTTTCATTAGGATCAGGTATTTCTGCCGAAATAAATTTGTCAACTGTTTCGGAGTTTGTGATTTTGCAATTTTGTTTCAATGTAATTAACATATGTATATGTGGTAAACCACGTTTTTGAAATTCAATTACAAAAACATATGCTATAACTTCACCAAAGAATTGTTGTCTAACTATAACATCAATCAAATAATCCTTCTTTATATTAAATACGCGAGCACATATATCTGGTCTATCTGCAGGTTGTTGTTTTGGAAGTAAATTTTCTCGTATTTCGCGCCAATTTGGATTACATGTCATAGTAATAAAAATATCTGGTTTTCCATATTTTCGAACTATAGCCATCGCATCTTGATAATGTTGCATCATGTTACGTGGTGAACCAACAAATGTTGATGGGAGAATAATCATTTTTCCAACACGAGCATCAGCATTATTAGCGGCACTTTCTAAATAATCAATTAATCCTTTATATGTTTCAATTCGTAATTGTTTTTGGTTTTGTTTGCAATAATTTATTCTGTCCTTTTCTATTTTAATATAATTATCTACAACCCATTGTTGAAATAAACGTCTTTCCATAATAAAAATATTAAAATTATCACGTATAGCCATTCGATATTTTACATATGCCGCTCTACTTATTCGTTTATTATTATTTTTATGTCGTAAATCACTATGCCAGCCTTGAGTACCATATGGATAGTATAATGGATAAATCCATGGCTCTACATTTGGATCCATAGTACTAACTTGTTGTAATGTTTTATTGTTTTTATTATAAATGGTGACATATGTTTCTGGAATTTCTCCATCTGCTGTAGTAGAAAAAATAGCTGCAACTTCATTCACTCTTTGTACATTATACCGACCACGATCAATACCTTTCTTAGATAAAAATCCTAATTGTAATTCACGTATAATTTGATTTCCAATTTGCTGCTAATATTGAATTTCTTCGTGCATCATTCGATAAGATTGTGCAAAAACATTATTTCTACGCATTACATTGTCTATTAAATGTAAAATTTCCTCGTCAAGTTTTGAATTTTGTTTTAAACGACATTCTATTGCTTCATTATTATCTACGATAAAAAGTTGGCCATAACTTGGCATTTCATTTGGTGTTGGATATAATGCAGTATTAATTTGATAATAAATTTGTCCTTGAACTTTAAAACAATACGGTCCACATCGTTGTCCATTAAAATTTGATATTTTTGCGTTAAATGATGCAAATGAAAATGTATTATTGTAACTACGAATACGATCATAAAAATGTTTTGATTTAGGGTGATTTCCAATAAATAAGTTATAAAGTTCGTACGGAAGTTGAGGTAAAGGGTTTAATTCAACAGATCCATGGCTACAACAATCATTAAATGAATTACCTTTATTAGATACTTTTTCAGGTTTAAAATGTTTTGCACCACAATGTTCGCAACAAATATTCATTTCTCCTATGTAATGTTCTATAACATTTTGTAGTTGAATAGGAGACGTATTAATATTCACGTATCCTTTTTCTAAAATACGATTTTTTTATACCACCTTATTTGTTTGTTTTCATTACTTGTGTTAATATGTATCGATTTAGATTGTACTGTTTCATCACGTATCATAATATTTTGTGATGCAAATTTATCTAAATTAATCCAACTTTCGAACCTGTTTTCATCTGAATTTATGCATCTGTTTGATGTGCTAGGTATAGAAGAAATAATATTGTTATTTAATGAGGTTTTTGTAGTTAAAGTATGATTATTTTGACTTATTTTAATATTATCATTATCATTAAACGATTTTATAACATTATTTGTTACATTACTTTTATTACTATTTTCTGTCATAAAAACATTTGTAAGGATTGGTGTTTCGATTGCTTGTGACGCAGTGGTAATTGTTTCATTTGTTGAATATACTACGTTTAGAAGTGAAGTAGAAGCATGTGTATCTATTACAATATTTTTATAAAAATTTGCAGAAGTTTGTGTTACATTTGAATAAATATCATTGATATTTGAAAAAGATTGACAATCTTTCTTAGACATTATTCGTTTTGCTTCCCGTCTTTCAGCCTGACTTTTTGCTCTTTTTTCACGTTTATTACGTTGATATTTCTCTTCTTCTTCAATCGATCGAATTACCTTTCTTCGAGGCATAATTATTTAAATAATTTTAATTAAAAATAGTAATAATAAATTTTTTGACGCACGGAAATATATTAATTAATTTTAATTAATTTAAGATTACATAAAACTTAGTTTTTAATATATGTAAAATTTAACTTATAAATAATGTATGACAAAATAATTATAATAATTTAAAATTAATTTAGTATCTCGATATAAATATATATTACAATAATATATTATCTCTTCTTTTTCTAATTTAATTTAATAATATTTCAATTTAATTTTAATTCTGTTCAAAATTAATATAATATTAATATATTAATATAATATAATTTTAAGTTTATTTAATGTTAATTTAAAATAATATTAAATTATTTTAATATTAATTTAATATAAAATTAATTTAATTTAATATCAATTTAACATTAATTAGTTCAATATTAATTTTGTTTAATAATTTTGTATAATTAGGTAAATATTAATATATTTTTAATTTGTTTATATATTTTTTAATCCAATATTAATTTAAAAATTAAAGATAATTTTAATGCAATAATTTAATAAAAAATTTAATCCAACAATTCAAATCAAAGTTAATTTTAATTAAATAATTTAAATTAAAACTAATTTTAATCCAAGTCAAAGTCAATTTTAATTAAATGGTTATTGTCCTATTGAGTCCCTGAAAAAAGATTAAAGGAAAATTACTTTCTAAAAGTGAATCAGTGAAACTAACTGTCAATCAGCGATTATACATTGATAGTCAATCTTAAATATGCCTATTTACTTGTTAAATATATGAATTTTTTCACTGGCATATTTAACATTAATAATTAATGTGTAATCGTTGATAGTGAGTTTCACTGATTCACTTTTATAGAGTATTATTAATTATAGAGTATTAAGCACCGTTTGTTAAAGCGCATTCTAATGGCACCCTCTTATTTTTGAAAAATGAAATATTATTGTATTGTATATAATATTATTAATGAATGCCAATAAAACAATCTGTTTTTAGAGTATAAAATGATCTGCTTAGATAATGAAATAAAAACTCATAATTGAAATGTTTTTTTATATAAAGTTTGTTAAAAACAAATTTCTCAAAAAGCGTGAATAAAATTTTCATAATTTTCTCTTATAAATTGCATAGTTTAAATAATAACAAATGTATTATTGATAGTTATTATTATTATTAACATCATTTTACATGTTTATTTAATATTTTTTAAAAGTCTTTTGTTAATATGTATTTTCTTTTTTTATATTTTCCTCGTAATGTGATTTTAAACATAAAATTGTTGTGTAGTGTTAATCAATATATTTTATATACAAAATAAAAATAAAAGTTTTGAAATCATTGAACAAATATTGAGATCTTCATTTGTAGTAACCTTTTTATAATATTATAAAAACTACTATAATATTTGAGAAAAAATTTTTTAGTTTGTATTAATGTTTTCAAACTTTTATTTTTAGTTTTTATTTAAGAAATATTGTTTAAGAAATATAATCAAAAACAAAATGGGGTGCCATTAATGATGATTTTCCTCTAATAATAATTTACATAATCTAAACCATATTATTATAAAAAATTATGTAAAAATAATTACTTAAAAAAATATACAAAGAATCGTGTAAAAGAAAAATTAGATTTATGTTAAAATATTTATAAAAAATATATTCAAACCTTTCTTTGTCCTCTTTCTTGCTCTTTTGATTTTCTCTTTTTTAATTTGTTCCTTTTTATAGATCTCTGTCTCTCTCTCTCTCTCTCTCTCTCTCTCTCTCTCTTTGTCTCTCTCTCTCTCTCTCTCTTTCTTTCTCTTTTTCTTAATATTTTCTTACTCAACAGATTTAATGAAACTGTGAAGAATAAACATTCAAATATATAGTAAATACAATATAGATATTAGATAGACACAATATTGAAAAATAATTTTTATGATAATTTATGATTTTATTAAATTTTTAAATAAACTACTGAATGTAACAATATATAATATTACTACTGCATACGTAACACACTGATTTTTATACATGCAAAAAATTTATCTATCCATAAAATTAAAATTTAAAGGATATTTTTTAAAAATTATTTTTAACAAAGTTAAAAAGATATCTTTTCAATTATACAAAAAGTTATTTTTGAAAGAAATCTAAACAATGTCTTCAAAAAATCATAATTTATTTTAGTTTATAAAAAAATGTCTATTTGATAATTTTTTAAATAATCTTTTTAATAAGACAAAAATATTTAATGAATATACAGAGTTTATTCAGAAAGTTAGAAAACTGATATTATTAAAAATCGAATTTTATAAAAATTGGTTATTGTGATCATGTTCATTATATTCACTGGCTTTGATCTTATTTTTTTTTTGTAAAGCTTAAAATGATTCTTAAGGAAAATCGTTTTGAGAATATGGAGGCAATTCAAAATAAAATAATAACGATCTTAAATACGATATAATAAAAATAAAAGAGAGCTTTCCAGAAGTTTTTATTAACTGTATGAACGATGTTAGATATATGTAAATAGATAAAGGATGTATAATAAAAATAGAACTATAACATTTGATTTATTTGTAAAATTCGATTTTTAATAGCATCAGTTTTCCAACTTGTGACCAAGGGACAGTAAGTTTTTGCTTTACTACATCTCAAAAAATATATTTTACGTTCAAAATAATTTTTCTTATTATTTCATATTCTAAGCTCACTGTTTCTCAGCAAACATATTTCTCTTTTAATAAAGTGAAAAATACTTTTCTTTCTTAAATACTCTTATTTATATTATTTTTCTTTTAATTTTAGAGTAATTCTTTTGAGGTCAATATAAGAGTAAAATCCTTTAAGATTTAAAGGATTCCACGTATATTAAAATTATTTTTTTTGGGTATATGAAAAAGGAACATTATATTAGTTAAATAAGTATGGTTAATTATATTAAAAATTAATATTTATATATTTATTAAGAAATATTTAGTTTTTTAATTTAATTAATATATATTAATATTATTTAAACATTCATGAAATTAACATAAATAATATAATTATATAGATATTATATAGATATTATATAGATATTATATAGATATATGTATAATTAAGTATATTTGATTACATTGATCTCATGTATAGTCTTTAATAAATTATATTTTTAAAATATCTATTTTTCTAAAATTTACATATTTTAATATGTTACGAGCTTGGTATATTCCTTTTTTTTTGTAAAAACCTTTTGTTAAGATTTCATTGTATATATTTTCACAGTACATATTTATGATATGTTACAATGTAAAATAATAAAATTAAAAATCAATTAATTCTTCAAAAAGAATTATGTTCAAAAAAAATTTTAAAGAAATGTAATATTAATCTATTTTTATATTTTATAATTTTTGATTTATTGAAATTACATCATTATTATCTATGATATTATATGTTATATTATGATATATATAATGTATAATAAAAAAGGATGACATTCATAAGAATACTTTAATTATTTGTCATGTTGCCGTGCCTGAGTATACGAAATCTCAGCCTTGTCATTCGTGAAATATAATCGCTTTCCTTTTAAAAACTATTCTAGTTTCGACATTTTTTTTAAGATTTTTATCTTAAAATATTCTAAAGAATTTACTATTAAGAGGATAGACGATAGTTTTAGGACACCTTGTACAGTAAAAAAAGAATAATAAATAAATGTTTGAAAAGAAACTCAATATAAACATATTGTAAGTATAATGATTTTCTGTTTGTTGAAATTGTAATATAATATAGTATCAACGATAATAATATATTATATAATACACAAAATAATAAAAAAGAGACTTAATTTAATGTAAGAAGTAAATCATAATATGATTATAACATGTTGTAATTATTACCTTTTGGTTTCATATGTTAAGTTGAAAAGTTATTATTTATTTCTTCTTACTATTTTAAATGATCATTTCATAGACACGTATACAATTCTTCATCAATCAATACAGATCAATACGAATATATTCTTGAATTGTTACTGCCTATTAATATTTGGATAAAGAAACATTCAGTTTTTTATTATATTTAGTTTTCGTTTTGTCAAAATCGTATAATTAATATTGTAATAATAATATATGTTAAATAATAAAATATTTTAGCGTAATATATAAAAATAAAATAAAGAATAGTGAAAAAATGTTTGAAGAAAATTTTAAAGGAATCCAATATTAATATATTTAATGATTTCTGGTTTGTTGAGATTATATAATTATTACATATTATTTATGATATTTTATGATATTAATATAAAAAATAATTTTATAGATATTTTATATATTTTAAATATTTTAATTTTCAATTAATTAAAATGATGTAGTATTAATGATAATATATCACGATAGTATCATGTTGTATTACATTATATAACATTAAAACGAATAGTAATATTTAAAAATATTTAAAAGAATTTTAAAGAACTTAAAATTAATATATTATAAAAACTATGAATTTTAATTTTTTAAAATTATATAATTAATATTATAACAGTAATATATGACAATATTACATTATTACAATATTACAATATTACATTAATATGTATATATATATATATATAGTAATAAAGAAAAAATAATGAATAAATATTCCAAAAGAACTTTAAAGAAACTCAACATAACCATATTGTAAGTATATAATTTTTTATTCAAAGAAACTAAATATATAGTATCAATGATAAAAATATGTTATATAATACACAAAATAAAAGAAATTTAATTTAATGTAAAAAGTAAATCATAATATGACTATATCATGTAATTATACATATCATAATACTATATACTGTAACTATTACCTTTTACTATTTCTCCTCGTTTCTCCTCGCTATTTCATACGATTACCCCATAAGCATATGCAATTCTTTATCAGATCAACGTAAATATATTTTTGAATTATTATTGCTCATTGATGTCTAAATACATATATATTTTTTACTATATATTTACTTAACTAAATTGTAATAAAACTTAAAAAAATTAAATTAATAATTATAAAAAAATTGGAACATACCTTGAGGAAATCAATAAATATTTTATCTATCTATTTATCTACTTAATTATTGTCCGTGATATTTATATATAATATTTTAAATAACTCAAATTTATATAGGACAATCGTCATAATTAATTATACATTTTATTTACATTACGTTGCTATGTAGTACATGTTTTGTTAAAAAAAATTTAAATAAATACATCAAAGATGCATTCCAATATACACTGTGAGTACTAAAAATCTATAGTTTACGGTATGTATACTGTAAATGTAATATTAAATGTATCATAATACGTACTATAAATGTATATTTAGTTAATGATAATGTATTTCGTAACACAGTCTAAATAGAATGATAGCTCATTGAAATTAATTATATTTTTAAGTTAAGAACTTATAATATTCTATTATTATTTAGTCAATCAGTAAGTAAGCGAGTTATTGAATCTGTATCGTTAAGAGCGTCGACAATTCGGATCGCGCGCATTACCCGGCTAGCGAGCGCATCCTGGGACCGCGGCGCTGCATCGGCGCGAGAGAAATAGATAATGCTTGTGGGCAGTGGTGGGAGCACGAGCCCATCTGGGCCCACTGTTCCACAGATGATATAATCACTGTTCGCTGCACATTCGTACGAGTCGGATCCTTTTACGTATTTGGCGACAAAGTTAAGAATTCCTGTGATTAACGAGCGAGCGATTACGGTCCGATATATCAATTTAGGATTAGCGATAACCAGATCGATCGAGAACGACGAGGAGACATAAGTTGCTATAACAATACGACACATTCCGCGTATTAAGACCCGATAGCGGTTAGTCCTTTGTTAACGCAAAGAAAGAAAGAAGGAAGGGAGGAAGCGTATGCGATCACATTTCTGGTTCTTTACTTGGGTATTGCTTACCGCTTACCAATCTAATTTCCATCAACGGATAAGTATCAATCTAATTCGAGAAAGGAATTAATATATTATATATTTCGGCTGAGTCGCCACGCTCTCGAGCTGATCTATTTTCCGTTACCCGTAAAGAGTGTTTCTCACGCATACCGTATTCTGCCAACTCATATTTCCTTCACATAGAGTGTATCTTCGCCGATTGTATTTACATTGCATATTATATGTCGCATGGTGAATCCTTTCAGCGATTTATCCATCTTCTTTCTCATTAATATTTCGCGGTATTTACACAACGCTATAGTCGGTTACAGAGTTATAGTTTATACGATATTAGTACGGAATGTCGTTCTCTCTTACAGGCACCTTCCTTATATCCGTGTACATACGAATCACCGTTTAATCGCTATCACTCTTTTCGTGATATCTATGTATTAACATCTTATGCCTACTTTATGATATATGTATCTTTTACCAGTATAGCAACACGCCTATGATTACTCAATTGACATTTCTGTTTATATGTATTTTAGCCTGCGTACGTTGAGTTCTTTATGTGATAGCATGAGCACTCTTGATGTGACTATCCGATCTCGTAATTAACGATGATCTCTAGCAATTTTATGAATTATATTTTTATTTGATTATATGTTGCATTCCTTTATTTTGGCCTTAGCTTCATCGCTCGCGTTTTAACCAGCCTTCACTAAACAGAATCTATATACTCATTACAATCATTTCATTATTATGTAATGAATGTAATGGAGTACATGGATTTAATTCACATGATTACAATTCATATAATATTTCATAATTCAATATTTTTCAATAATAAAATATGTTAATATTATTATGAAAACAGTATTTAAATTACGTAAATAAATAGAAAATAATTAATTATGTTTTAATGTATAATAATAATAATAATAGTAAAAATTACGACAAAATTTTCTAAAAAACTTTACAGAAACTCAATATAAATATATAAAAAATATTATGATTTCTTATTTATTAAAATTACATAATTAACATTAACAATAATGTACAGAATAAAAAGAACTCAGTTTATTTACTTATTTTCACTATATAATTAAACATTTTCATTAAATAAATTATAATTAAACACTATATAATTGTACATAAATTATATGGTAATTAAACACTATAATTAATAATTTTCATTAAATTTATGTGATTCAACATCTTCTTGAATATTATATTATCTTCTAACACATTATATTATTCATAAAATAGATTAATGAATCATTATTTAGGTATAAAAAATCAAATAAACGCATACATTCTTATATTTCTTATTAATATTTTTCTTATTAGCATTCTGAAACAAGAAATGAGATATTATTTAAGAATAATCACAGTTATAATAATTGTAATTTTATGAAATACAATTACTTAATAACAATAGATTTATAATAATTATTTCTCCAAAAAATGGGTGTAATATTAATATTAGATGTAAATATATATAATTAGATATGAAAAGACCTTATAAAATATATAATTGTATATGATTATACAATATAGGGTGAATTTTAAGAGTCTTTACACCGGCCGTGGGGAGATAGAAGGGACTGAGATAAACAAAAAAGTCTCATACCATTTTGCAAAAATCGCAATAATAATCGAGATATTAATTTTTAAAATCTTGCGAATAATACTCTACATGCCGAGCGGCTTGCGCGCTCCTCATGGCGCGCTCTTATTCGTAAGATTTTAAAAATTAATATCTCGACTATTATTGCGAATTTTGCAAAATGGTATGAAACCTTTTTGTTTATCTCAGTCTCTTCTATCTCCCCACGGCCGGTGTAAAGACTTTTAAAATTCACCCTGTATAATAATATTAGTGCAATATGATTTTACTTTTATATTATTATATTAAAACAAATTTATTTGTATATATAATTAGATCTAGCCGAATTATAATTAGATTTGGCTAGATCTGAGTATATGTATATAGAAACATATCTGTTCAAATATAATAATATAAAAATAAAATCATATTACGCTAAATTTCGAATATTATTATATAAATTATATATTATATAATCAAAGAAAATTACACATATTATCTGATCTTTTTGGATTTAATTATATTGTATATAATCTTATTTATAATTATATTGTATATAATCTTATTTAATTACAAGCAATTGAAATTAAATAAAAATAATTCTAATATATGATTATAACTTTTCGCTTTTTTATTGTAAATGTATCATCAAATGAAATAAATAGAAATCCTTACTGTAATTATGTTCGAAGATTTTTATATGACGACAATTTTAAATTATCGTCATTACACATCTTTTTTTTAATTGGTTTTGAACCTAACAATAATTCCTGCAAGGATAATTTTTCACATTCTATTACTTTTATGTTAGATTTATTTTCTGATGGATAGAGCGGGTAACGATCAGAACAATCTTGTGATGTGAGGTAAACTAAAACTTTATTCTTCTCTTATGGGATACAAAAGACACACAGTGGAGAGAGAGAAATCAGTTAAGTGAGAAAAGAAAATAAACGTAAATCGGGCGTATCGATAATGACGCCATCCATCGTATAACAGACAGAACGATAACGCGTTCAGAAGGCGCGAATTGCAATAGATATCCAACATTTTCAACTTCTAAATAATATACATCATCTGTAAAATAAAATCATAATATTAATAAAAAATAGAATTATACTTTTAGAAATTTTAAAATCTTAATATGATTTACTTATAATTTTTACGTATCCCTTAATTTCGACAAATTGTCCTTTCTCCAAAAAGACACTGTTATCATAATTTATTATTTGTACCTCCAATTTGTATGTTTTATCGGTAATAGATCCATTACCTATTGTCTTAAAATTGTTGAAGAAAGTATTAAAATTTGTTTTAATGTATCCCCGTACAACTAAAAAAAATTTTTTAATATTAATTCTGTATTTGTTTCAGAATTATAATAATTAATTAGAAAATAATAAAATGATAGTTATTTAAAATAAATAATAATTACAAGAACCATTTAATATAAAGTATAAAATCATAAATAAATAATATGAAAAAAAGTAAGTAACATTTGTAATATAATTATTAATTGAGTAGTAGTTGTTTACACATATATAAGTTATTATTACTAATTTAATAATATATCCTATTTTTATATATGTATTTATTGTTGTTATTTATTTGTTGTTATATATTTTTATTGTTATGTATTTATGGTTATGCATTATATGCATTATATGCATTTATTGTTATGTATTTATTGTTATGTATCGTTATATGTTCATACATAAAAAATATGATTTATTAAATAAAAGCAGTTAATCATATTTATAAATGCATAAAAAATATGGTAACATCATAATATGTTATACATATAAAAATACTTACGAATATACATATTCAAGTACTCATAAATATTAGAGATATCCACTAATTGTGGTTGTGTTTCTTGAAGGATTTGTTTTAAATCAAAATTTCCTAAATTATTTATAATAGTACTGGATCGAACAATTAATTCATATGGAAGTGTACCTTGATTGAATTGTGGTATTTTTATTTGTTTGGCCTTAGCCCCATCAATATACACAATCTATAAAATTAATATTACTGAATAATATAAAAATTAATGTTATTAAATAAAATTAAATTAATATACTTATTATATAATATGTGCTAAAAAAGATATAAAGTGTTACAATATAATATACTAATAATTAAATAATAATAAAACACCCCAAAATAAATAGTTTACGTTCAAAGTAATTTTCCCTATAATCTCATATTTTAAGCTCACTGTTTTACAGCAAACATATTTTTCTTTTATTAAAGTAAAAAATACGTTTTTCTATCTTAAATATCCTTATTTATAATATTTTTCTCTTAATTTCAGAGGAATCCTCTTGTGGTCAAAATAAGAATAAAATCTTCTAAGATTTAAAGGACCCCATATCAAAATTATTTTTTTTAGGTGTAATAATAACGTAAAAAAAATATAAAATATAAAAATATAAAAGTAAAGGAAAATAGAAAAATTGTCATTTACTCGATTTGGCTGAATGTGACATTTGATTCGTTCAATTTCTGCATTCCATGCAACTACTTGAACACGATGCTGACTGTTATTGTTTACCATAAATTTTAATAGTTGGTAATGCTGAGCTTTTCCAACTATTTTGGGCCCCTCAATTTCATCAATAAAACCAACAATTTCGCTAAAAAGATTTATTTAATAAACTTGAAAATATACGTTTTTTAAATTAAAAATGTATATTAAGTCAAAATAATAGTTTTTTTAAATAAAAAAAAATGTTTTTGATTTTAATTAAATTATTTAAGAAATTATTTAAGAACGATATACCATAATAAAAGGAATAACTATCAATTATTTTCTTGTAGCAGTTTTAAAATTATATATGTATATATATATATAATGCAAATTTTAAATGCAAAATTTTTAATTTGTAATAATTTATCATACATAAAAGCGTTTTGTTATTAATTACTAATTATCAATTAACTATTAAATAATTATCAATTATTTTTTTCCTGTAGCAATTTTAAAATGTTATATATATATATATAATGCAAATTTTAAATGCAAATTTTAAATGCAAATTTTAAATTATCTAATAATTTATCATATGTAAAAAAATATTTTGTTATTAAAATTTTCATTTTGAAATAATCTCTATAATATGTCTACTATTAGCAAACGTTACATAATTATAATAAAATACTATATGTATAAAATAAAAAAAAAATACTCACACTGTAGAATCTTCTATTTGGATCGATTCAAGCATCTCATCTGATGCGAAACAAATATTTTCTAATTCGTCATTTTCGTTTAAAATAGACACTTCTTGAATTTTATTACATGTTCTATAAATAAATAGCATGTAAGTATAAATAATCAAAATATTTACAAAACTGTAGTTTATATATAGCCATGAATATAATTGGGCAACCCGTTAAAATAAAATTTTTTCAAAAAGACTCAATTATCATACCACTGTTGTTTATTATACAATAATATCATTTAATATAGTAACGTTTTTAAACTTAATTTATTTTATAAATTTTTGTACGTTATATAAATGTTCAAGAGTTATAAATAATCGAAGTAAAAAATTTTTCCAAATTTTCTTTTAAATAAAATTTTTTAATAGTTTCTTTTTTCTAAAGTTACTGAAGGTTGAAGAAAAAATAAAACTTTAATTTGATTTAACTTAATTAACAATTAACTTTGATAAAAATTATATAATTTGTAAAAGAAATTTTTAAAGTTGAAATTTTAATTTATTAAACAATATAACTATCAATTATATATGTAGTAATGTATTGTTATTACTGTTTGAAGAAGTTTTCTTTTAATTCTATTCATGACTGTAATTATAAACTTTGCATTTATTGTATATCAAAGATTAATATATTAAATTTTAATTAATAAAACTTAATATATTAATCTTTGATATATAATACATACAATCTGGATATTCAATTATTATTCTATTGATCTCTCGCCAAAAGAGAGAAAAGTTTGATTCAACTTAAATTATTATAGATATATGAACATATTTATAATTATTTTAATGGGTAAAATTAGTGTGAATTAAAAAAGCATAAATAATGTATAATTATATACATATAGTCAAAAATATCATATACATAATACTGTCAAAAATATGATAGATGGAAATTATATTATATAATATTACATTATATTATTTATTTAATTTATTATAAAAAATTAATATAAAATATTTAAAATTCACAAATTTACTACTAAATTCACTAATGCATTACTAAAATTTACGATAATTATGTCTTTTTGAAGAAGATTTCTTTTAATGGAGAGAGAGTGCCTAATAGTTCTATTCATGGCTGTAATTATAAGCTTTGCATTTATATTATATATCAAAGATTAATACATTAAATTTTAATTAATAAAACTTAATATATTAATGTTTGATACATAATACATACAATGGGGATGTTCAATTATTATTTTACTAATCTCTTGCTAAAAGAGAAAAAAGTTTAGTTCAATTTAAATTATTATAGTTTTTAAAACATATTTATAATTATTTTAATGGGCAAAGTTAGTGTGTGATATAAAAGCACAAATAATGTATAATCATATACATATAGTCAAAAATATCATGATTATATTATAATTATATTATATTATATTATAATACATTATTTATTTAATTTATTATTAATGTTTGAAGATTTATATCTCTTTAGTAAAAAGTATACAACTAAATGATATATACAATTAAGAGCTATTTTAATAAATACTACTTTATTATTGTTGATATTGTTCTTCATGTATACTTTTAATTAACTATATTTCGATTAATAAAAAGTTCAAAGAAACAATTCTTTATTTTATTTTTTTTATTTCTATTTTCTGTACATTTTATTCAGATATCATTCAGATATCAGTTATCATGACATGATAATTTTACGCAATTGTTATTAGTTATCAATGTTATTGATACTAAATTATGGATGACGGTGTTATAAAAAGACGGAAGACGGTGTTATAGAAACCATTCCAAAAATGACGCATCTTTAGTAGCCCACAAAAGCCACAGTAGATAAGAATAAGCCGAGAATGGCCGAAGTATGAACGATGAAAATCGCATCGTTGGTCATACTAATGATATTTAATTCTGCACAGCAAAATGCATCTTTAGGTATATGTGGCTCAGGCATTTTCTTTGTGGCTTTTTTATGTCCAGTAGCGAATTTTTTATAGAATCTAAAAACAAATGAAAAAATCTGACAAATCATCAGCACATGTTATAATCTACATTAACAATCGTATAAATTAAGCAAATAATAGTGTAAGATAAGCGAGTAGGGCTATTTCAGTATCTAATGTCACCTAGATCTATAAAGATTCTCTATGACTTCCCGCTAAAAATTGTATGTAGGATGGGGGTCGCGAGATTTAAACTTGAGAACCTTCCATTACTAATCACTCGTGTTAGCACAGAGCCACGCGTCATTTCTTTATATTGTATTGCTCAACAATAGCTGCGAAATGCGAGTAATGAAAGCAAGGAGATTAATCCCAAGGAGATAGTGGATGATAATTCTTGATTATTATACGTGTGCACTCCAGTTTGGTCTAGTTACTTTGCAAATATTTTGACATTTCTTTCTGCCACGGCCGGTCGAATGAAAGTCTCTTTGTGCGCAACATTTGTCACAAGCCAAATTTAAATCCTGCTTATCTAAATCCTGTTATTCAGTGAATTCGAATTTTCGCGATATCTTTCTGTGGAAAAAAGAAGTACAATTAATACTCGTTGCTTATATAACGTAATCAAACATCATATTTAATGAAAGAATAGTGAAAAAATGTTCGGAGAAAATTTTACATCCTATATTGATATATTTAATGATTTCTGGTTTATTGAGATTATATAATTGTTACATATTATTTATGATATTTTATGATATTAATATAAAAAATAATTTTATAGATATTTAATATATTTTAAATATTTTAATTGTGGGTTAATTAAAATTATGTAGTATTAATGATAATATATCATGATAGTATCATGTTGTATTACAGTATGTAACATTAAAGTGAATGGTAATGAAAAGATACTTAAAAGAATTTTTAAAGAATTTAAAATGAAAATGTATTTAAAATTTATAATATTTATAATACATTTTCATTTTAAATTCTTTAAAAATTCTTTTAAATATCTGTGTATTATTTATTTATTAGAAGAAAATTTCTATCATTTCTATATACTGGTTTATAAAATGTATGTACGCGAAGAAACACATTGAAAAGAAAATCTCATTTTTATGTTAATGAAATAAGAAATATAATTACGCAAATAAGAAAATTTGACCTACAACTTACAAGAAAACCTCACGAAGTGTTAAATTCAAGTTTTAATGAAATTTGGTATAAATATAGAGGGGGTAAACACATGAATTTAGCAATTTTTCGTTGATGCCCAAAAACTGTTTAAGGAGGTAAAACCACTTTTTAAATGCAGAGTCATTTTTGCTTTTTTCGTAATACCTCATAAATTAAACAAAATATCAAATGTTTTATATAAAAGTTTTACACTATAAATACGTCTATTTAACTACGCTGTTAATTTTTTGAACAAAAAAAATTTTTTTCAAAAATTCACTCTTTATACTCTCTTTATACTGATTATTTAATGCATTAAAATTCCAATTTTAGTGAAACTTGGCAATTTAGTGAAATTTAAATGTACAGAGGGAAAATACATGAATTTAAAAAGTTTTTGTTAGTGCCATAAAACGTTTTGGAGGGGTGAAACCATCCTTCAAAGGTAAAGACTGTTTTGCTTTTTTATCGATATATCTCGGAAACTGAACGATATATCAAAGTGTTTTATACAAAATTTTTACAGAATAAATATTTTAATAAATTATAATCTAATAATATAGCTAACATAATTAATAATGAAATACTTTATACTTTTAATTAATAATTATATATACTTTAATTAATAATGAAATATTTCATTTAATTATCTCATACAGTTTATTAGTTTTATATACAATGATGACATTTATAAAATATTACTCAATTTATATATTTTAATAAATTTTATTAATTATCAGTGTGTTTATTTTGCCATTGAGTTAAACACAAAAAGAAATACTTATTAATTATAATATTATAAAATTATATAAAAAAGTATATAGCAATAATTTTATAATGTTATATTCTAATATTTTAAATGTATATTGCATATTTAAGTATAGGTTATATTAAACAAATTAATTTTATATATTACAAAAATATCTTAAAAAATTGCTTTAATCTGAAAATAACGTTAATTTTAATAACTTTCTTCTAATATATAATAATATATATTTTGTGTAATACAAAAATCGCAGCAATAACACCATGTAACTATATTCAATATATTATATATTACTTTTTTATAAGTAATATATAATTAAATACTACTAATACAAAATTAACCCAAAAATAATATCGAGAATCTTTATAAGTAAATTATATTAAGATAAAAAATTAACAATAGTATACTTTCAAGTAATGTACTTTTAAATGAATATAGACTCTTCTTCCGAAATTTCTCTCTTTTTATATCTTACAACAGTAGCAATGAAAATTTCAAAATAACAAATTTCTACATTACATTATTTCAATATTTAAATATACATACGTTACAGTTCGAGAGTAACATTTTCTGGATTTTTTACATAATTGTGCTTTTGGGTTTCAAAGAGTTCGACTAAATCTTTGATAAATTTTTGATGATATTCGTTGATTTGCTCAGTTGTGGGTTCCGCTATTTTCGGCAATTCAATAGGACTGCCAACTACAATGAAAAGAAAGTTATAATTTAAATACAAAATTAGAAAATAAAGAATTAAAGAATGAAATATTTAATAATTTAATATGCACATTATTTTTTCGTGATAACATTGTGCATAAAATTGTAAATATACAAAGAACTTTACCGACTACAGTGATAGGCATTCTTTTCGGAATAAGATCAAATGTATACTGAAAGAATCCTCTGCCCCAGAAAATGACGGGTGCTACTCCAATGAGACCTCGAATATAATTTTGTATGCGTCTGAAAGTCGATCCTTCCAGACGATATATTTGATTGTATAAATCCGTTTCACCAAAGGAGAAAACAGGAACCAATGTCGTACTGAAGCATAAAATTATATTAGATTTGAGTCTTACTGAAGATAGGTAGTTCTTATGTATTATTACCATCATGCTTTCCTTTTTTGTTTAATTGTTAAATTTGTTTAATATAGATGTAAGTATAATTTACATTTTGTGAAAGCTATTATACGAATAGATCAAGATGCAAAATTTTCTCCTTGAAATATAAATTGCGATAAATATTGCCATGAAAATATAATTTATAAATTTATAAATATATTGTATGCTAAATCATTTTTTATATCGTTTTCTACTACGTATGTAATTGTAAAAAACTGGTATATAATTATTCACCCGTATTTTAGTGCTAATTTCATGAAGCCTTTTCTTCTTTTTATAATGATACGGTAAGTGCCTGGTATCGATTCCAGTGATTCGGAAGCACCACCAACGATAAGAACTGTAGCTTGTACTGTGTGCTTGTACGCGGTCTTTTTCAATTCTCTCACCACGTGTTCGATTTGCTTGTAAGCTCGCGATTCGTGAAATATTTTTGGTACCATCCGTGATTTGTAGATGAGCGTTCAATTTTCGTCTCAAAAAATATGCCACGAATAATCGAGTCACATCATAACCATGCTGACATTTAATCACTGACACGACTAAAAACTGTCACATCATAACCATGCTGACATTTAATCACTGACACGATAATGACATTTAATCACAGACGCGATTTCGCGATACATTGCCGCGATCTCGATGATGGTGGTGGCCAATCAAACACGAGATAAAACGGTAACAATACGGTACGATACATATCGACTCCAAACACACACTTCTCGGTACAAATCACTTTTTTTATAGAGGATTAACACAATAAAATAAATACATAATTAAATTTTATTTTAAAAATTGTCTATGCGTTCTACGTTATTCTATTGTTTTTATTCCTTACCTTTCATTTATTTGTTGCTGCTTTATATTTCAAATCTTCCATTTCCATTCTTTTCTTTCTTCAACTATTCTTACAGCGCTCTTGGTTATTACTTTTTTGTTTTTCAATTATTATATGTATTTCTTTATTTCTTTTTTTTTTATATTTTCTTGAAGAATAATGCACAAAATAATTAACTTGTTTTTAGCTTTTCTCCTACAATCATTTTATTTTTATTTATTTAATAGATTACTCATTTTTCTGTGGATATGGCCTCTTTTTGTAGCACGATTGTTATATCTCGTGCGAGAATACAATTTTACTTTAATCATATATTTTAATATTTGCAATCGATGATTGTAGCATACATTATTGTAGCATACATTATTTTTATCCAGCCATCCAGAATGTTTTCCATTTGTTACAATTATACACTCATTCATTATCTTATCTAGAATTTGCTTTGATGCCCAGTAACATTGCCATGTACGATTGAATACCTCTAGTTGCGTTTGAACCACTTTTGTAAATAAATCTGTTGGTCGTATTAATTTTGTTACTGTAGGAGCATCTTCGTCTGCGTTTCAATATTCGCGAAATTCAATGTACAGCTCATCTTCCGTAGCGTTATCCATTGGTGCTTCCATCATGTAATTACGGCAATTATCGCACTTGAATTTTGCAACGCTTTGTCGCGCTATGTATCCAGCAAAATATGCAATAGCATTTTCATTATAAATATTAAGTGGCTCAACATTTTCGGCGTTTTCCACTTTATTCTTTAAGCATTTGTACATCTTGTATAAATAATTCATCTTCAAAATTAACGTCATATTCTATAGTAGTGTGATTTGTATTCAATGACTTTTCAAGCGTTTTAACGATATGACTCAGTGAATTAATAAGGGATTCGGCTCCTTCACATTGAACATTGCCTTTATCAGTTATTGGAATGTATCCTGTAGATATTATATGTATGTCTCAGAGCGAGTCGTATCATCCTTGCTGTAGGATTGGGATTAAATCCTCCGCGACCTCTTAATTTAGAGAACAAATATTTAACCGAGTCTGGTTGCATAATCCTGTGGCAAGTTCAAAATTTTCAAATCGCGTTGAGAGTTGTTCAAATACTTCAAGAATCGCTTGAATAGTTAAATTGAAATCTTTTAAACAAGGAATTTTCGTTATTTTGTTTGATGATAAAGACCATTTTGAACACCATTCATCAAAATCTCTTAATAAAATTTCAATGTCAGGATTTTTGAAAGACAATGATCGTTTTCCGCCATGTGTCATATTTAAACTGTAAGAATTGCAAGCATCTATTACTTTATTTAAACGTTCTGTAAATTCTTCCGTTGCATTCCATGTATTAGTTTCTAATACTTTTCCATGACCAGTAGTTTTTATTGCTGCAAACGTATGACTAAATAAATGAAAGGTAAGGAATAAAAACAATAGAATAACGTAGAACGCATAGACAATTTTTAAAATAAAATTTAATTATGTATTTATTTTATTGTGTTAATTTTATAAAAAATATTAAATACTTTCCTTATTCTATTATTGTTTCGTTGCATCTTATTATTATTCCGTCATTATAGATAGAAAATACTTGCTGTAAATGTACCATGACTTTGCAGCTATAATGTCTTGTAAATGTTTGCAAGATTTGTTATTTTGCAGTGAGTTTGACTTCCTAATAATGAGGAAAAGAAGTATGTGTTTTTCCATTTCAGTAGAAGATCGCAATCACAGTTGAAATAATTGCATAAATCGTAGACTAGCAGGTCCTATCACGAAATAAGAATTTCTAGAAATGCGATCATGCTACGAAATTGTAAAATCATGTATTTTCTTGTTATCAATGACGCGTAATAAGATGCAAACTTCAATAAAGATTAAGAAAGTACATTAACTTTGTTATATGTAAATATTAATTAGCCATATAAAATATTGTCGTACAATTAAAAAGTAAAACATACATATATTATTCAAAGGAAGTATCCTGTATATAGTAATATACACGTACATTTAAATGAAATAGTGATTTTTCACTTGCAATACAGATGTCTTGAAATATGAGAAAGAAGACATCTAAAATATAACTGATACTTTCAATTAAAGGAAATTATATCATGTAAAGTTCCTCGTGATAAGACCTGTTGGTCGAAGATTTATGCAATTATTTCAACTGTGATTGAAATTCTTTATGTCATGCTCATTAATGACAACATAAGTATTAAAATAAAATTCCTTAATTAAAGTTTAATTTAATTTTTATTTTTATTTAATTAATTAATTTCTATTTTGCATTATTTGAAAAATTTTGAAAAACGCATCAATAATAGTACCTCAAGGGTGATGTGGAAAGCTATTGGCAAATTTAAAAAATCTTAATTTTATATATAATATATGAACATATTATATTAGCATAATAATTTTTAATTTATTTTTAAAACCCCTAAAACCTATCCATAAAATCTAATTGAAGATATTTAAAAGCGGGCGAGATATCAATAAGAACGAGATGTCAATAAGAGCAGACAAGACAGTAATAGGCGCAAGCGAGATGAGAACAATAGCATGCAAGGAGACTCGATCCGATCCTCGAATCTTCCGCAAGCTGTTTTTCTCAGCTCGCTCGCTCCTATTACAGTCTCGCTCGCTCTCCTGGCTCTTATTGTCATCTCGCTTGCTCCTAGCACTGACTCGCTCACTCTGACATAACTGTCGCGTTACCGACGTTTCGTGTACATAGCACGGAACGCAACCAAAAATTGTGCACATTGGGAGTTACCCCTGAGAAAATGAACATTGGCTACGTAGTTCATGTCCACTTTTTCAGAGGGCGCACCCGTACAGGACCACCTAAAATCGGGCCGGCACCCTCTATCTAGTTCAAAAAAATAAGGAGTATAACACATTTTTTATAAAAACTGTTAAATATAAAAAAATAAAATATATAAAAATGATAAAAAAATTAAAAAAGACAAAAACAACTTTAAAAAATTAAAAAATTAAAAAATACAAAAAACAAAATGGGGTCTTGTTTGCCACGTCCCCAGTGAGAAAGCTAATATCAATTCGACATCGAATTGATATTAGCTTTCTCACTGGGTATTGCCTACTACTTAATTAATGGTATAAGTGCTGAAGAAAAGAAAAATCTTTTATTACATTGTATTTCTACAGTGCATGAATATAACATAAAAGTAGTTGCTGTTACTTTTGATGGTCTTTCAGCTAATTTTGCAATGGCACGTTTATTAGGAGCAAATTTTGATTTAAGTTATTTACAGACATGGTTCCATCATCTGCCGGACACATTAGACAAAATCTTTATTTTCTTAGATGTGAGTCATTTATTAAAAATTGTTCGAAATGTATTTGGGGAGAAACGCACCATAACGGATCCAAACAACAATATAGTAGTAGTAGTATCATGGGAATACATTAAAGAGCTACAAAAATTACAAGAAGAAGAAGGTTTACATGCTGCTAACAAACTACGGTCCGCACATGTAAACTTTTACAAACAAAAAATGAAAGTGCTTCTGGCTGCACAAACGTTCAGCAATTCAGTAGCAGCTATGGTCAGAATGACTTACTTTTGTTGAAGAGCTCGGGTGATTCGGTCTTCTGGAAGCGCTGAGTTCGTAAGGAGATGGATCTTCTCGAACGATGATACGCGAATCGAACTCACAACTGCGAATCGCGGATAATAAGCTCTACTTGTAATTACAATAAGTGATAGAGTCGCGCACCGTAAGATGGTTACTAACTGCGGATGGAATATCGCGGAGTCGCCAAGTCGCCCTTTTTATAGTGAATTCTTAGGGGAGGTGGTCCTTCCCAATTTCCGCGTGATTCAATTTGATTGGTGATGCGACATAGATAATGATCTCCAAATAAGGAGACTTACAATTTTTCGGCTTTCTATTGGCCGAATTATGGAAGCAGTACACACGGCTCGCAACTACTTCTCAGAGCTATTGACTATAGATATTTTAATTTTTCTCCATGTCGCTATCTAGATTAGGCACATTTATTGAGATCGCTTCCCAGAAGTAACAACACGTGCCTTCATGGGACAAAGGGATGTTGACGAAAAGTTTTTAGATAAGGGATCATTGAGACCGCGTTAGATTCTTATCGGGCCGCGCTCGGTGACTTATTTACTATTTCCGTTTATGCTTCGCGAATGGAAGAAATCGTGGAGTCTACGGACGTAACACGTTATATTGTAATAAAAACTCACAAATAATTTCGAGGTTTTCTCGTAGTATTATATCATATATTGCAGGCTTTATAGTACGATTTGTAAGCAAAACAATTAAATGTGAAGAATGTGTTAATGCATTGACAGAACCAGCGATGAGTTTTTATCATCATGATTTAATTTCAATAAAAAATAAAAAAAGTTTACTATATCCTTCGAAAGATGTTACATCTATATGCGAGGTTTGCGAAAAACTTATACGTATGGCTCTTACAGAAAGCGATTCTACTTTATTACATCCGAAATGTAATGTCAATTTCTTTCTTACTAAAATTTTACCTTATTTTACTGAAGATAATAGAATAGTTTTCCAACTGTACGAACATGCATTAGATCAAACTGGAATTGATAATCATATCGTTCATTTAATTCGAATAATTGCAACTAAATATGTGAACGTTCGCTTGCAATACATGTGTAAAAGTGCAACAGATCTTGGTAAGAGCGATCGACATTATTTTAACAAATTGATTTTATTTAAAGGACAATAAATATATATATGTTAAAGGAAATAAAACTTTATTTTGCAAATTAATATATACGTATATGTAGCTTATTCATATATATAAGCTTTTCACTTTTTCTTTCGTTTTCCGTTATTTCAAATCGTCCCGCTTCGGTGTCCTCCCCAATATGGCGTTTACTGTTCCCCCCTTACGTCTTTTTAGCCAGGCGAGGGGAACATATGCTCCCTCCTGTTATTCTTTCCTCCATGACTTTGAAGAGTGTTTGGGGGTCGTTATCTTGTTGTAAAACAAACGGTTTCCCAATTAACCGTTCACCTGAAGGTATTGCATGTTTTTCCAAAATAATTTTATACCGTTCTTTTTTTAGAATACCATCGATTTTGACAATATCACTGATTCCTGCAGCACAGAAAGATCCCCAGATCATAATTGAACCACCACCATGCTTGATCGTCGGGACCACACAGTTTGGCAGCATCTTTTCTTTAGACGTTCGACGAACAAAAATGCGGCGATTTGAGCCAAACACTTTAAATTTGGATTCGTCCGTCCATAGTACTTTTGCCTTCAAATCTTCAAACGTTCAATCTTGATGCTTCTTATAAGAATTACAAGATAGGACGTTTAAAGATTGGGCAAAAGTACTATGGACGGACAAATCTAAATTTAAAGTGTTTGGCTCAAATCGCCGCATTTTTGTTCGTCGAACGTCTAAAGAAAAGATGCTGCCAAACTGTGTGGTCCCGACGATCAAGCATGGTGGTGGTTCAATTATGATCTGGGGATCTTTCTGTGCTGCAGGAATCAGTGATATTGTCAAAATCAATGGTATTCTAAAAAAAGAACGGTATAAAATTATTTTGGAAAAACATGCAATACCTTCAGGTGAACGGTTAATTGGGAAACCGTTTGTTTTACAACAAGATAACGACCCCAAACACTCTTCAAAGTTATGTCGAGAATATGTAACACCGAAGGAAAACGAAGGCACTCTGAAAAATATGGTCTGGTCTCCACAGTCGCCCGATCTGAATCCTATCGAACTCATATGGGATGAGCTCGATCGAAGGGTTCGAAAATATTGTCCAACTTCAGAGAAATCTTTATGGAAGATCCTAAAGATGGAGTGGAACACTATAGACAGTGAAACAATAAAAAAATTAATCGATAGGATGCCTAGACTTTGTATGAAAGTTATAAAGAAAAAAGGTGGATTTTTTGATGAGAAGGATGTTTAATAATTTTTCATAAATTAAAAACTGTTATTACTTATTTTCATTACTACTAACTCTCTTTACAAATAAATATTAATTTGTTTATAATTTGAACCATTTTTATTTTGTATTTTCTGTAATCTTTATTTATTAGTTTGGTCTTAAACTTTTTGACGGGAGTGTGTGTATGTATATATATATATATATATATATATATATATATATATATATATACACACACACACACACACACACACATCCTTTTATTGTATCCATTCGTACATCCATTTGTATTTCATATTTAATTTTAAATACGTGAATTTGTCTTTTCTGTACGATGTTAAATCATGTAATAATTAATCTCACAATCTACATTTTTTTATCACAATAATTTACGTATAATTAGACATTTAATTTCAAAGCTCTTGCAAACTAGAAATTTTAATTTTATACTAGAAACTCCTATCGAACTTGTATCTAATTATTTTTTCTCTTGCTAAATGTGTAAAAATTGAAATTATGCCCATTCTTTCGGAGATTGTAATTCGAGAGTAATTCGGAGATTATAATCTTGATTCTTCTTTGGAAATTGAAAGAATTTGCGTTCCCACTTGGATTTCGAAATTAATTTCTCGCTCGTGGTAAACAGAATCGCGACAGTTTGAAGATTGCAGTTGCATCTGTTTCAATCTCTACGAATTCGCGAGAACGCACCGAAGATGCGTCATGATTGCAGTGACAATGCCGCGTATTATGAGAACGAATATATTTACATGTCTATAAACACCTCGACAATATAAATATCCATATTAAAACGCCCATTGTACGGAAAAACTCACTGATACTCTTGTTGTTAGATTATCATCGATAATTTCGTAGCGGACAAGAGCGCGATTATCTCCATAAAGAGTAGGATAAGAAAGGTTTCGTGTGTTATCGGTAACGTCTATCGGATGACATCATTGTGCACTAACAATCGTTGAAAAAAAATATAAACGCGAACTGTAATCTTTCCTATGTTCGTCGCGTTAAAATAAATAGAGACGATGTTTTATTCAAGAAACGAGTGCGCGCAAAATCTGACCTTCTTTTGAAGCGCATAAAGAAGAGTTCGTCACTCGTTCTTGGAAGCTCGTTCCAGAAGCCACGAGGATCAGATCCGAGACAGAGAGTTTCTTTGTCGTTTTTTTTTTACTTGTGATCTAATAGTGAGCTCCGTACTATCTTTCTTGTTTTTGTGCTTCTTATGGTGCGCGTCAGGAAGACGCTATTAGCGCTATCAGCATCATGTCTATCTGCATTGCTCACTAAAAATAGAACAAAGATAGACTGATTGATGCTGATAGTCCTAATTAGCGCGACGCTTCAGCCAAACTCCGGTAAACTTAATCGGTGATCAATTCAACTGGCAAAAACACAAAAGTTATAACTGTATAATTGCCTCCAATCCAATCCAATCTCTTCTTCCCGTACGTTAAATAATCAAAAATTAACAATTCTATCCACGTTAATAAAATAATACAAACATTACTTGGCAAGTTGATCTTCGATTAAGCTAATCGAAATTTGAATTCTTAGAGTGACTTCAACCAAACTCTGTCAACTAATTAATCATTGATTGGCGATTGATTTAACCATCAGTATTTAATTCTCTTTCCATAAATCAGTAAATAATAAAACATTAATTAATGAAAGAAAGATTAATTAATTATTCTATCCACAATTAACAAAGTAGTATTGCTCAATAAATTAATCATCGCTAGATAGCACAGAGAATCCATTTGAACGAGGAAGACAATCGGAGTTTGATCGAAATCGTTGTTTCCTTTCGCTTCTCTTCCATTCCCTAATTATCATCTCTTTCATCAAGAACTAAATGTTTTGCATGAGACTCGTGCTTCTGCATCTTTTACGCTTTCCGGGATTTGGTTCTTTTTTCTATTCGTCCTCTTTAATACACTAAAGATTTATTCGTATTAAATATACAAATGATGTGTGTGTGTGTGTGTGTGTGTGTGTGAGAGAGAGAGAGAGAGCGAGCGAGCGAGAAAGTGTAGCAAAAGGAATACTTGGCCAGCTTCTCAAACAAAAATTTTTAATTTAATTTACTTATCGCTTGTAATGAAATATAAGAGAAAAGACAAAGTTTGCTGATTAAATTGTTTTCTAACATTTGAATCTTTCAATTACTTTTGCTTAGACTTTAACTGAGTTTTAAGTGCAGATCTTTAAATTAATCATCTTTTAATTGTTCCGGATAGCCAAATAGTCTCGATAGTCAAAAACAGAGTTTATTAAAAACTTAGTTCCTAGAATATCAGCTAAAATGCAACAATCTGCTAATGGAATATGACAGATTGACTACAGAAGACTACAGAAACTGAACCGAATACTGTTGTTTCGCAGCCATTTAAACATTCACGATATGACAATTCGGTTTCTGGCAAACTGCTGTCAGATTATAATATCGGTTCTGCCGGCTGATACAAGTCTTTAATCTGTCGCAATTATCTACAGCAATTTGCTTATCAATCTTTAGTCATACTTCTGGCAGTTTGTTTAACCGAGACATTATTTAATTATCTCAATCACATAACTACCTTTTAACATAATTACCTAAATTATCTTATCTGTACTCTACTCTACATCCATCTCGGCATACATTTCATCACCGTCGTCATACGAGGGAAGAGGTAAGTGAGCAAAGTCCGCTTCTTCTATTTACTTCCCTTAGCTACTTGTATAATTACCTCCCGCGTATATTCTTGACTTGAATTCGAGTAGCTATACTATGAGAGTTCTAACGCATCGTGGGTGGTCCTCTTATCTTATCTTAGTTTATAAACATATCAGATTACAACTTTTTTTTGTTTATAAACATATCGGATTACAACTTTTTTGTTTATAAACATATCAGATTACAACTTTTTTGTTTATAAACATATCAGATTACAACTTTTTGTTTATAAACATATTAGATAACGGCGGGTATCAGATTACAGCGATTTCCTTTTGATATCGCCGATGTTTTGACTATCGTAGATAATTGTTTATAAACATATCAGATAGCAGCGGTATAATATAACGCGATGGGCATAATGCTGCTATCAGGGCCCCTCGGTACCCCCCTAATTTCCAGGAAGAATCCTTTTGATATCGCCGATATTTTGACTATTGTGGATAATTGTTTAGAAACATATCAGAACCTGCACGAACCTGCACGGACCTGCACTGACATGCGCAGTACCCCCCTCCCCATTATTTCCAGTTTGATATCGCCGCAGGAATTTTGATATCGCTGATGTTTTGACTATTGTGAATAATTGTTTATAAACATATCAGAACCTGCACGGACATGCACAGACCTGCACGGACCCAATCCTTTATTTTGAAATAGTTAGGTAAGATATCTTATATAATGTAGATTCAAGTGAACAAGAAGAATTATTCTAATATATAGATATATGTAATTACATATAATTATTGACTACTTTGTGTTTATTATAGTTATCGAATAACATGTGCATTGGATGAGAATATATTATTAACATTAAATGAGGATACTATTCGTGTCAAATTAATTGAGGCTATAGAAATTCATCAAAGAACTTTCGAGTTGGTAATCTACTACTTCCATTAACAATATTAGGATTGCTGTGATTTCGCCATAATTGTCTCTTGTTTGTTTATTTTAAATAAATTTTTAGATTAATCTTTAGATTAAATTAGATTTTATTAATTTTTATTAAATAATCATTTTATTAATTAAAATAAGAAAGAATGTTTATATAAATTTTTTTACACTTAATTTATTAATTTGTATAAATATTTTTATTATTTTTCATTCTTATAGATAGCTTTATTTATTTTTTATAAATTTAATTCATTCACTACGATTATAATGCAATCCTTATATTACATTATAAAGATTTACAACTATTTGTTAAACATATTAATGACATTTTTTCGGAAGGTAGTTTGTATTTTTAAATGACATGATACAATTAATTTTTTAAGGTTTTTTAAATATTTTACATCTACATTTTCGTTGTCCTACATTATTCTAATTATTCTGGGTGTAGCTTCTTTAAGTATAAATTTATTCCGTGTAAGTAAAAAATAAATTCATTAATTTGCGTATGAATTAGTCATGCATGTTAATATAGTGTTAGTTAGAAAGAGAAAAATGATGGCAAAATATGAGGTAATGATGATACAGGGAATGACAATTTCAGTCTTGATTTTCATAAGGTCATTCTCAAGAATCGTTTGCAATGTCTGGATAAATACGTAAATTATCACAAAATGTTAAAGTCTTGTATAACGAAACATATTCGTTTGCTTAGGTACAAAAAATATATATTTATTAAAGTTAAATTTAATCTGTAAAAAAATATATGATTGAACATATTTAGTACACGAAATATCTTTTACAGTGCTGCTAATATTATTGAAGATACATATAATATAATACTGTGCTTTCCTTATTTATATATTTTGTCATACTATTCGCTTTTTATGGTTTTCGAATAACTAAGCAATTATTTTACAGAAATTTATAAATCGTTTATACTAGATTAAACGTTAGAATTTACATTATTTGAAATGTGACTATATTGTTAATTTATTGCTTAAATAATAATATTAATAATCAAAATATAATACCTTTCATTGTAAAGTATTTCTTCAACTGCGTGTAATATGGACTGCGTGGACAATGTTTTAACGTCCAAGGGTATGCCTACTCCTTTACCCACTAATATTTGCGTATTGGATTTGTGATCCATAAAGAAAGGCATTACAATCATTGGAACACCTATCCAAATGGCTTCCTGCGTGCTGAGAAGACCACCATGCGTCTAGACTGCTCTTACATTTTTATGAGCTAAACATAATAATATATTATGATATATTTTTAATCTCGATCATTATGATATATGCCGTAATATTTTATTGAAAATGATTTCAAATTTGATAGTCACAGTGATTTTCGTACCAAATTCTGCCTCGCAATATAAAGAATACAACCCAATAATATCTAAAGTCAAATTTTAAAGATTAATCATTCTAATCGTTAATAAAAAAGTCGAATAAGTAGCTTTAAATAAAGAGAAGTGTATAACAAGCAATGAAATAAACCATGTACATATATTGAGTTTCATATATTGAGTTTCATATTTTTTAGATTTTTCTAAAACTTGAGAAACGTACATAAAACTTCTTTTTGCGGTATCCATTTCATAATCATTATATTGTTCGGTATTTCATATGGCACTTCAATATCTAGTTTCCAGAGAACTCGTTGCTTCAGCTTCAACAAAGCTGATATAACGGTTTTAATTTTGTCTAGCCCAATAACTTTCCATTTCACATTTGTTCCTAGCGAAATTACGATGGCTCCATCCTTTGCTCCGTCAAGAAATAGGCGCACATCCTGCAAAATAATGATAAATTAAATATTTCGATAATAAACAGATGTATAATGCTAAAACATAATTGTAAGTAACATAATTGAAACCGATAACTTTTTGAGGAAATTATATCTAAACAGGAAATTATATATATTATTAAATTTATTATTAAATTTATTCAAATATGATTTATATGATATTTTTTCTACAAATTTCATTGTTACAAATAATATATTATTATATATAAGAAATATTTTCTCATTGCTAAATTTAGCAATATACCATGCAACATTTATTTTCTGCTTACTGACAGATGTCGGAATTGGCTATTTTCTCTATTTTGCTCACTCGCTATTTGATAAAAGTAGTGATATATATCAATCCTTCACTTGATATATTTTGCATCCACCGTAATCAATATATTTGTGCATATGTGCTTATATTGCGCTCTTGGCGAGATTTTGGTTGCTCAGGTTAGTTGAATATTTTCATTGCAGAATATATAATACATACATACATACATACATACATACATACATACCTACATACATCAGGCTCCAGCGAGCCGAACGAATCCGGACACGGCCGAATAGCCTCGAGCGGACCAAGGCAACGATAATTCTACACCCCCCATCAGTCAGTTTGATGGGGAGAATCCGAGTGTTGACAAGTAGCAGGCCCAATTGTTCATATGTAATATATTATTGCCGATGAAATCAGCTACAGAAGTGCCATATAGCCAGGAAGTAGAGAGTTATCCACCGAACATTTGCGATTGGCACCCTGGGGGAGGTAGAGAGAGTACTCCGGGCGTTCTCAACCGACTCTCCTTCTCAACTTCTACATGTGCAACACATCTGGCAAGCAATCGTAGAGTAGAGCATACTCCATCTGTAAGTTCCAAACCAAATATTATAAACTGAATTCCTTGCTTCGCATTTGAACCCTTTTTTAGTGGGCTCGAGGATAATAAATTCCAACGCTCTTATCAACAGCATACAATCAAAACGATGACGCGAAAGTTCATAAAAGACAACGTCATATTATCGAGAACTTCATCATCATCTGATCCAAATGGATCAGATGATGATCAAATGGATCAAATACTATTTTGTATCATCATTTAAAATAAAATTAGCATATCGCGTAAAATCTATTCTCAAATTCTTAATATCATCTAATCCGTTCGCATCATAGAGGCATTTTCAGATCTTTTATGTTAACTTTGTGAATATTTGATCATCATTTGATCCATTTGGATCAGATGATTAAATATTCACAGAGGCATCGAAATCATTATTATATGATCCAAATGGATCAGATTGCACACTGAAGATAAGAGCGTTGATGAAAATATCCCTGAGCCAACTGAAAAATGGATGGAATATGAAGCAAGGAATTCAGTATAAATCAATGTAAATTATATTTTAGGGCAATCAGAAATATAATTCCATGAATTAAATGTTTTTTATTTTAATCCATGTAAATTAATTTCAAGGCAATCAGATATATAATTCTATGGATTAAAATAAAAAAACATTTAATTCATGGAATTATAGCTTCTAGTCACCTACAAAATAATTCATACTTCAGCATTATCAAACATAATACAATGTTCTCTGTATTATATTTCAAGATGTACCAATAATATGTTTTTCATTATTATCAAATACTGAGTTAGTTTCTGCATTGCTGGGCAATGCCTTCGGTGCTTATGCCCCACTATGGGAACGAAAGGCCTCCACATGCTTGTGCTTCCATTGGGTCGGAAGCTGGAGCACAGCTGTTAAGAGCAATGGCTACACAACGACTGCTGTCGCTGGAAACTGGGCCAGCACAGCCATATAATGTGACAAGCAGTTCGCGTGTAAGCTCAGCACGATAGCTTAATGATAAAAATGCTCCCACCTTGTGGGTGGATTGCAACTCAATAAGAATAATCACAAGAAATTCTTCAATGATTGGTATGTGTGCAATATTTGATATTTATCTAATGAAGATAGAGAAAAACTTATGATTGTTAGTACATTTTGGAATTATAATTTTTTCTGAAAATCTGGTACAGCGACCAGATTTTCAAACCAACCAACCAACCAACCAACCAACCAACCAAACGTCACATTATTTGTCAAATGAAATACCGTTAGATGTTTAATGATGATAATAATAATAATTTTAAAGTTATTGATAATTTAGCATTTATACATAATTTTATTCTTTTATGTCAATACTAAATGATACCCATTGTATATTATACTGACGTGGGTTGTTTCACGATATGTTCAACAATAGCACGTGGCAGTGTTTCTATTATAGTAAACATGCTGTGCTAATGTTGCAACATAAAAGGAATTAGAATATATTCAACATATATTACACAGAAAATATAATATACATGTCAATCAAACGAAAATAATTTTATTTTAATTGAGACATCATGTTAAGAGCAATGAATATCAAACGAATGAATGTTAAATGAATGTCAAACGATGAGCATCCAACCAATCGTCACATTAATTGTCGAATGAAATGCCGCTAGATTCATTTGATATTCATTGCTCTTAACATGATGTCTCAATTAAAATAAAATTATTTTCGTTTGATTGACATGTATATTATATTTTCTGTGTAATATATGATTTGAAATCTGTTCCGCCCCCAGACCTACTTTATGTGCAACGTGATAACGATGACATCGGCCATTTTGCATATATTAAGAACTTGTCCCACCTTGCGTGCCCACAATTGATTAGACATATCGGTAAAAATTCTTCTACGATCGGTATATGTATACAAGTAAGATCGATTTGAGTGTGAGCAATAAAAGAATAAAATTATGTATAAATGCTAAATTATCAATAACTTTAAAATTATTATTATTATCATCATTAAACATCTAACGGTATTTCATTTGACAAATAATGTGACGTTTGGTTGGTTGGTTGGTTGGTTGGTTGGTTGGTTTGAAAATCTGGTCGCTGTACCAGATTTTCAGAAAAAATTATAATTCCAAAATGTACTAACAATCATAAGTTTTTCTCTATCTTCATTAGATAAATATCAAATATTGCACACATACCAATCATTGAAGAATTTCTTGTGATTATTCTTATTGAGTTGCAATCCACCCACAAGGTGGAACAGATTTTTTATCGATACAAAAAATATCATTTGCTGAAACACACGCGGACTAAGTATCATTATATCCACATTATATGACCGTGCTAAATCTGAAAGATATTGAGTTTCCAGTGACATTGATTGAAATATTATTTAACAGTCGTTTGATATTGCTCATTGCTCTTAACATGATGTCTCAATTGAAAGAAAGAAAATTTAATTTCCATTGTAAAAGAATAAAATCACAAATACGTGTGTTGCTCGTTCGAGCAATCGTTCTATCCTTCCATAATTTTGATTTTTTAAACACCGAGAACGATTGCCATTTGTAGAACTCAATAAGAATAATCACAAGAAATTCTTCAATGATTGGTATGTGTGCAATATTTATTTGATATTTATCTAATGAAGATAGAGAAAAACTTATAATTGTTAGTACATCTTGGAAATATATTTTGTATGTGACGGAGCAATGCAACATTTGGAAATTTTGATGTGTATTATGATTTGATAATCATAATAGTGTGAACATTTACATTATATTTGTGATTGTTTAGAAATATAATTCCATGAATTAAATGTTTTTTTATTTTAATCCATAGAATTATATATCTGATTGCCTTGAAATTAATTTACATGGATTAAAATAAAAAACATTTAATTCATGGAATTATATTTCTGATTGCCCTAAAATATAATTTACATTGATTTATACTGAATTCCTTGCTTCATATTCCATCCATTTTTCAGTTGGCTCAGGGATATTTTCATCAACGCTCTTATCTTCAGTGTGCAATCTGATCCATTTGGATCATATAATAATGATTTCGATGCCTCTGTGAATATTTAATCATCTGATCCAAATGGATCAAATGATGATCAAATATTCACAAAGTTAACATAAAAGATCTGAAAATGCCTCTATGATGCGAACGGATTAGATGATATTAAGAATTTGAGAATAGATTTTACGCGATATGCTAATTTTATTTTAAATGATGATACAAAATAGTATTTGATCCATTTGATCATCATCTGATCCATTTGGATCAGATGATGATGAAGTTCTCGATAATATGACGTTGTCTTTTATGAACTTTCGCGTCATCGTTTTGATTGTATGCTGTTGATAAGAGCGTTGGAATTTATTATCCTCGAGCCCACTAAAAAAGGGTTCAAATGCGAAGCAAGGAATTCAGTTTATAATATTTGGTTTGGAACTTACAGATGGAGTATGCTCTACTCTACGATTGCTTGCCAGATGTGTTGCACATGTAGAAGTTGAGAAGGAGAGTCGGTTGAGAACGCCCGGAGTACTCTCTCTACCTCCCCCAGGGTGCCAATCGCAAATGTTCGGTGGATAACTCTCTACTTCCTGGCTATATGGCACTTCTGTAGCTGATTTCATCGGCAATAATATATTACATATGAACAATTGGGCCTGCTACTTGTCAACACTCGGATTCTCCCCATCAAACTGACTGATGGGGGGTGTAGAATTATCGTTGCCTTGGTCCGCTCGAGGCTATTCGGCCGTGTCCGGATTCGTTCGGCTCGCTGGAGCCTGATGTATGTAGGTATGTATGTATGTATGTATGTATGTATGTATGTATTATATATTCTGCAATGAAAATATTCAACTAACCTGAGCAACCAAAATCTCGCCAAGAGCGCAATATAAGCACATATGCACAAATATATTGATTACGGTGGATGCAAAATATATCAAGTGAAGGATTGATATATATCACTACTTTTATCAAATAGCTAATTAATTTATAAAATAAGAGAAAAGTATGATTTTTTAAAATATTAATTCCGATTATATAATAATCTGTCAATTACAAGCAGAAAATAAATGTTGCATGGTATATTGCTAAATTTAGCAATGAGAAAATATTTCTTATATATAATAATATATTATTTGTAACAATGAAATTTGTAGAAAAAATATCATATAAATCATATTTGAATAAATTTAATAATAAATTTAATAATATATATAATTTCCTGTTTAGATATAATTTCCTCAAAAAGTTATCGGTTTCAATTATGTTACTTACAATTATGTTTTAGCATTATACATCTGTTTATTATCGAAATATTTAATTTATCATTATTTTGCAGGATGTGCGCCTATTTCTTGACGGAGCAAAGGATGGAGCCATCGTAATTTCGCTAGGAACAAATGTGAAATGGAAAGTTATTGGGCTAGACAAAATTAAAACCGTTATATCAGCTTTGTTGAAGCTGAAGCAACGAGTTCTCTGGAAACTAGATATTGAAGTGCCATATGAAATACCGAACAATATAATGATTATGAAATGGATACCGCAAAAAGAAGTTTTATGTACGTTTCTCAAGTTTTAGAAAAATCTAAAAAATATGAAACTCAATATATGAAACTCAATATATGTACATGGTTTATTTCATTGCTTGTTATACACTTCTCTTTATTTAAAGCTACTTATTCGACTTTTTTATTAACGATTAGAATGATTAATCTTTAAAATTTGACTTTAGATATTATTGGGTTGTATTCTTTTTTAGAAATATTGCAGAGACAAATTTGCAATTGCGAAAATCACATATGTTTTTATATACTATCGTTTCTAATTGTTATTGAAATCGCCACTCCATTTCAATAAAATATTACGGCATATATCATAATGATCGAGATTAAAAATATATCATAATATATTATTATGTTTAGCTCATAAAAATGTAAGAGCAGTCTAGACGCATGGTGGTCTTCTCAGCACGCAGGAAGCCATTTGGATAGGTGTTCCAATGATTGTAATGCCTTTCTTTATGGATCACAAATCCAATACGCAAATATTAGTGGGTAAAGGAGTAGGCATACCCTTGGACGTTAAAACATTGTCCACGCAGTCCATATTACACGCAGTTGAAGAAATACTTTACAATGAAAGGTATTATATTTTGATTATTAATATTATTATTTAAGCAATAAATTAACAATATAGTCACATTTCAAATAATGTAAATTCTAACGTTTAATCTAGTATAAACGATTTATAAATTTCTGTAAAATAATTGCTTAGTTATTCGAAAACCATAAAAAGCGAATAGTATGACAAAATATATAAATAAGGAAAGCACAGTATTATATTATATGTATCTTCAATAATATTAGCAGCACTGTAAAAGATATTTCGTGTACTAAATATGTTCAATCATATATTTTTTTACAGATTAAATTTAACTTTAATAAATATATATTTTTTGTACCTAAGCAAACGAATATGTTTCGTTATACAAGACTTTAACATTTTGTGATAATTTACGTATTTATCCAGACATTGCAAACGATTCTTGAGAATGTCCAACTGACCGCATATATGAAAAATCAAAAGACTGAGAAAATTGTCTATTCCACAATAAGCCATCATGCAAAGAACTACCTCGCGCGCTTCCGGACCAATTTTATACCATCATTTTTCTCTTTCTAACTAACACTATATTAACATGCATGACTAATTCATACGCAAATTAATGAATTTATTTTTTACTTACACGGAATAAATTTATACTTAAAGAAGCTACACCCAGAATAATTAGAATAATGTAGGACAACGAAAATGTAGATGTAAAATATTTAAAAAACCTTAAAAAATTAATTGTATCATGTCATTTAAAAATACAAACTACCTTCCGAAAAAATGTCATTAATATGTTTAACAAATAGTTGTAAATCTTTATAATGTAATATAAGGATTGCATTATAATCGTAGTGAATGAATTAAATTTATAAAAAATAAATAAAGCTATCTATAAGAATGAAAAATAATAAAAATATTTATACAAATTAATAAATTAAGTGTAAAAAAATTTATATAAACATTCTTTCTTATTTTAATTAATAAAATGATTATTTAATAAAAATTAATAAAATCTAATTTAATCTAAAGATTAATCTAAAAATTTATTTAAAATAAACAAACAAGAGACAATTATGGCGAAATCACAGCAATCCTAATATTGTTAATGGAAGTAGTAGATTACCAACTCGAAAGTTCTTTGATGAATTTCTATAGCCTCAATTAATTTGACACGAATAGTATCCTCATTTAATGTTAATAATATATTCTCATCCAATGCACATGTTATTCGATAACTATAATAAACACAAAGTAGTCAATAATTATATGTAATTACATATATCTATATATTAGAATAATTCTTCTTGTTCACTTGAATCTACATTATATAAGATATCTTACCTAACTATTTCAAAATAAAGGATTGGGTCCGTGCAGGTCTGTGCATGTCCGTGCAGGTTCTGATATGTTTATAAACAATTATTCACAATAGTCAAAACATCAGCGATATCAAAATTCCTGCGGCGATATCAAACTGGAAATAATGGGGAGGGGGGTACTGCGCATGTCAGTGCAGGTCCGTGCAGGTTCGTGCAGGTTCTGATATGTTTCTAAACAATTATCCACAATAGTCAAAATATCGGCGATATCAAAAGGATTCTTCCTGGAAATTAGGGGGGTACCGAGGGGCCCTGATAGCAGCATTATGCCCATCGCGTTATATTATACCGCTGCTATCTGATATGTTTATAAACAATTATCTACGATAGTCAAAACATCGGCGATATCAAAAGGAAATCGCTGTAATCTGATACCCGCCGTTATCTAATATGTTTATAAACAAAAAGTTGTAATCTGATATGTTTATAAACAAAAAAGTTGTAATCTGATATGTTTATAAACAAAAAAGTTGTAATCCGATATGTTTATAAACAAAAAAAAGTTGTAATCTGATATGTTTATAAACTAAGATAAGATAAGAGGACCACCCACGATGCGTTAGAACTCTCATAGTATAGCTACTAATTCGTTCGAAGATCAGATCATTTTATCAGCTGTGTGAAGTTGGCCCCCCCCTCCACTACTGAAAATCAAGAAACGACCTTTACCATTCGATTGGTGGTCGTTTGGTGGTATTTGGTAGTCCATTCCCGATGATTGGTAGTCAAAACATTAATTAATATTACGAAAAAACATATGCGCGTGAAGTTAGCCCCCCTTTCATAAAATTCGGTTTTCCAGACTACGTAAATAATCGTAATTGCAAGCATTCGTTTGGTGGTCGTTTACTGAGGTTTGGTAGTCCATTCCCGATGACTGGTAGTCAAAATTGTAATCAATAATACGAAAAAAGACATACGCGCGTGAAGTTAGCCCCCCTTCATAAAATTCGGTTTTCCAGATTACGTAAGTAATCGTAACTGCAAGTATTCGTTTGGTGGTCGTTTACTGACATTTGGTAGTCCATTTTGGATGATTGTTAGTTAAAATTATAATTAATAATACGATAAAAAGACATACACCCGTGAAGTTAGTTTATTTCTTATAAAAATCGCCTCTTTCCGATTACATAAGCAATCATAATTGTAAGCATTTGTTTGATGGTCGTTTGATAACATTTAATTAATACTGTTTCGTTCTTGCATACCCGCGCAATGATATTGCAGTGGCTGTAGAAAGCAAGTAAAGATTAACACCTAGCGACAAGTTGCTTTTGATGAATCTTAGAGTTGACAGTTCTTGCGTTTGAAAGAGAATATTTGTCTGTATTTCCTATAAATAAATGTTGGAGTTCTTTTCGAAAAAGTGTGTGTGCTTTTTTTCGTGCGCGTATGAGAGTGCGTCATTTGGCTTGTACCGGCAAGTGCAACGTATCGGCTTGCGCACAAGTGTAATAATATGTGTATATTTAAAATATTATATATCATAATATTATATATCACAATATATATTTTATAATTTAACATTTTACAATCAGAAATGTAATTTTCAAGGAAAATGATACATGTGTGTGTGTGTGTAACCATGCATATGATAAAAATATTCTTATACGAATACATATTTAATCCAAATCAATAATATTTATTTTATAAGTTATTTATTACATTTAATATTTAATTCACAAGTATTAATAATTAATTGTTAAATTCCTCATATGAGTCAAATTGTTTACTTTGTCTACTTTTAACTTCAAAAAGTTTTTTCAAAATTCTTTTTGACAAATAAAAAATTCTGTGTGTATGTGGGGGGGGTGTATGGGAGGGGTGTGGGTACGTGCGTGCATGCGTGCGTGCGTGCGTGTGTGTGTGTGTGTGTGTGTGTGTGTGTGTGTGTGTGTGTGTAAAATTGACATTATACATTTTTTATTTACTATAAATATAATTTGATATTTATATAAGTTTTACTTATATGCATTTACTTCCTACAAATTACCAAAATTCCTACGAATTTTATAAAAGAAGGGCTAATTTCACGCGCATGTCTTTTTTCGTATTATTAATTACAGTTTTGACTATCAATCGTCGGGAATAGACTACCAAATGTCAATAAACGACTACCAAACGAATGCTTGCAGTTACGATTACTTATGTAATCTAGAAAACCGAATTTTATGAAGGGGGGCTAACTTCACGCGCGTATGTCTTTTTTCGTATTATTGATTACAATTTTGACTACCAGTCATCGGGAATGGACTACCAAACCTCAGTAAACGACCACCAAACGAATACTTGCAATTACGATTAGTTACGTAGTCTGGAAAACCGAATTTTATGAAAGGGGGGCTAACTTCACGCGCGTATGTCTTTTTTTGTAATATTAATTAATGTTTTGACTACCAATCATCGGGAATGGACTACCAAATACCACCAAACGACCACCAATCGAATGGTAAAGGTCGTTTCCGGATTTTCAATAGTGGGGGGGGCCCAACTTCACACAGCTCATTTTATCAGATCATTTAGCGCAAAACGCCCGGCGCTAAATTGTATGGAATTGTATGGAAATGGAGCACGAATATGGGTCTCTCGTGGTTAAGATGGTTAAGTTGCTGCTCGCGCGTCTCCCCTCTCGCTCCCCCGGCCACGCGGTATCCCGCGCAGGCTCCGTCGCGCCATTCACCTATATATATGCGCACAATGCGCACATACGTACGAAGGGCGAAAGTCGCGAACTGGTGGCGAGCGTGTTCGGACGTGTTTCGTCCTAAAAAATTTTTGAAGATTGCTGATGCAATCAACCGCTTTTGTTTCCTCGCTCTATTTAGAGCATAAGTATTTGTTTTGGCCGTATTGGTTTTGAAAGAAAAAGACTAGGTGCCAATCCCTTAGGGGGAAAGAAAGAAAGAAAGAAGGAAGGAAGGAAGTACGAAGGGCGAACTAAAACTTGATTCATCAGGGTCAACGGCGATTTGAAATTATTTGAAACGAGGCTAGTCCCGCTAGTCGCGCGCGAGCCGCGATCCTCGGCTCCAATTCTGTGGATCGTAGATCGCGCCTTCAGAACAAAGGTCGTCGTCGTCGTCGTCGTCGTCGGTATGTACGTACACATCGCGGTGCGCCCGCAGTAACGGTGCTCAGCTACCCGACGGCGGAGTGGACTCGCGTGAATTATAATAGAAGCGTGATAAAACGTGCGCCCCGACCGCGTGAAAAAAAATAAAAAAACCTCCGCGCCGATAAATGAGCGTGTCCCCGAGACTGCTGCTGCTGACGAGCACCGCTTCTCTGCTGAGTGTAGCATGTAACGCGCGGGCGGTGACCTTCTCGCGAAAGGTAAGCGCACAATTCTGCAAGCACCAACGTCTCCTTCTTCTCCACTCCACTCGTCGAGAGTCCCTGACGGTTGACCTTCCCTCCGCCGCCCTCCGTTACTTGGCACGGCGAATTTCTGAAGGGAGGTTAGATTAGGTTAGGGCACTGAGCTCTCTTCGAAGAAACAACATCCTCTCCGGGTCTCTAATTCGCGATCGCATGACATCGCGAAAATTTCAAAAACGTGCCTCTACGAGGCTCAAAAATATTTTTACTTTTACTTTTGGTTCTCCTTTTGGTAATACTGAAGGAGAGTGGTCCTCCTCACCGATTTCATTCAAACTTTTTTATTTAATGTATTTTCGTGCGTAGAATACGAATTCGGCAATAAAAAGTGTCGCTCTCGCCTGTGAAGCGAGATATTAATTGTTAAAGTTAACGTGTTTTAAGGTTAGGATATCTGTCATATCGACGCTATATAACGAAGTGAGCATGCGCCATGAATGCGTCGTGACAGAAAGCGCGCAATATAAGTTGCAAACCTATATGGAAGTAGTGAGATTAAATAATAACAAACCTATGTGGAAGTAGTGATATTGAATAATAACGCGTGGGCGGGGTGCAGGGGGAGGGCGAAGCCCTCCCCCTGCATCCCCGCATAAAATTTATAACATAACTAGAGAGCTCCACACTAACAACGTGGAAACGAACAGCTTGGATATAGGTTTTCTTTTAAAAGAATTATTCAATATCACTACTTCCACATAGGTTTATTATTGTTCGATCTCACTATTTCCACATAGGTTTGCAACATAAATGTTGCGCGCTTTCTGTCACGGCGCATGCTCACATCGCTGCATACCTCGGTAATGACAGATTTCCTAACCTCAATAGTGGTCTACTTTAAAAATTAATATCTCGCTTCGCAGGCGAGAGCGACACTTTTTATTGCCGAATTCGTATTCTACGCACGAAAATACATTAAAAAAAAAAGTCTTAACAAAATTGGTGAGGAGGACCACTCTCCTTCAGTATTACCCTCCTTTTTCCACTTTTTTTTTGTCTTTGCCTTTGGGCCTAAGCAGAATAACTGACTTATTATTTCAAACCTGTTTTATAATTCAAGTCTTTATCTTAAAGTGACGCACAATACTGTCTTATGTTTAAAGTTTTGTGAATACAGATAGTGCAACGCCAAGACTTTAGACACAAGACACTATTGTGTGTTACTTTAAGACAAAGACTTAAATCATAAAACAAATCTTGAAATGATAAGTCAGCCATTCTGCTTAGCCCTTTGTTTATCCTGCGTATAAAGCCTCGTTCATCATGCGGTCTTTTCCCAGATCTTTCATACGCTGCAGCCGACCTGGCAACGCGTGCTTTTGGAAAATCTATGCAAGTGCTTTCCCATCTGGAGAGCTTTAGTTTCTAATTACCTGGAGCTTGCTGTCTCTATGGATGATCCCACGTCCCATCAGAAGCGTGCAAAAGTCAAGATGGAACCTTACCTTGATGCAGCCATGTGCTATAGCCAGAACAATGCCACCACAATGTGCGATATACCGTTTCACACGACCGCAAACACGTTGATCTATTGTCAGACCGGCGCATTCGCAGAACCGGCACACAGTGTCAAGGCCAACGTGTGCGCGGCGGACACCAAGTATGAAAATCACATGGATAAACAAAGATACAGAACTATAAGAAAGTGGAAGCGAATTGAGAAAGGTAAAGATCACTATTTTTCTTTTCTTTTTTCTTCTTTCAAGTTTTTGAATATATAAATAATGTTACTTTATTGTCTTTCTCTCCCCAAAGAACATAATTTCTCAAACATTTTTAGGCAGATCGTCCACCATGAATGCAGAAGATTATTTCATACTGAAACTCTTGTCCTTCAATATCTTGGCACAAAACCTCTTGGAAGATCACTCGTATCTATACATGGACCACAACAAGAGAGCTTTGAATTGGAAAACACGAAAACCTCTTTTAATACAAGAGATATTCGAGGCGGAGGCAAATGTACATACTTATTCTTCGACATTTAACAATGCTGTCAAACCTGAAATGGGAAGATAAGAGAATACCGTATGCTATTTATATACTATCGAATATTCCAGGTGATATGCCTTCAGGAAATGCAGGAGGATCATCTGCTGGATTTTGTGGCTTCGTTCAAACAGCACGGATATGAATATCTATATAAGAAAAGAACCAACGACAAAAGAGACGGCTTGCTCTTGTTATATCGCTCCAGTGAATTCGTTTTGTTAGATTACGCCAAGGTGGAGCTGTATCAATCCGGTGTTGAGCGACTGAGTAGAGACAACGTCGGAATAATCGCTAAATTGGCCCTCAGGGATAATCCGGAAACGCAGATCGTGATTGCCACCACTCACTTATTATATAATCCGAGACGCAACGACGTACGATTGGCGCAGATACAGCTTTTGTTGGCAGAAATAGAGCGGATCGCATTCATTGAGAACACGATGTAAGGGCACGCTTTAATAAAGTTACACTTATTCGTTTAAGATGAGAGCAAATCTTTATGCAAATATTTAATAAAATTAATAATCTCGTAGAACGGGCTCCAAGTACTTACCGATTATCCTGGCGGGTGACTTTAACCTCGAGCCTTTTACCGGCGTTTACAAGTTCCTAACGGAAGGCTCGTTTGAGTATTATGGCAAGGGACGGAGCTTAGAGCCGTCTCAATTTCGTTCCCTGTCCAACTCTTTGATACCATCGCGATTATGCGTCACCGACAACTGTCAGCACTTTAACGTCCTGACTCAAAGACTGCGGAGAGAAGGCACTGGTAAAGTAATGGTATGTTCTTAAATATACAACATATAAAAGTGTACATGTAAAATTCTTAATTTTTTTTCGCCAGTATCTATTTTAATTTTAATCTTTTGATGTTTCATAGATTCGTTTCATAAAGATAGCGTGTCAATTTTAAGTTCCATACTCTATTCCCTTTTTCAATCCTTTTTCGTTCCTAGCAGTGTATCTTGAGAATTGTAATTCCAACTACTTGTCTTTAATCAGCTGGAAAACGGCGAATCGCATATTCAGAAACGAGACGACAACGTGCCAACGCCTTGTAATATAAATGTACAACAGAGCGCCACCAGTGATGCCGACGTGCAAGTCATCGAGATTGTACAGGGTCATTCCGCGAGATTTTCGTCCGGCACCCTGACGCATCCCTTTAACATGCGCAGCGTTTATACGCACATAGGCGCTCACGGTGAGAAAGAGGCAACGACTCATCAAGACGAATGGATTACTGTGGATTATATATTTTACAGCAACATCCAACCTTTGGAGAAATACACTTTACCTACAGTAAGCCAATGCGAAACGTTACCTAGAATACCAAATTTTATAATAGGTAGCGATCATTTATGCCTAGGTGCCACCTTTCAATTACCGAAAAAGAAATCTCTACTTTAAACATTAGATTACAGCTTCTCATACATATCGTTTTCTTGATATATTGAAATTGAATATTTAACGGAGAAATATCATTAATTTATATTTTTTAAATTTATGTTGATCAGACCGAAAGATACCATCTATATTATTTTGTAAAGCAAAATTGCCAAGTGCATTTTGATTTATGCAAATTGCAAATTTTTTGTAATGTATATCTCTTGCGTAACATCCAGACAGTTTTGGAGAAATATATATTTTTTTTAATTCTTGTGTTCAACTTTTTCAGCAATAATAACTAATAAACAATTATTTTAAAGTTTGCTTCCTTCTCACGAACTAAAGAATAAGTATTTTATGTTACGATTATCAAGATCTGTGCAAAAGACTTTTTTTAAATTAATTTTTTTCATCAGCGATAACTAACAAAGAATTATTTAAAATTTTACTTTTTTCTGATAACTGAACAAGCATTTTATGTTATCAAAAACTGGTTAAAAGATTTTTGAAGAAAACATCGAAATATTTTTATGCTGAAAATAGACTTAAAAATAGGTCGTTGAAAATGTATTTAAAAATTTGCATCAGTCACATTTTATGTAAAGAAACTGTATCACACACATATCACACATAGGACTATGATGTAGCAACTATATACAAAACGCATTGACACATGAAAAGGTGTAAAAAAAAACTGCGATTCTATGAAGCTATATAATAATAAAATGTAAGATACTGTACAAATTTTATATACGATAATAAATAGAAAACATTTTCTGTGTAAAAATTATAAAAGTGTTATTTATCTCATTGATCTTACCTATCAGGATCTATTATCCTTTCATAAAATTTTGACTGGACTTATCTGCACGGCGCCTTGATGCAGATTCGGTTCTTTGTATGCCACTACGCAGGTCTTGCCAACCAGATTGTTCTCCTTGCGGACGGAACAACTTGCATGGCAAAACTTGGCGAATTCCTTGAATCTCACTTGCAGTTCAGCATCGCCGCCGTTAGGACCAACCAAGAATTCGCATTTCAGCCTCTTCGCTCTTCCTTTTATGCAACATTCCAAGTATCTATAGTCTGTTGTATAAAACTCACTGATGTTTTGAAGTTTTATGCTCAAAGTATGCCTCAGGATACCAGTCACAAACACATCGTCTATCCAAAAATATTCACGGGAAGACTCAGCATACTCGATCAGTTGACTCGCTACCTGCGGACGCGTGATGTACAGCCAGCCAGAGACGAAATTGGGATAAACGCTACTCGCGTACTCCGCCTTACTCACGTACCATTTGTTGGTTGGCTCGCGAACTGGGACCATATTCTTCAGGATATAACCAGTCAGCGAGTTTTCTGCTATCATACCCGAGCGTAACTTCTCTAGTATACCATATATATTTACAACAATATCATCGTCCATCTTCATAATATATTTAACATTCTTGCAATTGTTTGTCGCCCAGCGAAGACCCATTAGGTGCTTGTGTGTCAAGTTTCTGTAAGTGTCCAAAAAGTCTCCCTGAAGGATATCATTGAATCGTTGTGACTCGTCAAATAATGCATTCTGCAGCACGTGTGTCCTCCTTTTGGCGTCATTACTCAACGTACCGAGTAAGAATACTCTTTTGATCCCTAAAGCTTGCAACTCTTCATCTGTATAAGCTCGCCGTAAGGCGCTTCTCACTGAAGGTTCACCAGCATAAGATGTGACAATCCATGTCAGAAAGGTAGCATTGCACAGTAGCGGTTCAATTACGATTCTAAAAGCTCCTGATAATTTGTCAGACATTTCATATGCTGTTTGAAGCTGAATTAAATTTACTTTCAGAGTCTCCGGCCATAAATTTCTCTCCACAAATATAATGAATAACAGAACACATCCTATGCAAGCAAGTAGCAACAAGAATCTGTACTTTGAAAGCATGTCTGCTTCGCATTTATAACGAAAGTTTGACTAATACAAATTATGACGGCAATCATAATTTCTTGAATCGCAGCATCCTTACATTAAACGTTCCAAATCATTTCAATCTTCTAAACTATTTACTCTTGAAATTGATGGCAGTGAGTGGTTTGTTCTTCATTGTCGTCTCCATAGAAAAAAAAAGATAGAAAGAAAGTTAGTATAATTATCAAAGTGATGAAATTATATTGATCTGTGATCAACATGCCAAAATTAAATGATTTCTTCTTGCTTTAAGTGAGGAGTACCTTCTCTTTTGAGCCGTCTTTACTTCCTCTTTTTCTAGATAGTTTTAATTTTTTATTATTATAGAACAAAAGTTCTTTTGGTAAATATTTAGTTTAACCCCCCTCACCTTAAATATTAAATAATAATTAAAAACTCACTCATTCAACGTGTTTAGAACGAAAGATCAGACAAGAACAGTGTCCCTCTGCTTCGCGAAGCAAAATATTAATCAATTGTTAAAGTTAACAACCTAATAGCTTATAAAAACCGTTCTTTTAATTCTTGTACATACATACATACATACATACATACATAAATAATAATAAATATATTAATAAATCATTAATAAAATTCGCGGAACATCCACAAATTGTAGATGTATGTACGTACGTATGTACATACATATGGCATACAAACATTGACAACATCAAAAAGTGATTTATCGACATGGTCAAAAAGTGGATTTAGCACGGCGCGACACATCATACACAGGAGCGATTTATCGACAGTGAACGTGGCCATGTAGTTCTACATACACGTTTGGCGCGGCTGTAGAAATATCGGTCCCCCACGCATCGACATTGGTTAGCCTTCCATAATTTAGAGAGCTAACCAATCAGAGAATGATTCCGTTTTTGTTCCGTTCCGTTAAAATGTTTGCCATGTGGGAAACCCAGCTATGCGGAGAAAAAACGGAACGGAATCACTCTGATTGGTTAGCCTTCTATCCAGTTTCCTTTTTCGTTAAGGTGAAATCACACGGTACGGGAATCAGCATGCGGGACAGAGGATGCATAATTCGAACAGCCAATCAGCGCTCTTCCGCATTTTTCTATCTCGCATGATTGGCTGTTTAAATCACTTCCTCTGTCACATCCTCTGTCCCGCACGCTGATTCCCGTATGTGTGATTTTACCCTTAAGGCTGATTTATGGAGGTCGTAAGGCCGGCTTCACACCTTGGTAGAAAAGCAGAAGCAGAAAAGCAGAAGTCCAATCAGAACTCTCACTCATAGTAAGCAGTAGTGCAGTGGTATATACCAATACATACTGTCTACTATGAGTGAGAGTTCTGATTGGACTTCTGCTTTTCTGCTTCTGCTTTTCTGCCAAGGTGTGAAGTCGGCTTAAAACTGTTAATTTGTATCCAAACTGTAAAATTACGATCAATGCGTGGTTACGCACAACAGAATCGAGTGACGCGATTAGTCAAAATTTCATAGTTTCGGTACAAGTTAACAGTTTACGGCCTTTATAAATTAGCCTTTAAGTCGGATTTATGCAGGCCGTAAACTGTTATCTTAGGTTTGACCAATCACATCTTCCGATTCCGTTGTGCATACCATGCATTGGTCGAAATTTTACGGTTTCGGCATAAATTAACAGTTTACGGTCTTTATAAATCCACCTTTACTGTTCTATTCCGCTGTTTCTCTATCCGTCGGGATGTAACCTTATTGGCACCTGCACACTGGACGCGGAAACGCTTGCCGCGCGGAAGCCAATCAAATCTTGCGCCGTGCGGAAAAAGTTAAACTCCATCCAATTTTGATTAGCTGTCGAGCCAACTTCCGTCGCGCGCGGCAAACGTTTCCGCGTCCAGTGTGCAGGAGCAATATATATATATATATGTATTAGCCCGGATCTACAATAGGTGTAGCAAGCTTTAAGCTTTAAGAAATTGACCAATGACAATCAATTATTCTCCTCATCTTCGTCTGTGATTGGTCAATATTTTAAGGCTTAAAGCTTGCTACACCTATTGTATGTAGATCCGGGCTAATAAGCTTTAAGCCTTAAAATATTGACCAATCACAGACGAAGATGAGGAGAATAATTGATTGTCATTGGTCAATTTCTTAAAGCTTAAAGCTTACTACACCTATTAGTAGATCCAAGCTTATGCGTCATGCGAAAGTCTCTGCTGCGACCTTTAATCTTACATAGTTACGTTATTGGGCACGTTCAGCGGATACAACGGTTGCACAACAGTTGAGTAATTTCTCAATGGGCGCGTTCAGGAGATGTGCAACGGTTGCACAACAGTTGAGTAATTCGTCAATGTAATTGGTCTAGATTTCGGGATCTAACAGTAACAACCAATCATTACTAACTGCTCACTGATCACTGTGTCCGCTGAACGTGCCCAGTAATGGCACATCTTGATTTTGTATGGGCCTGGTTGTGACGAATGCTCAAAAACCTAAAGTCATTCAGTGCTTTTTAAAAAGAGAACCTGTCAATTGGGTGGTGTCTCGTATAGATTGTCTCATTTCAATCGACGCATTTGATATTACATTAAATTAACCCGGTCTTCTCCGATTCTAGAATGGAAGAACTGGGCATTATCTTGCCCGATAAGGTACGTTCACGCTCGAATCATATCATTAGCCGCATCTGCACAATTGGACTGTGCGAGAAATGATGGTAAACTCTTTCACATATACATATACAATATGAATTTGTCTTTGTATTATATTTTCAGGACGTAGGTGAAATTGATTACAAGCCAGCTGCTGGTCATTATACAGGAGCTGGAGATGAGCTGGACGTTGAAGATCTTTACACTAAATATAAGGTATTGTAAATTTATTCATAGTACATTACGTATTATCGTATACGTTCAAAACGTAGAATTTTAAGAAAAACAATTATATTCTTTTTTTATATTTCATTCTATCTATCTATCTAAATGTCATTTTTCTAATTTTGTGGTAGCGACATTTGTGACGTGAAAGTTGTGTATAATACTTTGAATTTGTTTTACAAATACAAGTGTGTAGTGTGCATGTGTGTATGTCGTAAATATTTTTATAAATATTTTTTTAAATAATTTTTTAATATGTGCATATGTATAAACATACAAGTTCCGTTCGAAGTATAGTGCTGTAATTTTGTGAAACGTTGTAGAAACTGCAGAGAATGTTGGAATTTCTCGAGGTACAAGAAGAATACATCAAAGATGAACAGCGCAATTTGAAGAAGGAATATCTGCATGCTCAAGAGGAAGTTAAACGCATCCAAAGTGTGCCTTTGGTCATTGGACAATTCTTAGAAGCCGTCGATCAGAACACTGGTATAGTGGGTTCTACAACTGGCTCAAACTATTACGTACGGATTTTGTCTACCATCGACAGGGAACTCTTGAAGCCTTCCGCTAGCGTGGCGCTTCATAAGCATAGCAATGCTTTGGTGGATGTGCTACCGCCGGAAGCTGACTCTAGCATTTCTATGTTACAAGCAGGTGATGTAATTTTACATTAATTTTTCTCAAGTTACATTAAAGATTTTGGGGAAAAAAAAAACGAGTCAACAGGATTCAACGTTGATCAACATCTAAATAAGGTGGATGAACCTAGTTGGATCTGCTACGTACATAAAATTTCATTTGTTTAATGTTTTTATCATCGCGATTTATACCGGCTCTACGCCATGCTGCGGTTTTTCTTTGCGCCTTCCTCCCGATTCTTTTCTCGGTCGCTTCCAAGCCGAACGTGACCGTGAATGTGTAACGTGGGGCAAAACTGTAAAACTGTAAAACTGGCAGATTGTAAATATAAAAATATGTTTAATGCATTTGCAAACGCGTGCATTACAGATGAGAAACCAGATATCCAGTATAGTGACATAGGTGGAATGGATATGCAGAAGCAAGAGATCAGAGAGGCAGTCGAATTACCTCTCACTCATTTCGAATTGTACAAGCAGATTGGCATTGATCCGCCGCGAGGTGTACTTATGTATGGACCACCTGGTTGCGGGAAAACTATGTTGGCGAAAGCTGTTGCTAGACATACCACTGGTACAAAAGAGAAATCTCATCCAAGTTATCTATGGCACGTGCATTAAAAAAAAGAAGGTATTTCTTCCAACCTCCGTTATATCGTCCTCCATTTTTTTTTTAGCTGCCTTCATTCGCGTGGTGGGCTCGGAATTTGTGCAGAAATATTTGGGTGAGGGACCAAGAATGGTGCGTGACGTATTCCGTTTGGCAAAGGAGAATTCGCCAGCTATAATATTTGTCGACGAGATAGATGCTATCGCTACAAAGAGATTCGACGCTCAAACTGGAGCAGATCGTGAGGTGCAACGTATTCTCTTGGAGTTACTCAATCAGATGGATGGTTTTGATCAGACAACTAATGTCAAAGTTATCATGGCGACAAATAGGTGAGTCCACGTCGAATCCAACTTTGTGAAAACTTTTATTGTATTTTATCAGGCACAAGTATGTGTGTTTGTACTTTTGTAGAGCTGACACATTGGACCCTGCATTGCTTCGTCCTGGTAGATTGGATCGCAAGATTGAATTTCCGTTGCCTGATCGTCGGCAAAAGCGCTTAATCTTCTCCACGATTACCGCAAAAATGAACTTGAGCGAGGAAGTAGATCTTGAGGATTATGTAGCACGGCCAGATAGAATTTCTGGTGCTGATATCAATGCCATTTGTCAAGAGGCGGGAATGCACGCGGTCCGTGAAAATCGTTACATCGTTTTAGCAAAAGATTTTGAGAAAGGTTATAAAAATAATATTAAGAAAGACGAGTCTGAACATGAATTCTACAAGTAAATAATCGAATAATATATTCCGTCTTTACGCTACACACACAAAACATGCGTATAATATATAGACATGTTTCAAGATTAAAATGAATACAATTGCTGTGCCCTTGAGTTTCTATCATCTTTTTTGCTTGGCCTCGAGTCTCATCGTTTGATGAATGTGACAATCGAGTAATAAATCTTTGTAATCACTTTCATTGATTTTCTCTTATCACCTATCTAAGAGGCATATAATTATATTTCACACACAATAAAGATTTGAAACTCGGCCTTTTTTCTTTACTTGTGTGCATATATATTTTTACGCTTTTTATACTTGATGAGAGACATGTACATAGACTTGCAATATTGTGAAGATACTTGTGTGACTAAAGGGAGTCTACAATACTTGAATAGTAAGAAGATATTTTTGCATAAAAGCTCTTTGGTGATGTTTAGCTTTTGTTTTTTCAATTTGGTACGTATATACATATGTTCTTTTCCCTCTTTCTCTCGTGTACTCAAGGATAGTCTTGAATATGTTTATATCATTTCATATCCTTTGAATACGTGTAGAAAAAGTTGTAGAAAAATCCCATTACCAGGGAACGTATTTCGTCAAATCAAATTGTATCATGTACATATATATCCGTTTAATTGTAAGAATGTAAACTCAAAATTCCAAACAATTTTCTTTATTTATATTTTATATGTATATGCACAAATTGTGTAGCATTAAATTAAATATTAATTGGATTTTTTATCATATATAAACACACACACACACACACACACACACACACGATGATGATATGATAACGATCAATGTGAAACTTTTTCGAGATTGTAGTTTGTAGTAAAGCTGAAATAAAGATTGCATCGAGAATCTAAAAGCAGACGGAATACATGTCTGTATAGTGGTTAATATATCGTATGCATGTTGATTTTTACATCGAATTATTATTTCGAAAGTTTCCGAAATGATGATATTGGGCTTTATGTGTTCCTACATGGCTTGTGATACGGTGCAATATTTGATCGTATTTCGACTACTAGCTTTGCGCCAATACATCTTACAAATATTTTCTTTCAACGTAATCTAACCTAACCTCTACATGATTAACAACATTGTGCGATCAAACGTTTGCGATGCGTGGTCGCGTAGGAACGAGGGAACCTTTTAGTTTAGGCCGTTTAGGGAAGATGGGAATTTCTAAAAAAAAAAAAAATAGGATTGCTGAAAACGACAATAGCAAACATGCAAGAAATTGGGAGAGAATCGATCATGTTAACTCTTATAAAAGCTATTTTTGAGGGTGCGGTAGAAAAAATGGAATTGGTAATTATATAAGTAATAAATTATATCGAATCAAGTTAATATTTGGCATATTTGCTTCGTGATACGATTCGTGATTTTACCCTTATCGCACACTAAACACGTTTTTTGTAAAAGGGATTCAGCTTATACTTTTCATTTCGTTGTTAACTTTACAGATTCTTGCGAAACATCGCGACATTCTCTACGCGAGTCCTCGGTGTAAACACATCTCACAATCGATAACATCGGCTTTATTTCTGTGCCACGTTCGTTACTTTTTAGAATATGCTTTACGCAGAATGTATCTTACGCCGGAACAAGAGAGGCGCAAAGAACTGTATTATCGAAAGCTCTGGCATTGTCAGGAGAAATCGATTCAAGACGTTGCCAGTAAGATATAATATAAAGTGATATTTCTTTCACGTGGAAACTAGTACAAGTAATCATTTTGTAATGTCATCCATTACATGTAATAATTTCTCTCTTTTTTCTTCTCTTTGCTTTCTTTCTCCTCTGGGCATATGAGCAGGATCTAGTATGACGCTGGAGAGGCAACGACTTAATCATGGAAAAATGCTCGAGGACACGGTCAAACGACACAGGAAGAATATAGCCGCTATCGACGGCATTGACAAAAGATGCAACGAAGACGTCGCAAATATCAAGTATGTATCCATGCTATTCTCTTCTCTTTTCTATTTTGGTTGTATTGTAATTTACTCTCTCGTCGCTGCCAAGTATATGTTATATTACATTACAATGTTTTATTAAACAAAGACGTTACACGGCGTCTGTCCCGCGCATAACGCACGCTTTATTCCGATCGATAGCACAAGATACGAGAAGAAACAAATTGCTGCATGCAAAGCGTGGGAATACGAGCGAAATGAAATGCAGGTAGCGTTGGGAAATGTTCGCGACGATCTCGATTTCTTAAAGGACGTTAATACCAACGTAGCGCAAACACGTCGTGAGCGAAAGTAAGCGCGCCGAAATTTATGAAAATTAACACGCGCTTTTTTATTTATTCATGTTATACATATACATGTAATGTAATTCGTTATGTAATTCGCGAGATAGATTGACGATTGAATCAAAGTTATTGGCACGAGTGGCCAAGTACGAAACAGAAATTGGCAGTAGATGTAGAACGTTGGAAAAGCTTGACGAGATATATCAATACGATAAGCGGGAGAGCGACGATTTGGAGGTGTGATTTTTCTGCACACGCACACAAATCTGCATAACGTCTGCAGAAAAAAAATAAAAAAAATAGTACAATGTGGCATGTTAACTCCATTGCAGAAAGAGATGAAGCGACAAGAGGACGTATACCTTGGTTTCATTAAACTAAAAGAGAAAACTGGAGTAATACATTTCGACGAATCTTTAGTTACGTTTGAACGAGCACGCTCCGCGAGGATTATTCAACGTTGGTGGCGCAAGTTTTTCTGGGATAGAGAGGGAAGCGGTAAAGAAATTGAAGAAGAAGAAGAAGAAGAAGAAAAGTAACTCGGACTTTTACACCACACTTTACATCGCATCAAAAAGTTGACCGTGTCGCTACAGCAGGCACTGCGATTTCTTTTTATTTCCTATTTTATTGGATTTTATCTCTAAATTTTTATTAAATCTCTCGAAATTGGAATGGAAAATCGAATTGAAAAGAAAAACTCGAAACTCGTACATTATTACGTTTGTTCATTGTTCATCCAATATAATTTATTATTTATATTTCTTGTACACGGTTGACTTTACGTACGACGAGAGAGAGAGAGAGAGAGAGAGAGAGAAAAAGAGAAAGTTTCGACGCGATAAATATATACACAATTAACAGGCTTGTTTAACACTTTGCACACGAGTTAAAACTTTTCCATCTCTCCCCCCATCATTTTGTGAAACAGAGAAAATAGAAAAGAAGAGAAGAATGCTAGAGACTATTCTCTTCACATCTCGCTGTATGAAATGATGGAGCGAGATGGAAGAAAGAAGACAAAAGCGGACAGTTCTCTCGGCACTCACTCGGCGCTGATTTTTTATCTTTGTTGCTCGTTGCATTATATATACTTATGTCGAAGAAAGTAATAAATTTCATTGAAATTTCATTGAAAGCTAACCATTTTATAAACTCAAGTTTTGTAATATAAATTGCAATGTACGTACTTGGTATAAATTCAACAAGTTTTCTTAATTCACAATTGTGATTAAAGTCTTTCTGGTCTTTCTATCTCTCTATCTCACTCACATTCATCAGAGACCAAATATCAAATAATAAACTCTTTCTTACTATACGCGAAACAATTTATTCTTTTGCGTGTATAGCATGTATTGCGCCACGAGATACATTTCGTATAAAAAAAATATACCTCGTGAGGAACCTAACCTGACTTAACCTTTTCCAGTTTTCATGGATTAGTAAGTAGTTTTAAATCTCCAATCGTGACAAGTATTTCCGCTGGAAGAATATATATATATATATAAACAGAATTGTATATTTGTGTATTAATGCAGGATTACAAAAGGATATATATATATATATATATATATATATATATATATATATATATATATACACACTTCATCAATCAATTTACAATTAGATTTAGAGTATGTACGTCACCAAACAAGAAGGAATTTGATTTAATTCTCACGCTTTCGTTATTCAATAAAGCTACACAGTGGGCTTGGAGTGTCAAAAAATTAAAAATATTTTTTGAAATGGGTTTCTAAAAAAATCTATCGCGTACCTCTACAGGCACGTCTTGTGAAAAATTCAGGCACGTCGTATATTCATTCGTATATATATTACGTTCAGTCGATTTCGATCTCACACTTTTTGATAATAATAATATACAAGTTACATATAATCACTGTATTCATCACGACGTAATATCCGTCCGTGTGGTTGCCTTTCTTCCCATATTGTTGGGACTCCTGAAAATATTTTCGCACGTTTTGCACAAGATTTTATACCATTTACACACGCACGCACGCACGCACACTTGGACAATAATACAGATCATAATTATATGTATATAATTAAAGAAATCTTATTTCATAAACATGTACACAGTACTATTATTTATTATAGATGTCTGCGTGCGAAAATTCAGATTAATCGACAAATACATCATACATGACATAGTGCTTTTTACAAAGATCGAGTTTTGTCTAAATTTGACGCTTTGTACCTTCTAAAAGATGTTGTAGAATACACATCGCATCGGAAAAGAATTTAATGCGCGTTCCAACTTGCTCCTCAATCTCGATCTCACCTGCGTATATAATATACACTGCTAAAAAAAAAATATGGCATCAAAAAATTTATGCTAAAAATTACCGAAATTTAACAGATCATAACTCTGCGAGAAATAAACTTTTTTTAAATTAAAGATTAAAATCTCAGCTTTAAAATGGTGTACATATTTTTTTGATTAGGGACATTTATGAAATAGAAACCCTTTAAATTAGAGGGCATGTTTGATATTTTAAAATTAGCCTAATTTGAAAGCGTGCACGGACTTGGATAATTTCTTTTCGAGCATGTTATATACATCAAATGAAAGCCTAATTCTTTTCCTTTAATTTGAGTGGTTGCTGATCGCTGTGCGATTTTTTTCCGCCGAGTTATCAAGGTTTGAAGGAGAAATGGTCATTTTGACTTTGATCGCAGATCTAACTTAAATTGTTGAAAATTAAGAGAACGATCTGCTTTACCATAATAAATGAATAAAGAACGTCTGAAGAAATTAAACATGCATTATTCAAGCTTAAAATTTTAACTTTAACGCAATATCGATAGTTTTTTAGTTTTTAGCAATTTAGACAATTTCAAGAACGATGGACATATGGAATAAAAATGTTTTAGCTGATAAACGTTACTGTTTTTCATTGTGGTATACTTGAACTACAAAACTTTGCTTTAGTGATTTGATTGGATCTTTCTTCATGACAATATATCGAATTAAAGAAGAAACGTAAAATATGTGATTTTTTTACATGACATTTGAACTTAATTTTTTATTAGAATAAGTAAGGTTAAGAAGAAAACAATAACAGCGTTTAAAAGAGCTAACTTTCAGCTTTTTAATGCTTCTTCGCGGAGTACTGTATGTTGATTTGTTTACGAGTAATAAGTGATCAAAGGCAAAATGACCATTTCTTCTTCAAACCTTGATAACTCGGCGAAAAAAAATCGCACAGCGATCAGCAACCACTCAAATTAAAGGAAAAGAATTAGGCTTTCATTTGATGTATATAACATGCTCGAAAAGAAATTATCCAAGTCCGTGCACGCTTTCAAATTAGGCTAATTTTAAAATATCAAACATGCCCTCTAATTTAAAGGGTTTCTATTTCATACATGTCCCTAATCAAAAAAATATGTATACCATTTTAAAGCTGAGATTTTAATCTTTAATTTAAAAAAAGTTTATTTCTCGCAGAGTTATGATCTGTTAAATTTCGATAATTTTTGGCATAAATTTTTTGATGCCATATTCTTTTTGAGCAGTGTAATAAAATAGAATTATACAATTACACAAAGTATACGTACATAGCTAAATTATAATTATTTGAGACGCTGAGAGCGAAAGTATTTTTATCGATAATACAGAATTGTAATAAATAAATAAATAATACACGGAAGTCTGTTTTGAAAGAATTTTGTTCAAACTATTCTTAAATTACAAGTTGTAAACAATATAATTCAAATGGATCATTTTGTTCACGCATTTCGAAATTAAATGTCTAGCATGATTCTAATGTACTTTATTAGAAAATATAATCAACGTGCAAATGAAATGTCTTAAAAAGTTCAACTTCTTTCTTTTGCCGTGATTAAAAGTAATGCGTATCAATTCACTTTATATTACTATTTTTTGGATCATACATTCTATTTACTCAGAGACGTTACATTCCTTAAAAGGAAAAAAAAAAGCTTAAAAGGATACTAGACTTGTTAAATGTCAAATTATTATCATTGGTCTGCTCTTGCTCTGAGGTATAAAAAAAAGTATGAAATTTTTTTACTACACAAAATACATAATGCAAATTTTATGAAAAAATAAGAGAAATAATATATTATATATGTATACAATTTTCAACTCAAGTTGAATGTAAAATCAATTATGTTACACTATCCTTAAATGATACACTTATTGTTAGATGTCATAAATGGTATAAGAGAGTTTACAAGAAATAATTATTATATTGCAACAAGTTTTTATATATTTTATAAAGATTATTCCACACGCAAATACCATTTTTTAATATTATTTAATATTAACAATTAATATACACATTGCAAATGTAGGATCAATATTAATACATAGGGCGCGTTCAGCGGACACAACGGTTGCACAACAGTTGAGTAATTCGTCAATGTAATTGGTCTAGATTTCGGGATCTAACAGTAACAACCAATCATTACTAACTGCTCACTGATCATTGTGTCCGCTGAACGCGCCCATACATAAGCATGTTTTTTTTTTTAAATAAATTTGATTCAACTCTTTCTTACAAGTGCCGTCTCTTTTCCAAATTTAATAACAAATGTATGCCAATCACTACGATGAAAATTAAATTTTTATTAAACAAGAGCGCACTTAATCTTTAGAAAGTTAAGAAAAGTAGGAATTTATTAATTACATTCTAGATAAGTGACACATAACTTCACAATTAGGCCTCCAACGAGTAGCCGATTTGAAATTCATGAAAAAATGATACGCTCAATCTTTTACATTCTGTATAATTATTATATTTAAATGTTACATTATCTCAAGAACTTAACTGGAGACGGGTGATTGGATCAAGATATTAATATAACTATGTGCAAACATTCTAGAGAGAAGAAAAAGATTATCCTGCGTCATATATTTAGCTGAATAATTTTACGTTTTACAATTATATATATATATATATATATATATATATATATATATATATATACGTACATACAGGGTGTCCCATTTTAATTGACCACCCCTCGTAACTTTGCAGGGAGCGATCGTAGAGAAAAATGTTTCATACAAAAGTTTCTTTACTTCGAGGGGGACATAAGATAGTACTATCCATTTGACCTTGGATAATTATTTGATGATCACGTGAAGGTCACCTTCAATTTCTTAAATGGAACTCTCCATTTTTCATTACATATTCTTGTAGCTTATCTTGAGAGCTTTCCAAAACACTATAATAAAATATGTTTTTGTCAAGTACTTTTCGAGATAATTTAAATTTTGTCATGATATTCTTTAACGTAAAATAAAAAATATCTGGTAAAGTATTCACTTTTGGATGACTTTATCCTAATACTTTTGGACGTAGAATAATAAAAGGAATCGATTAATGTAAAAAAGCACGAAGAATTAGGTTTAAAAATTTTATTGAATTTTTAATTGCATTGGTGAATTTTGCAAAATTCCATATCTAAAAATTAGTACTATTAATCGATTCCTTTTATTATTCTACGTCCAAAAGTATTAGGATAAAGTCATCCAAAAGTGAATACTTTACCAGATATTTTTTATTTTACGTTAAAGAATATCATGACAAAATTTAAATTATCTCGAAAAGTACTTGACAAAAACATATTTTATTATAGTGTTTTGGAAAGCTCTCAAGATAAGCTACAAGAATATGTAATGAAAAATGGAGAGTTCCATTTAAGAAATTGAAGGTGACCTTCACGTGATCATCAAATAATTATCCAAGGTCAAATGGATAGTACTATCTTATGTCCCCCTCGAAGTAAAGAAACTTTTGTATGAAACATTTTTCTCTACGATCGCTCCCTGCAAAGTTACGAGGGGTGGTCAATTAAAATGGGACACCCTGTATGTAGACACACGCACGCACGCACACAAATACTTTCGCATGCGTGTATGTGTGTGTTTGTATATAGTATAAGAATTCACATTTTTTTTATCAAGGCTTCATCTTATTTTACTTTTCGCTCATACATGTACTAATCTTTTAAAAATTCTACTACAGGAATACACAAAACACATAAAAAAATTAATAATTTTCAAATTGAAAAATTTCAAGTATAAAGATATACTTCCATACAGAAGAAAATAGTACAGTTTCCTGTATAGTGGAAGATCACTATGTTAAATTACATGGGAGAATATCGCTTATTTGTTACAACAATGACACTACTCAAAAACAAAGTTTTTTTAGAAAATGAGTTTTGAATTATAAAAATTTCGTAACATCATTTTTAAACACTAGTTTTAAGTATCATCAACTTTTTATTCAAACATCTAAGAATTCGTTTTATTTTTCGCAACAATTTGAAAATGATAATTTTTATGTCACGTCGTTGTTGTAGCACGCACACACACACACACACACACACACACACACACACACGCGCGCGCGCGCGCGCGCGCACACATACACACACAAATGAGCGATACATACCTATATCGAGATTGTTTGAATAAATATAACGTAACAACGGTTTATAAAATAATGTAGACTGTATGTACAAAGGAAAGAGAAACTAGAAACATTATGACATTAAACCGATCATCGTCTATCTTATCAAGACAATCAATTTGTATTTTATGTTAATGAGCTATTGTAGAGATCCGGTACTATAAATATGAATTCAGTGTTTATGATGAATTTTTCACGTATTCAGTCTACCATCTGGTTGGTCCGGTGTCACTGGCTGCATTGGCTCCTATGAATGGATTTGTGGCAGCCGCTACATAGAAATATCTTATTAGTGATAAAACGAAGGAGACAGAGAAATTAAAAATAAGAAAACTATTTCTCATTTATTTTACCATTATCAGTATATATACTCTTAAAGAACAAATTTATATTATCATCAAGATTATTAGATAATTAATTATCGTACAAGTAAAAGTAGTTCTATGTATATATGGTAACTCATTATCACTATCAATTCATCAACATAATAGTTTCAAGTTGAATACTTTATATAAACGGAATTTTCTATTAAATCCTAAGAAATATAACTTTATACAGAAAAGAATATATGCATGCATGTGTGTACACACACATATATGTACATATATCTTTATTGATTATTATAATTAATGATATTGTACAAGAAAATTCCACATACACTTGTAATATTTAAATTATTAATTTAAAAATATAATGCGTACACCAATAATACATACATACATACATACATACATGCATGCATAGACTGAGACGTAAAACAAAGGTATTTCAAATGTGTGTCCGTCTGCCTCTGTGTGCACTTTTGTGCATGTCTTTCTATCGCAGGTGCAATATCTAGCGTTTTGAAATAAAAACTTGACTTTTATAGGAGAAAGCGGGGGAAGACGAACAAAAAAATAAAATACTAATATAAGATTACAAGTGCATAATGATTTGCATCTTGATATCTAGCTTTAACTATAAAAAGCAAATAAAAAATATAATAAATTCATAATATTGAGAGGTACAGAGGATCCTATACTTATATATATATATATTTTTTTTTATTAAATTAGTCTGCATTAAGAAGACGTCTCTGATTTTGAAACATCAAAGACACCTCTTTTTATTGATTTCTTGATCAATTTAATCGATTTTTCCTAGCGAATGTGTATATATATATATATATGTGTGTGTGTGTGTGTGTGTGTGTGTGTTTTGTGCGCGCGCGCACACACACACACACACACACACACACACATATATATATATATACACTGGCGATCAAAATTAACGCATAGGTAATTCCTTGCCAAAATTTCGCATGATTTCAAATAAGCGTAACTCCGTCAAAAGTGGTCGTATCATAAAAATTTTTTTTTATTTTGAAGCTTAAAGTCTCTACTTTAAAAAGCAATTAAGACATTTTGACTTTATCTTTCTCCCTTCGAGGCATCTCTGAAGATAAGTAAGAACGTGTTTTATTTCCCAAAATTTGCATAGTTTGACGCACTCCACGTGCTCGAATAAATTTTTTTCGCAAATGTTATTACAACTATCGAAAAATTTGGACTTTTCCGCGTAAATTAAAAAAAAATTGAATGTCGCACGATTTTTTTCACGGAGTTATGTCGTTTTGAAGTTACCCATACATTTTTGTGCAATTACCGTCAGCATGATCATTATCCGGTGCGCACCACGAGGAGATTGGTCGGATTTGGCGCATCGTGTGTGTAAAAACCTTTGCATTTGAAAATGTGTATTCCCGTCTCGTCTTTGAATGATCTCTTGTAGATGATCACGCATATTAATGCAGGCTCTAATAATGTCTTGAGGAATTTCATACTATATTTGTTACAGCGCTGCTTCTAATTGTTGAAAATTAGTTGGCAGTCTCTCTAAATTTTGTAATCTCTTATTCATTTTGTCCCACACATGTTCAATCACAATCACATCAATCACATGTTAAAAATTACAAAAGGGCTACAAAACTTTGGACACATTTTGTGAGACGCGATCATTCAATCGAATCGGGAATACGCATTTTTAAATGTAAAGGTTTCCACGCACACGCATACGACGAGCCAAATCCGATCAGCAGCCTTTTGTTGCGCGCATCAGGTAATGGTAATGCTGCCAATAATTGCACAAAAATGTTACTGTAACTTTAAAACGCCATAACTCCGTGAAAAAAAATCGTACATTTAATTTTTTTTAATTTACGCGGAAAAGTCCAAATTTTTCGATAGTTGTAATAACATTTGCGAAAAAAATTTATTCGAGCACGTGGAGTGCGTCAAACTATGCAAATTTTGGGAAATAAAACACGTTCTTACTTATCTTCAGAGATGCCTCGAAGGGAGAAAAATAAAGTCAAAATGTCTTAATTGCTTTTTAAAGTAGAGACTTTAAGCTTCAAAATAAAAAAAAAATTTTATGATACGACCACTTTTGACGGAGTTACGCTTATTTGAAATCATGCGAAATTTTGGCATGGAATTACCTATGCGTTAATTTTGATCGCCAGTGTATATATATATATATATATATATATATATATATATGTATAATATACATATACATACTATTTTACACTTCAAAAACTATGAATATCTTGAAAAGTTTATCATAAGCGTATCCTTGTTTCTGTCAATACGTAAATTTACGTACTTATGTGTACAATTATGTGGTATTCACGGTAAATTAACTAAAGTGTACATTCGTATATTGTTGTTTACTACATGAATTGTATGAAGAATTGCTATAAGTACAAAGCTTTTTCATAATATATTTAATATATTACATTTAAAAAAAAAAGTTCGCATTTTCTCACTCTGGTAGTATTTTCTTATTTTTAAGAACAGAGATCTCCGCTTGATTTGTGGAAGCACGCATTATCTTTCAAATACAGTTTCAGTAATTTCTATCTGTGGCAAATTACCCGTGGATAATTTTGCCCTGTACGAAAACAGGAACTAAGAAAGGATACCGCTTATCTATAATTGTCGCCGAGTTTTATATACATTTTCAAGCAAGCATCTATATAAAGTAACATATAAGAAACATTAGCAAAATTAAAAAAAAATTGCTTCAACATCATTATCAACGTCTTCTTCAGTGTACTAAAATCGCTATCGACATGAAAAAGTGATAAAATAGATCAATTAACAAAAAGAGTGGGCAAGAAGAAATATATATAGAATGAATGATTTTGGATGAGAGAAACATGGATTGGATGTGATCAATGACAATATGCAAAAGATAAAACTCGTGATATGCAACTTGCTACATTCAAGAACTCGTAATACCAGTGGTATAAATCACACGTTCACCGCCGCTGTTTAGATTCGTGCTTTCGTTAGCCGTTGACGTTGGTGCCGCTGATCCTGGTGCAGGCATGGCAAATATTGGTTGCGGTGTATTAGATGCATTTTGTGATGTACCACTTTGAGGTTGAGCTGTCACAGCATCGTCATCGCTCTCTTCTTCCTATGAAAGTATATTTTAAATATCGAAAATATAATGTCTCTCATTAAATGGATTTATTTGCAGAGAAGGGTAGCTATTTGAAATGTATCTTAATGATTATTTAATTTGAAATATACACGTTTTTGTTGCACAAATAACAAGTATTTATTATGTGTTTTTTTTTAATCCTGTGGGAAATACATAATAACATTTCTCGTTTTGCAGACTGCGAAACTCCTTTTTTTTAAATTATAAAATATCGAACAGAAAATTATATATTTTACTATTAGAATTATATATTACACTATTATACATATTACAGATTAGTGCTAATTACACTGTTCAACAAAAAAAATTATTCTTTTTCGAGCATTAGAACAACAGTTTTCCATAGTTTTTTTTTTGAACGTTGAATATGAAATATGATCTCCGTTACTAAATTGCTCTATCACGTCATAATTTTGAGAAATTTGCAGTCAGATTTAAAAAAGGGCTATTTTAGTAGTGTATTATATATGTATATATATATTCACTATGTGACGCGTTGAAGTTTTATTGCAATTAAAATTAAGTATGTTGTTCAAATACGTAGGACTTTTAGCCCTTGGAAGGAATTTGTTTTCGATTATGGATTATCAAAAGGATATCGATGATTAACATGGGGTCTATTGCGTCAAAGTTGCGACTTACACACTCAATTAAGAATCCATGAAATATTTCTTAATATTATATTATTCAAATTTAAGGGTTTTTCAGGTCGTTGAATATCTGATGTCAAAGTTGAATTATAAATTCAAAAGGGCGGACATAAAAATTAAAAAATTTTGATGCAATAGGATCGTAGTGAGCGTCTAAAAAACTATGGAAAACGGTCTTTTTTTGCGGTTGAATGTGTTATAGTACAAGAGTTAAGTCAACTTGACGCAATCAGCAGTCACGTGAATCTGACAATTTATATCTGAAAGCATTTAAAGATTTTAGGATTCTGTTGGGTTTTTCTCTAATTTTATTCTTATTATACGATATCTTGTATGTTACATCCTCAAATATTATTTCGATTTTTGAGAGTAATTTCATTTCTATATACATCTTCCATTTTTATATTCATACCAAGTCAACCTTAACATTAAAGTTACCTTTTGCAATTTTTATAGTATCTGCTTGAGTAACGCGATGATATTTGTGAGGGGATTGCAATAAGGTGGCGGATTTCATAATTAAAAAGAAAAGATATCAAGTTGTAAATTTAAGCTTTCAAGTAAGCTAGTAAAATTTGATCCTGGAATTGAAGAAACGAAAGTACGGAAGAAACACGAAGGAAAGTAATATGTATTTGTTTGGAACTTTCTTATTTAGAAACATTTGCTTGCATTCTCTCTCTCTCTCTCTCTCTCTCTCTCTCTCTCTCTCTGTTCTTTGATAAGCTCATGTTTTGCGATATCTTTCCTGATTTTTTTTTTCACGAATAATACGTGATACAATTTCTCGATCTCAAATAGTAAAGAATGCATTACTGAAATAAAAATAAATACAAGATATCGCGCGACATTTCATTGAAAGAGTGAGGAAAAACTTTATGGTATATTTCGCAAGAGATCTATATCTTTACGTATTAAAAAGATTGAGTTGTTTAAAACTGTTAACCGTTTTATTGCAAAAGTTTTACGAATCATAAATCACGCGCAAATTTTATATATACATATAAATATATATATAACTTAATAATAATAATAAATCTACCTAAGAAATTGCCATGTACATACTACATAACTACAGATACATCATGCATTTATGCGGAACGGGCGCTATAATAATTCATCTTTTATGTGGCTTATTAAAGAAAAGAAGTAGCGGTACGCGCGAATATTATGTTAAAATAATTAATTTAAAGAAATTACTATTGTGCTTTGCGCAAGATCTGTGCGAAATCGTTCCGACATAATGTTTGAACAACAACAAAAGCAATATTTACGATTGATTATAGCACAAAGAAAAAAAAAAGAAATAACTCAAATCTCGAGCATTATGAAAACTTACCTTGCCAAAACCTCGCGGTTGATTTGTCACAACAGCCTCTGGATTCAGGTTCCGCTATAATACAATAATAACATAAACAAAACCGCTAAACTATGTAAGACTTTCTGTAAACTGAAACATAACTTAACATGCATTTAACAATAATAAGGATTCATGCACTTTCAGTTTGTTGCTGTTTTTCACACACAAGTAACAGATATACAGTGATTTTGTTGAACAAATAGATACTTGTATACGAAAATGAAATGAATTAACTGCACTATCAACAATAATATCGAAGTTGGACATTACTTGTGTATTCTTGTATGGGAAAAATGTTTTTAATTAAAAAGCGCAAGAAATTTCCTTTCACGTTATTTACACGTCTAAGAATGATGTTTTTCTTGTTTCAGTATGTATCAACATCAACACTAATATAAAAACAATTATTATCAGTGTATAAAGCCGGGTTTGCGTCTGAATGTACATATATGTGTATACACAGGTATCGTCAAACAGTAACGGTATAACGAAAAAGAGAATGGTTCTTCGTGAAAAAATGTAGGAAAATATTGAATAAAGGAATTTTAAGTAATTTGAATTTATAATTTATAATTTGAAGCAAAAGAAGTTATGTATATCATTTTTATTTCTTTTTTTTCCCCAATAGGAATAGTAATAGAATGTGGTGTTTTTTAACACCACATTGATAGTTGTGAATGAGACAATTCGTTGGTGTGCAGTCTCTTATCAATATTACAAAAGTATAAATATATATCATTCGTTTCGCTATGCTTCAAGTAACTTTCATAAACGAGCAAATCTTTTACAAGATTTTCACTACAAGGCTTAACATTTTTTCATGAAAAAACTTTTTTTAATCGTACTACTAGTTCAGAAACACACTTTCCGTGCATGCGTGCGTTTGTTGTTGTTGTTGTTGTTGTGTGTGTGTGTGTGTGTGTGTGTGTTAAACATGAAATGAAATTTTCATAGCTAAAACTTTCAATAACTGTGCCAAGCGGATATAAAGTGTTTATATAATGTCTATAACAAGATGTAACAAATAATACTTGCAAATTTGAGATGAATACAAACTTGTATGCACATGTCGGTCATATGTAAGTTGCATGAACTCCTTAAATCGCTTGTTTTTGCAATTAGATATCTACTAAGACATTCTTTCCTCGCTGACATGCTTTCCAACTATGTGCGCAGAAATTTACGTATAAATATAACAGAGAGTTTTTAGATCTTAATATTTTTCTAATTCAACTATATATATATATATATATATATATATATATTTGTGTCTACGTGCGTGTATTGCATTTAATTAACTAGATCAATATTAATGACATTTAATTGTACTGCTGGAGTTTAGATGTGCATTGTTACATAGTACGGTACTTGTAACAAGCCTGTTCAAGTTGATCGAGCGAAAGAATCTGTTATCTCAATCGTCTGCAATCGTTCATTGTAAGTCTTTCTGATACAATACAATAATTAACTAATCTTGTAATTAGTGATTGATGTAACGCGTTCATATATGTAATTATTTATGGATAATATAATATAGTCTATTTCTTGCTTCTTGCCACTTCGCTCAGCGAAACGGGGAAATATTTTGCAAGCAAAAACTTGGACAGATTTAATTTAGGACAGCTCGCTAAACAGACAGTGTCTTCTCTGTTGACCAACTACAGATAAGATTACAGATACTAGGTCCGAGATCTCAATGGCGACACACTGACAAGGTTTTCCCCTTAAAGTGACTATCGATAGAGTATTTTAAAACACGGAAAAAATAGATATTAGTGTTTATTTCCTTAATTATATCCAAACTTTTTTTATCATTCTTTTTAAGATTTTAATATTTATATAAAAAAAAAATTGTGTACTCTAGTGGAGAGATATCTTTCAAAGATTTATGTCTAACAATAAGAAAATTTAAATTTACGCCAAAGAATTCATGGAGTCGACAGAGAAAGAATGGATATCTGAAACGTTATCTATTCATTAGCATTAAATGGAAGATTATTTGACAAGTTATAGCGGTGATGAATGGACTATACAATGCTAAATCTATCGTAAGGACAACAGATATTTTTAGCTTCTCTGTAATGTATATGTAACGTAGAAGTGACCGTTAACTTTTTTTTTCCATGCAGCATAGATAGATATTATGCACACTTTAGCGATATATTATTTGACTGCACAAAAGTCAAGCCTTCATTATTACATGTAACATGCGTTGTGTGAGGGCAAGTTAAACTTTAAATCAAGTCCAAATGAGTAAAATAGTATGTTACAGATAACGTCATCATATCTTTGTCTAATTTCTTGTACTATTATGCAACAAAATAAACAACAGGGGTGTCAAAGAACGACGTGTGTAAAAGGAAGTGGTACTATGGTTGCATATGGGAAAAAAATTGCGAAAAAAGATAAAAACAAACTTTTTTCACAGTTTGTATATAACCATATGAAAAATTATTTCTCATTCATAGAGAGATATATCGTACCATAGATTATACCAACAGTATTTTTGGGATGCTAAATATACATTTGTGTAGGTGAAGAATATATATTTTTGGATATAGTGCGATTCAAGATTAAAATTAATTGGAATATTAAAGATTGATGATGATGATGATGATGATAAATTTGTAAAAAGCCAATGGAAATGGTATGTAAGAAGAGAAATAGAAAGTTCCTCAGTTGGCTTGGTATGACAATCTATAGGTAAAAATTTTCTTATGCCTACACTTCTCTTTTACATTCGTTAATGTAAAAGCGTTAATTTTTTTTTCTATAGCTTATCCGTATCATTCTATTAACCGCTATGTATATTATATATTTGACTGTATCTGCTCAGTTTTAATATTCGTACAAAATCTATTATAAAATATAATAAATAATGATAATTATATAAACGTTCTTACCTGTAAATTATGGTATGCACCGCTATCTTCAGGAGGAGTTGGTTTACATTTACCGCAGCAGAAATAGCAACAACAGCAACAACAGCAACAACAATAACAACCGGTAATTAATCCACAAAGTATGAACAGTGCCTGCAAAAAGACATTATTCCTGTAGGATCACAATTTATAAATGTTTACCAATGTTAATAATATATCTGTTTCAATGAGGCTGGCATAGTATATGTATATATATAGTATAAAAAATATATCTACAATAAAATTATATTAAATGTTGCGTTACTTTACGCATTTATGTTTTGAACATGTTTAGTTAAAAAAATATATAAATCACATCCAAATATAAATCACTTATATGTGTATATATTTACATATATGTGTGAGCGCGTGTACAACAATATTTAAAATATATATTCAATATAAAATATAATTATTCTTATGATATAACAAACATAATGGAGTGGTTGATTTTGAAAGTGACGCATCAGTCAAAGAAATTTATGCTTTTACCTTACACCATCCAGAGGTAACAACAAAATAAGCATTAACGTTTTCTTCTCCAAACTGTTCTGCGACGTATAAACCAAGAGATCCATAGTTATCGTATATATTACGTTTCGTTAGATCTGTCAGTATAGCGTGTGCCCTGTTTATTTCTTTAAACTGCAAGAATTTAATCGTAAGACACTATATTTTTGCAGGAATAAATAATTCTTTTTCTAAATTATCAATATCGTGTAAAGGAATATGAGAAAGAAGAACATTTGCACAATAATAAAATTAAAGGTTTGTGATCTTGTTTTCAAAAGACAGAGTTTAAAGAATTACTTGCTATTCAAGTTATAAAAATTATTTTTTAAAATTATTACTTAAAAACCATACATCTGTTAAAAGTGTATATATATATATAGTCTTGTTATAAATTTATTAAAAGTAAATACATTATTAATTAAAATAACCTTTTCAGCTGCTTCTGGATTGTTAGGATTTTTGTCAGGATGGTACTTTAGGGCCAGCTTTCTATACGTCTTTTTAATTTCTTCCGACGTAGCAGTTTTTGGAACTTCCAAAATCTGATAGAGGGAGTCCCCTGCGGTACTAAAGAATAATTAGACGTAATAAATAAAGACATCAGTCAAGAATCTTTAACAAGTTAAACTGGGTGATGAACAAAATCAATCTAATTGTTAAACAGTTTTACAAAAACATCCATCGTCATTAATATTTCAAAGAGCAAAATCTTAAATTGATTACTTTTCAGATAGGCAAATCATTTGGAAAAAAGCAAAGTACCTTTCTTATAATCGGCAATATATTAGGCAACAAAAAGATAATAGGATCTGCCAGCGAAATATGATTGATAGAATGGCTGGATTCACCAAAGCAAAATTTGTCAGGGTACAATTATTTAAATGATCCATTCTGTTATAAATGGATAAGCAAAGAGACAAGTTCTGCTTGATTTCTAAATGCTAAAAAAAAAAAAGAAAAAAAAACAGATGTGATCAATGCAGTCAACACAGATAACGTTATTAACGGCGACATTTTGCTCCAATCTGTTGGGAAAAACTGCCAGCATACCGCTACATTTTTTTATCATATTGAAATGATATTAACAATACAAATGATCAAATTGCTGTTTGAAATTACGTAGAACTTTTACATTTAGGCGATAATTTTACTGAACATAAATAATAATTGATAAATGAAGAAAAAAAATAACGTTAAGTGAAAAATTATGACATAGAGAACTTGACAAAGTCATGGTTCAAAGATATTGCAAAAATTGTAATAACCTATCAAATGCATGAAATTTACGAAACACCTTTATACTCTTGGACATTTTTTTGCTACTTGACATGAAGATACTCTTGACGATTAGCGTGAATATCTAAACTATTACATATATGTATATATATATATATATATATACATATATATATATATATATATATGTATACATGTGTGTGTATATGCGTTATCTCTTTATATCTATAAAATCTCTATACCTTGTACAAGTAGATAGGTGACGAGGAAAAACCGGTAAAGAGATAAAAGAAAGGGAAGCAGAGAGAAGTCGTGAGAATCATTTTGATCGGTATCGTTGGTTAATTTGTTTCCAAAAGAAATGCAGATGCAATCAGTTTAACAGGGCAATTATGGCAATTGAAAGCAGGAAGATGTGCAAAAAGGCAAATGACAGCGCGCACACACAGTCACAGAATTGGGCGTCTTCAATGTCGCGATATAAGTATCTTCTACTTACGACATTTTTCTCCTGTCCATGGCGAGCCAAATACCGTGGATCAGTCACGTTCACGTGTAAATTATCCAAACGATAAAATTTGTCCCCGATCGATTTTTCTCAATGATACTATGCGAACATTTTCTTCGATGTATTGTACGGAAATGCGCGCATTCTTTCAGTACAAGTGTTCCGCAGCACCTGCAGCACCATTGGAAAGGCTCGATTCAATATTTTAGTTCTGCTGGTCAACGCATATGCGTCAAAGTGGCGCTAGGAAATTACGGGTGCGTTCCGAAGAAGCTGTCGCCAACTATATTACTAGTTATCAACTAGTTGGCTAACCTCTAGTCTCTCAAGCCCATTCTACAATAGTCGCAAGTTGGCAGTTGCTTTTTGCGACAACCAATAACCGTCAAAAGCTCCATATGTAAAGGCCGCGACACAGACTTTTGCATAACGCATAATACATAAAGCATAAGGAAATTGATCAATCAGAGTTATTTATTTCCTACCTGGAGAGAAAAATTTGATTGGTTGATCTCCTTATGTGTATCCAAGAACTATTGCAATGTTTAATTTATATTATGATTTTTTACATAGATTGAAAAAGTGATAAATGGCGCGCGCATAGTGCGCGCCTGTTTTGTTCTACTTCGAGTAAAAAAAATTCATTAAAAAATATATGCTCCGTAATAACTGCTCGATCAAGACGTGTCAAAATGCATCTGCAAGGGCTGATGATGCCCTACAAAATGCTGTAAGGCGCATGTTTCTATCACTTCTCATTTAAGCGTTATTAATATTTAAATATATCACGTATGACGGGTTGACGGATTGACAGGCTTACAGGCGTTTATTACATTTATTTGTCTATAACATTGTTATCAGCTCTATCTCGAGAACATGATTGTAGTCCTTGAAAGAACACGAGATACCCGACCAAATGCCATAGACAGCATTCTTCTCTCACGAGTCGTTCAAAAGTTAATAACTTAATTAATAATTCAAGCAATTACAATCGTAACTTTTACAAAGATGATCGGATCAAGACGATCCATAATGCTTCGAGAATTAATAATAAGAACATATTATAAATGAAGAAACCGCGCGGCGTGTGTAACAAAGAAAAAAGTGAAAACGTTATGCCGAAAGTTGTAATTTAATTTCCCAACGATAAAAAAAAATTACAAAATAATATAATTTTCATAAAATAATCAATAAATTATTTGTAAATAGAAACTGTCGACGAAAAGAACAGCGAGACTCGCGTATCAAGGACCAATGTAAAAACTGCACGTATATCGTATTGACAGAATCTTTCAGCGATTGCCGAAAAATCAACTTTTCTGCTTAATTTTTAAGAGAATATTATGTTTAAATTTAAATAAAATTGTATTATAAAACGAAATTCGAGAATTATTAATAAATAATTTTAAACAAAGAAACCGGATGCGAGTGTAACAAAGAAAATAGTGAAGACAATATGACAACGGTTTTAATTTAAATTCGCAATGATAGTAAAAGAATTAGATTAATCAATAAAATAATTTTCATAAATTATTAGTGAATAGAAACTGTCGACGAAAAGTATATTCCTATGCCTTATATAAAGTATATTCCTATTATTCCTATGCATGTCTTTTGATATTTGATTTTTGCCTTCAATTATTCAATCAATAGATATTTAATATTTAAGTCTGTTTGAATTTTAAAATCTTACAAGATTTCAGTTTAGTTCGGTATGAGCCAGATCGGTTTCTATCTATAATAAATTTTAAAATATTTGTACGAAAGTACTTTATTTTACAAATAATTTATTTTATTAAGAAAATAATTTTATTTAAAAATTACTTTGGCAGAATAAGTGCATTAAATTTAGAATTTAAATTATATAGACTATATATAGGGTTTGTTATATTTGCGCTAGTTATTTTGAAAACTGACCACGGGGTGTTGTAGAGGGGGTCGTGGGCTACCACCCCCAACAACAAACCATTTGTCGACCTTGCACCCACCCCTCTAGTTATATCGACCCAAAGTACAAAGTGACTCTGGAGGATCGGGACCTGGGGCGATCGACGGGGCCTAGGACGGAAATCAGAAAAGGTCATGTGACCCACCCCTCTGGGAGGGGTAGTTTCCGAGAAAATAATTATAAACTGAAAATTTTTGAAAATTTTTTTATCATTCCAAAAGTTAGTCTTTTTTACGATTCAAATTCTAGTGGAGGTCCCGTGTCGATATCATCCCCCTGTGCCGAGAAAATGGCCGTCAAAGGCCCCTTTGATCCTGCTCCTCGGGGGTGAGTGGGAGAGGGTTGGTGTCTGAGGGAAAGCTGTTTCTCTCGAGAAGATCGTTCATCTCCCGTTCGTCCTGCCCCTCTATCGCTTTCCGTTCGGGCTCGGTATACTTGGAGTGAGGGGGTGGAAAAAATCGATTTTTGAACATGGTCTCAAAAGTTGGTCTTTCACGATTCGAATTCGGGAAAATCGGAAAAAAAATTGAGGTTTTGTAATTTCTAACAATTCCCTTGAGTTTCCGGCAATTCCCTTCAAATTCCTTTCAATTTCTCGCAATTTCAATTTCTCGCAATTTTTCTCAATTTTTCGCAATACCTTTCAAGTTCATGAAATTTCCCTCATTTACTCGCATTTTCTCGCAATTTCTCGCAGTTTTTATCTATTTCTCTTAATTTCTTTCAGTTTTTTTCAATTTCTTACAGTTTCTTTCAGTTTCTTTCAATTGCTCCCAATTTCTCTTAATTTTTTTTCAATTACTGGCAATATTTCTCAATTTCTCGGAATTTTTTTTCAATATCATCCAATATCTCTCAATTTCTCGCAATTTCTTTCAATTTCTCTTAAGGGGATGCTGGATACCGACATTACAGTTCATTTTCTTTTACAAGACGAATCTTCGAATTGGCTTTACAGATTAAAAAAGCCTTTTAAAGATGTAAAGTACGTACAAAAAGAAATCCTGCTCTGCTCAAATTAAGACCGAAAAAGGCGTAAAATCACATAATTATATTAATTAACGATTGTGAACTGTACCTTTTGCACACTTGAGCTGTCACACACAGAAACATTCACTCATATAAAGGTTATATGAGCTGAGCAGCATAAATCGAGAGCACAGCAGGACTCGGACAGGAATAACGAACACTGTGGTAGCGATAAGAATACGAACTAATCTCTAATAGAAAAGATCCATCTTGTAAAACATTTTATTCATGTGAACCTACGCAGTGTACATGCGGAACGGTAAGCAGACCAGTGATTACATATATATATATATATATATATATATATATATATATATAGTGCGCAACAGTAGTTCCGGAATTTTTTAGAAGATGGCATTGGCGTGTCGGTGTGACACTTCCTTGTGTTAGTAACTTAGCACACGGAAGATTCACACATACACACTACTACACACAAGCTGAGTGCGCGAGGATACGCGCGCAGTCAAAACACGCGACGTAAACGGAAAGAAGTTGGCTGTCAAAGCTGTCAAAGCGCGCGAATTACGAATGCCTGTTCGCTCCGTGTATTTTGGAGTGTAATCGTGTATCCGTATCGTGTCTCATGACAAACGACAAGTGAGACGGACATTTGTAATAATTAGTGATAGTCGTGATAATTAGAGCAGCCCCGAGGGCAGCCCCGAGCGCGTCAGCCACCACGCGAGAAAGCAGCAGCGCTAGCAGATGAAGTCGATCATGAAGTCGAGCAGCGTGGAGGATCGGGGGCTGATGAACGGGTCGGACGAGAAGTCGACGCGGTGCAGCCGCAACGACTCGGACTCGAGCGAGGGCCGGTTCTCGAAGAACTCCGAATCCGAGAGCCGGTCCTCGATACCGCGCTCCAGCTCGGTTCTCCATGCGGGCCAACTACGACTCGTCGGATTTCTCGCGCGCGCCAACTCAACGTCGAACGAGCGCTTTCACTCGGACTTCTCGATCGCGGTAGCGAGTCTTTAGAATCTTGAAACAATATAATTTCAAAGATTTCCAGTCCCGATTTCTAATGGTATGTACAATTAAAATCAGAAGCGTCTATTTTGACAGTACTGAGTATATAAAATTGATATATATGTAAAACTGCATGATTATATATAAAATCAGAAGCGTCTATTTTGACGGTACTGAGTATATAAAATTTATATATATATATATATATATATAAAACTGCATGATTATATACAGGGTGTCACAAAAGTATGGAAACAGCCAGATAACTTTCAAAAAATGCGTTTTGGGGAAAAATGTTTCAGAGAAAAGGTTTAGGATTTTTCCCTGGCTATTTAATTGTGACCTTGTATTTGACCTAGATCTTGACCTTCAAGGTCATTTCAAGGTCAAAGTTGTTTTTTTATATTGGAACCCCCATTTTTTATTGCGGATTTGAAAAGAGCGGGAAATTTCACGTTCAAATATGACCTTGACCATGTCCTTGGCCACGACCTTGACCATGATCCTCAAGGTCCCCCGGCCAGTTAAGGCGAGGCTAGCGATCCCGGCCAATGAAGGCAAGGAGATAGCCCGGCCAATGAAGGCCCGTAAATTGGTTGATTCTCTCAAATTCATCATCACCATTTTTGATCCGCCATCTTGAATTTAGGTATTTTCAAAAACTTATTTCAGTTTCGTAATCGGCAACCCCAATAACGCACGCATACTAAATTAGGCGTAAATTGACGACCGTACACGGGTGTTTTTGTTGTCTAAAGGTTAATATGCCTTTTAGGGATAACTGAAAAACAGTTATTTTCGTTGCATTCGCACCTCTGACAGTCCTTTCCAGGATAGTTAGTGGAGTTTCCTTTTCTTTACGCGGTTGCTGTTTTCCAATAGTCCTTTTTAGGATAGTTGAAAAGCAGTCACTTTCGTCGTATTTGCATCTCTGACAGTCCTTTCCAGGATAGTTAGTGGAGTTTTCTTTACATTGCTCGGTTGCTGTTTTTTAATAATTCTTTCTGGGAATCTTTGAAGTCTGTTATTTCAATCATCTTTTTTTTCCACCATGGCTTCTTTAACAGACCAAGAGAGAGTTTCTTTATTAATAATGAGAGGTTGGGGTGATAAATGTAGGTCGTAAGACGAAGTAGTATTCAATGAAACGTTCCGAGTGGGCTTAGCAGGCATTAGCAAGTCAACTGTCTCTAAAACTATCAGGCGTTTTGAAGAAACTGGGACTAATAAGAATCGTCCCAAATCTGGAAGGCCAAAAACAGAAACCACAGAAGAGAGGCAAATGGAAGTGGCCCAATTGTTCGTCGAAGAGCCGCATTCAACTATTAGGAAAGCCTCTCAACAGCTTGAAATGAATCGAATGTCAATTTTTAGGAATTTGAAGATCATCAAATTTCACCCTTACAAAATACACCTTCATCAAGAAATAAATGAAGATGATCCTGACCGGCGAGTTGAATTTTGTGAGAACATGATGGAAAGAATTGTTCAAAATCCTAATTTCCAATCACTCATCGTTTTTTCAGACGAATCGACATTTCAATTTAACGGTGAAGTCAATCGCCACAATTGCAGATACTGGAGCAATGAAAATCCTCATTGGCTACAAGAAAATTACACACAACACCCGGAAAAATTGAATGTTTGGGCCGGTTTTTTTTTGGGATCAAATAGTTGGGCCGTTTTTCATTGACGGGAATTTGGATGGAGCAAGATATCTACAATTACTGCAGGAACAAATAGTCCCGGCAATTCAGGAGATAGCTGGCGATGATTTTAATGAGGTTTGGTACCAGCAAGATGGTGCACCTGCTCATTATCGTGTGATTGTGAGAGACTACCTAAATGTAGTATTTCATAATCGTTGGATAGGTCGAAGAGGAACTATTGAGTGGCCAGCCAGGTCACCTGACCTGACTCCACTTGATTATTTCCTTTGGGGCTACATTAAAAATAAAGTGTACGCTACTAAACCACGAGATTTAGAAGATCTAAGACAAAGAATAGTTAATGTTTGCACGAATATTGCACCTGATATGATAAGGAGTGCGATTGAAAATTTTTATATCCGTTTAGGAATCTGCCAGGATGTTGAAGGAAAACATTTTGAACATAAGTTGTAAGCTGCTTGCCTTAACTGACCGGGCTATCTCCTTGCCTTGACTGGCCGGGATCGTTAGCCTTGCCTTAACTGACCGGGCTATCTCCTTGCCTTGACTGGCCGGGATCGTTAGCCTTGCCTTCATTGGCCGGGCTATCTCCTTGCCTTGACTGGCCGGGATCGTTAGCCTTGCCTTCATTGGGCGGGCTATCTCCTTGCCTTCATTGGCCGGGATCGCTAGCCTCGCCGTAACTGGCCAGGGGACCTTGAGGATCATGGTCAAGGTCGTGGCCAAGGACATGGTCAAGGTCATATTTGAACGTGAAATTTCCTGCTCTTTCCAAATCCGCAATAAAAAATGGGGGTTCCAATTTAAAAAAACAACTTTGACCTTGAAATGACCTTGAAGGTCAAGATCTAGGTCAAATACAAGGTCACAATTGAATAGCCAGGGAAAAATCCTAAACCTTTTGTCTGAAACATTTTTTCCCAAAACGCATTTTTCGAAAGTTATCTGGCTGTTTCCATACTTTTGTGACACCCTGTATATATATTACATATAAAAATCAGAAGCGTCTATTTTGACGGTACTGAGTATGTAAAATTAAAATATAAAACTGCATGATTATATATTTGCTAATAACTGCATGATAATATATAACTGCATGATATATATATATATATATATATATATATATATATATATATATATTATGTATAAAAGTCAGAGGTGTCTGTGATGTGACGGTACTGATGTTAATAAAAATCAGAAGCATCTCGTTTTTAGGATGGTACTGGTTATTACAAATATTTATAAATTTGATTCGGAGAGACGAGAAAAATTTATTTGTTGCGTTCTCACGGGAATGAATGTTGGAGGGGCCCATTCACTGTTCCCAATATTCAAAATCATAGAATAATATGATTTTATATAATACTATAATTTTAGTCACACTTCAAGACAAAATTGGTATTATACAAGTCATATAGTACAAATTATTGAATATATTTCTTTGATAAAATATAATAAAGTCGTTATATTATTATATGTATTAAAATCATACGCGACTTTCATATTTATTAAAATATTATCAGGATGAGGGGCCCACAATTTGTAGGGCGGCCCTGCAGTGCCTGGTAAAAGGAAATTCGGACGCTCTAGCCGTCTCAGAACATCGAGATTCTTGGTAACAATGAGAGGAAAAGGACGAAAGATCATATATCCGTCCTGCTCGTATCGTAAACAATCGAGGCGGCAACATTGCACGCACAAGCGCGCAATGTATACATGCTTGAGCTAGGATCGATAATATAGGAAATTTTTATATCATATTCTAGATTATCGACCCCGATCAAGTTTGGCCGTCACTCCAGCATCACCTTAATTTCTCTCAATTTTTCTCATGTTACGTCCAGACCTCCGGAATATGGAAAAGGAGGGAAGCGAAGGAAAGGTTTCCCGAGAGAGAGGGGATGGAGGGGATGGAAGGACGGAACGGACTCCTTGTAATCTCGCCCGTTTGTGCGGGCGAGTCGAGCACACGTTTTCAAGCCTCCGGATTTGGGTCAACGTCTGGGACAGACGCTATGACGCCAAAGTCAGAGGAATGTGCTCGTGGTCCCTATTTTGGGTCAGAGAATTGAATCTCTTTTACCCGGGGATGGGACCTCGTGCGATTCCCAGGCGAGGGAGCGGGAGAAGTAACGGGTGGTTAAAATGAAATTAGAGAAATTATATTTAACTTACATTTATTTCAAATGAAAAAAAAAGAAAAGGGGAATTATAAATTTAAGTATAAGATTGAACTATAAACTTAACATAAGAGAGAAGAAAAGAAAAAAATGATTATAAAATTAAACTAAAATATACATAGTTGATTAAGGGGATGCTGGATACCGACGGAACAGTTCATTTTGTTTAACAAGACGAATCTTCGAATTGGCTTTACAGATTAAAAAATCCTTTTACAGGTGTAAAATACGCACGAAAACAAATCCTGCTCTGCTCAATTAAAGATCGAAAAAAGGCTTAAAATTATTAATTAGCTGTCAACTCATAGAAACATTCACTCATATAAAAGTTATATGAGATTAGGCACATAAATCGAGAGCACAGCAGGACTCGGACAAGAATAATAAACAGTATGGTAGCAATAAAAGTATGAACAAATCTTTAATAAGAAAGATCCATCCTGTTAAACATTTTATTCATTATAGGTTAAGGTTAAGGTAAAGAAGAGCGAATATTTTAAATTTTTTTTCGTTTTTTATATGAAGTCGATACTCGTGTGGTTCATTTTTGCATGTACTTTAATCCTGGAAAAGGATTTTGTATTCTGTAAAGCCAATTTGATAATTTATAATATTATATCTTAGAATTCCACCTACATTATCGACCTCGATCAAGTTCGAGCGTCAGTCCAGGATCCCCTTAATAGGTAGTTTATTAAGACTAATATAAAAGTGATATTCGTGTTTGCGAGCGAAGATTTATACATTATTTCGTATGTGTGTGTGTGTGTGTGTGTGTGTGTGTGTGTGTGTGTGTGTGGAGGGATTTAGATCTTCCGAGCGATCTTCCAAGGGGCCTCCTCCGTTTCGTCGGGTTCTTCGATGACGCCGCGCTCTTCGCGTTCGTCAGGTTCTTCGTCCTCGTCGGAAGGAGGAGAAGGGGAGTAGGAAGGGGCCCACTCGTCGTCCGAAAAATCGAACGGGTGATGATTCGGGGAACCCGAAGGAGGAGTCGGCGGAGGGGTAGGCGGGAGCACGGTCCAGAAGGGACTGTGGCGACCGAAAGGGTTGAAATCAAAACGCGGGAATAACCCGGTGGCTTCAAGACCGTCGATCTCGTTTAACAAGAAGTTTAAGTCGCGGTCGAATTCCCCGTCGATCTCGCGGTTTTCCTCGCGATTATTCACTAGATAGGAGAGAAAACAAACCGAGGTTCCGATATTGCGTCTGACACGTACGCGGATTCTGAGTTCTCACAAAAGAAAGGCTTGGACTTACTATTGCTGATGTTAGGTAGACGTTAGCGTTGGTCGGCGGGGCCCTTGAAAGGTCGGTTTAGGTCGGGCGGTGCACGGACTGGTGGACGTGGGCCAACACTCGGCGGTTTTGCTGCACTCGCGAATACCAAGTATAACGCCCGCACAACCGATTTTGAACTAGAGACTGGGCTGCTTATTAGACGGAGTTGGCAAAAACTGCCGATTGGACTGGGTATTAAATGAAAGAAAAACTGACTGACTGACACTGTTGATAAGGCACCGTATTAGACAAAAAACTGACGAAGACTTGGTAGAAAAAAACTGACTGCGGCCCTCGGGAGCGCGGGTTTTTATATGAAAAATTTAAAGGGTGGGTGTGTTTAAACGACGAACTTGAGTTTTTGATTCGTCGAGCGCTTTTTGATTTCTTAATGCTAATTGGAGAATCGGCCATATAATTCGGCTCCGAGTTTCTCATAGGCTGTTTAATCGTAAATGTCTTTGTGATTTACGATTAAACTAAGTCGCGTTTTTCTTAAAAATTTAAACTAAGCGTGGGACGATTTCTCCGTGGTTCAAGTGGTTTTCTTGCGACAGGTTGGCGCTATTAGAGCAATTACTGTCGCGTGAACTCATAATTTTTCACGCGTCGGCTCTGTACCTCACTCGGTTTTCGGAGAAATCGTGGTTAATTATGGCTATTTTCCATTACGGAGGACCGGCGTCTGTCAACAGCGCACGTGCACGTCGTCCCTTCTGTTGCTTTTAACTCTTTTACTTTAATTTTATGGTTTTTAATATTTTTTAAGAGAGATGAATGGGTACACGTGTGGGTCGCTTATTGTCAGTCGCCCCCCTCTTTTGGATCTTAAAGGGTAAAGTTCATTTCCCCCTCTTTATCCGAATGGGAGAAATCGTGGAGTCTACTGGACGTAACACTGCAATTATGTAAAAATTGTAATAGTAATATTTCTAATTCAACTGTATTTAATATTGTTTTAACTTTATCATAAAATGCTATGTCAACATAACAACTGTTATGCTTAACATAAATGCCTTAACATGAATTTAATAGCTTTAACACCTATAATGCTGTTAAATATAAAATCAAAATATGATACTGTAATAATAAATTTTATTTAAAAATGCTACTTATATTATAAAAGTTAGTATATGTAAGGATTAGACGAAAATAATTACAAAAAAATAAATGCATTTATTTAATAATATTTTATTTTTATTATATTTTTTCTTTATTTATTTTTTTTTAATTTTTTATACATATTATTTTCGATGATTTCTTTACTAACTTACTTAAATATCTTATTACAATAAAAGTTGAACCACCAAGTTAAACTAACCAGCTAACACGCATCTAAACGCATCTAAGATTATAGAAATAATCTCAACCAAAGCGGCTAACAATAGATATCTAACTTAGCCTCCATGTTACTTTTTGCATTTGGGGCAACTCTCTGATTGGTCAACACTGCGCATCTTGGGAATGAAACATCTTGTCTTCTTACACCATGACACCACTGTCGTGCAGTCGTGTTACGACAGTGGCAGCGTGCGTATCACGACGGTACGATGGACGAGATAGCGAATCTCAGGCGTAGGCGAGAGGACGGAATGCGTCAATTACGAACGTATCGCCACCATAAGATCCAGTGCCGGCAGACCAAAGGGGTGGTGAATCAATTGGAGATGTACTTGAAAAAATTACCACCGTACGTGAAGCTAGAAAATGACACGGCGGAATCTGAGGCCAATAAGTTGGTGTTCGCGGAAATAGCGGCAATCGAGAAAGAGCACGGGAATGACGTACATCTGATTCACGACGTGGTCGTGAAGGACAACGTGACGGGCCAAGAACATGCCCAGGTCGACCTGTATTTGATCGTGCGGCGCAAAATGGCGACGGTGGTGAGTCGCGACAGGCCGTTCCGCGTGATGATCGACGTGACAGGCGACCAGGTGACGGCGTTGGCACAGCTCGATATCGGGCAGGATCAATCGGCCACCGTGGCGAATGTGAACGGACACGCTAGTGGTAACCACACCGACGCTCCCAGTGACATCGGGCGTGGATCCACAGGCAGAAACCCACACAACGGGGAGAAAGGTCACAATTCTGCAGCGAGAGGCGACGCCCAGGGTGGAATCGTCGACAATTCTCGTGGGTTGGGACGACGACAACGCTAGCGACGACGTATTCACTAATACAGTGACACCGGCGGCGCACAGTGGGTCCAAATCAATTTTAGCTGCCCTAAAATGAAAAAAATAATATTAAAAATTATTATCAAACATATTTTTCCTGTTTCATAATAAACAAATGTACAGAAAAATAAAAGTTTTAATGAAATGTACCATTGTTCAATAGAAATATCCACGCTCAGCTCAAACTCAGCTTATTACATGCATAGCATCACATAAACAACTCGAATATGTAATCAAGAGGCACGGTAGCTCGTGCGCCAAGTTACGCGCAGCGGGGCGCCGGGACACGGCCATGCCTCTATTACGCGAGACGTCGTATTGAGAAAAATCCTTCGATTATTGGATTTCATTAACGACTGAACTGATTTAATTCTAAGTAGGCTTAATCGAAAACTTGGAGTCGAATCATATAATGAAAGTGTTTTTATTTTTATTCTACGTCAAGTACGAGCGGAGATATCGCGATCTAAAGTTCAAAAGAGTCTAAAATGGGTAATTTTCATTTAAGAAATGTCGTCGTCGTCGTCGTCGTCGTCGTCTCCTCCTTCGCCCCGGCTAGTGGTGGGAAAATGTCCAGGTTCGCTTTTTTCACATAAGAGCGCCACTATTACGCGGCGTCTGCACTGACTGAGCTGCACTGCTGCACTAGTGTAACTCAGTGCAGTTATAACGAGAACCGACCCATAACCTCAATGTGTCATCAAGAAACATTAACTGTGTAGGTTAATTGCGTAAGTGTGCGTGTCGTATACGTATTATCAAAAGGCACGGTAGTGTCTCGCGCGTTATATATTATTACGTATTTGCACGTAGCCGTGTCCGACCATGACGTGCCATCACGTGATCTTTTGACTTTTGACGCTGAAAATGATCGTGGAGCATCAATGTGAAAATATTTATTAAATTTATTAATTAAAAATATTAATATTATTTATTACTATTTTTATATATACTCTTAAATTTAATTTGTCATCTACGTATCATATTACAGTATTATAAACTAAATTATTAATATATTAGAATTAATAAAACTTTAATAGGACATGATAATTAATCGACAGATACACGTCTAACAGTTTATATATCTGATCATTAATACATGTTCGTATTCGCAGGTTCATTATATGTGTATGAGTCATTGCCTCATTTGCTCCTGTTGCGACCGTTATCTTTATAAGTCATTTATACAGGTGGTACACTGAAGATAAACATTTTCATTGAAACATCATTGAATCAACGGAGGAAAAGATAAGTTTGTAATTTTTACTCTTTGGTCAGTAATCATATGTAGTTTCATCTTTTATATATATATACAGGGTGAATTTTAAGACTTCTGCCACCGGTCGTGGGGAGATAGAAGGGACTGAGATAAACAGAAAAGTCCCATACTGTTTTGTAAAATTCGCAATATTAACCGAAAAATTAATTTTTTAAGTTGTGCGAATGAGAGCGCGCCGTGAGGAGCGCGCGAGCCCGCCCGGCGATAGCACCAGTGCTCCCAGATTTGAGACTCTGCCACATAGCCGTGGCTGTGGAGGGGATAAGATCGCGTCACGTGACGCACACAATCCAAATGCCCCGTGTACATGTGCGCTCGACGCTCGGCCAGCCTCGGATACTACAGAGAGCAGACATACTATGCTCTTCCTCTTTCTCTCTTGAACCGGCGCGTCATCAGCCTCACAAACGAAATACGTATATTAGCGGCTTGACTCTCGCCGCTCGCGTGCCTCTTTCTACACTAGATACACTATCACATCGCTTAATGAGCGATTAAAATTTAACAATTCAGTAATTAATATTATTAATTAAATTATAATTTCTAATGTATATAAAAAATATTTACTTAAAATTAAAGAAGTAAAGGATAGAAAAAGAAAATAAAATCCACTCTTGGCCAACGTGTACGTCTTTTTTTTACAAAATCATCTGTTAGTAATTTAAAAAGATGATTTATAATAAATAATAAAATTACAAAATTTTCGATTTTTGTAAAATCAAGAAAAATATCGAGCAAA
>OV788324.1:20604634-20622273 GCA_928718305.1 Tetramorium bicarinatum
TGACGCGTGGGCTTCGCCCTCCCCCTGTATCCCTGCGTAATATTTATAACATAACTAGAGAGCTCCGCATTAACAACGTGGAAACGAACAGCTTGGATGTAGGTTTTCTTTTAAAAAGGAAACCTACGTTCACGCTGTTCGTTTCCACGTTGTTAGTGCGGAGCTCTCTAGTTATGTTATAAATTTTACGTGGAGATGCAGGGGGAGGGCGAAGCCCACGCGTCATTATTCAATATCACTACTTCCACATAGGTTTGTTATTATTCAATCTCACTACTTCCACATAGGTTTGCAACTTATATTGCGCGCTTTCTGTGTCACGACGCATTCACGGCGCATGCCAGCGCATGCTCACTTTGTTACATAGCGTCGATATGACAGGTATCCTAACCCTAAAACAGGGCAACTTTAACAATTAATATCTCGCTTCGCAGGCGAGAGCGACACTTTTTACTGCCAGATTCGTTCGTTTTGAGCAAAAACGCGTCGAATGAGCCTAATTTCATCGATTTCTGAGGTGAGGGAGCTAAACTGAATAATTACCAAAAATATTACCTACTGTATGATTACCTCTCATTTTATGCACAATTGTATGTTTATTGATGCGGTTATTAATTATAACAACTATAACTATAATAACTATATAAATTCCTATACATATTATATGCTTATCTTATAGATGCGAAAATACATTTTAACATACGTACACACATATAAATCTGTTTTATGAACATTTGGAAGCGAAACATTGCAATCTCTGTTTGCTTTATCTTAAATTAGGTCTTTTCTCGAAACTTCAATTTTGTTTCATTAATCGTTAAAGTACGCACTGCAATGCAGAAATAAATTCTGCGATGACTAGAATTTTTTATAATTCTTAGCTTTTTGTACACGTTTCTCGTTTCTGCCGCAATAACGCCATGCTTATTTCTTGTGGCAAGATTTTCAGTTTGTAGCGCTGCAGCAATTCGTATTTTGCAGGACGATTCGTTTGCATTTTCGGCGTAGAATCAACGTCGGGTATATGCAATATTAAAATTGCTCAGGTTAGAGAAGGAGGATGAGAATTTAAAGTGAAAAGCAGCTAGCCTGCTTGTGTTCGGCTCATATTCCAGCCAGACATCGTCCACACAATCCTATGCAAAGAAGCGACACTTTTTTCGATAAGGACTGTCACGTATATGGCTCGTATTCGTTTGCGTACCCAGGTTTTTAATCTCAGTATAAAATGAGATGTTATATTTTAGATAAGCTTCTCGTACTTTTTTTTCTCGTACTATAAAATTGAATATCAAGTAGCCTTTGGGGGCTATTATTTTATTGTCCATTATTTATTAATTATTCACAATATTATGAAGATTTGGGAATGTATAAATATTTTAAATTATTCCAAATTTTTATGTAAATAATATTTCTTTCGTTATATAGAAAGCTGACTATATTTTCAATATCGTATCGTGTAAATTTAATGAGAATAATCTTGATAAGTTTATCATCCAAAAATAACGTTACAGCTTTTATAACATTGTATTGTAGGGAAATCAGGTGGCTCAGATATAGCGTATAAGAGCGCACCAAAGTATTTTGAGATAACGTTGCTCGCGAAGAACAGCAAATGCGGGTTGCGTTTCTAATGAGCTTACTTATGTCTGACTGTGTGTGTGTCGCGGGAGTGTCGGGCGTAGTCTCTGCTACGCGAGGAACGACAACGAGTGTAATCGTGTACCATAACGAGCCAGCGAGTAACACCTTTGCCAGTGCTTCCTAGTGCAAGAGGTTGCCTCTCTTTCTCTCTCTTCCCCTCTCCTTCCGCAAAGCAGTTCTCCATATTATCCGTGCATCTACTTCCCGTTTTTCGCCCGACGCGACGTGGAATGGCAATTACGAGACTACAGCCGGATAACGTACCGGCGCCCCGTGAGAGCGTCCCTCTTTAAAACTTGTAAGGGGAAGGAAACGCCCGTATCTTTAAACATCGGACTAACGCCGTGTGTTTGCGTCGGCGTGTATATGTGTACCTTATTTATATTGCAGATGCCTGCATATACGGGTGTATCAAAATTCGCGATAAATATTTTAATGACAAATTCTTTGTAACATTTTAAGATGAAAGTTCAAATACGAAAATGTAATAAAACAGTATTTATCAGTATTATTTAAGTATTATTCAAATAAAATTCCTAAAATATGTATGAATTATTTTTTTCCATTAATTATTAATTACATGTTAAAATTATTGTTCATTATATGTATGTACATAAATAGACATACGTATGTACATACATATACAAATAGTATATGTACATACATACACAGATAATTTAATCCCTGAAGGACACACAGAGCCTATTTGACACGCAAATAAAAAATATGTGTGTCCTCCAGGGGTTAATATATAATATACATTTTTGTAACTTTAATTAGTTCTGATATTTTTTTATTTATTATTTTTTAAATTTACTTACAAATACATAAATTCAGGTATTTAGGAATTTCTTCAAAACTTATTAATTTGGACTGCACTGGAGTAAATATTTGTTTGATATCAAAAACTTCTAAATTGTTTATTATCGTATTAGCTTGTATAATTAATTTGTAAGGTATAGTCCCACGATTAAAATCTAGAAACTTTGGTTTCTTTGGTTTCAAATTAAATGATTAAATTAATAATATTTATATATCAAATATTTTCTTATTATTATTATATATATTATATACATTGTCATTAATTTATATTATATATTGTTCTGATATTGTTGTTATTAATATACTATTGTTGTTAATTTTATAAATTTTAAATTTATAAATTATATATTATATATTATTATTAGTTATATATTAATTTATTAGATTATTAATTACGCAATTAGGTTTGATATGATGTTGAACTCTTTCAACTTCTCCATTCCACACTACAATTTAAATGCTGGCTGTTGGCTGTTGTTGTTTAAAATAAATTTTAATAATTTATAATGTTGAATCTTGCCAACTATCTTAGGTCCTTCAATTTCATCTACGAATCCGATAATTTTACTAAAATATAGAAAAATGTTATTTTGAATAAAAAATTAATAATATAAATAATATAAATTAGACATATTTTAAAATTATTTTTATTATTTTATTTTTACTAAAAGGTAAAAGACCTTTCACTGTTGAATCTTCGAGCTGTATTGATTCTAATATTTCGCCAGAGGCGAAACAAATATTTGATATTTTAATGTAGTATTATTAAATACATTTTTTATAATTTATATAAATTGTGTGTGTACGTGTATGTGTGTATTTGTGTATGTACACGCGCGCTCGATACATTCCATTTAATACAATATATTATAAAATAAAAAAACTTAGTTAATTTATTCATCTTCATTGAATTGTTTGAATTCAATAAATTATTGGCTTTTAATAAATTATTAGTTAAATCTTCATCACTATCCTCGTAATTTAATTTAAAATGTAAAATATATACAATCATTAATTAATATAGATTTGAATAAAAAAAATTAATTAAATGCATAGATTTAATAATTAATTGGAAACAATACCATTTATGGTCGTATCGCAACGTTGCAAATATCATGCAAATCATAAGAAGGTAAGTAATCATAATCAAGAATTCTTATAAGACTTGTTTATCACTGGTTACGAATTTACGATTATGACGATCGTGACGTTGCTATATAACTATTGTAAATTTTTAAGTAACTAATAAATGAGATGCTCCGGTATCTTCTTCTAAAAAAACTTGTCAGTATTGAGATTATACCCTACAAGCGCGTAATATTATTTAATGTTAAGTTATATTTTAGATATATTTTTAGAATATTAAATATAATATTCCAAGTATTCGACAGTTTCTATTATCTAATAATTTATAAAAATTATTTTATTGTGAAATTCAATTCTTTTATTATTATTGCGAAATTAAATTAAAACCGTTGTCATATTTTGTTCACAATTTTCTTTGTTACACTCGCATCCGGTTTCTTTGTTTAAAATACGTTATTTATTAATAATTCTCGAATTTTGTGTTATAATATAATTTTATTTAAATTACACGTAATATTCTTTTAAAAATTAAGCAAAACGATTGATTTTTCGGCAATCGCTGAAAGATTCCGCCGAAACGATACGCGTGCAGTTTTTTACATTGGTCATTGATACGTGAGACTCGCTGCTCTTTTCGTAGACAGTTTCTATTATCTAATAATTTATAAAAATTATTTTATTGTGAAATTCAATACTTTTATTATCATTGCGAATTTAAATTAAAACCGTTGTCATATATTGTTCACGATTTTCTTTGTTACACTCGCATCCGGTTTCTTTGTTTAAAATACGTTCTTTATTAATAATTCTCGAATTTTGTGTTATAATATAATTTTTATAATATAATTTTATTTAAATTACACGTAATATTCTTTTAAATATTAAACAAAACGATTGATTTGTCGGCAATCGCTGAAAGATTCCGTCGATTCGATATTTGCGTGCAGTTTTTACATTAGGCCTTGATACGTAAGACTCGCCGCTTTTTTCGTAGACACTTTCTATTATCTAATAATTTATAAAAATTATTTTATTGTGAAATTCAATTCTTTTATTATCATTGAGAATTTAAATTAAAACCGTTTTCATATTGTTTTCAAGATTTTCTTTGTTATACTCGCATCCGGTTTCTTTGTTTAAAATACGTTATTCATTAATAATTCTCGAATTTCTTTTTATAATACAATTTTATTTAAATTTAACATAATATTCTGCAAAAAATTAAGCAGATCAATTGATTTTTCGGCAAACGCTGAGAGATTCAGTCGAAAAGATACGTTTGTAATTTTTACATTGTTCATTGATACGTGAAACTCGCCGCTCTTTTCGTCGACAGTTTTTATTATCTAATAATTTATGAAAATTATTTTATTTAATAATTTAGTTCTTTAATTATCATTTCAAATTTAAATTAAAACCGTTGTCATATTTTGTTCACAATTTTCTTTGTTATACCCGCATCCGGTTTCTTTGTTTAAAATACGTTACTTATTAATAGATCTTGAATTTCTTTTTATAATACAATTTTATTTAAATTTAACATAATATTCTGCTAAAAATTAAGCAGAATGATTGATTTTTCGGCAATCTCTGTAAGATTCCGCCGAAACGATATCCATGCAGTTTTTACATGGTCATTGATATGTGAGACTCGCCGCTCTTTTCATAGACAGTTTCTATTATCTAATAATTTATAAAAATTATTTTATTGTAAAATTCAATTCTTTTATTATCATTGAGAATTTAAATTAAAACCGTTTTCATATTGTTTTCAAGATTTTCTTTGTTACACTCGCATCCGGTTTCTTTGTTTAAAATACGTTATTTATTAATAATTCTCGAATTTTGTGTTATAATTTAATTTTATTTAAATTACACGTAATATTCTTTTAAAAATTAAGTAAAACGATTGATTTTTTGGCAATCGCTGAAAGATTCCGTCGATACGATATGCGTGCAGTTTTTACATTGGTCCTTGATACGTGAGACTCGCTGTTTTTTTCGTCGACAGTTTCTATTATCTAATAATTTATAAAAATTATTTTATTGTGAAATTCAATTTTTTTATTATCATTGAAAATTTAAATTAAAACCGTTGTCATATTTTCCTTACGATTTTCTTTGTTACACTCGCATTCGGTTTCTTTGTTTAAAATACGTTATTTATTAATAATTCTCGAAATTCGTTTTACTATACAATTTTATTTAAATTTAACATAATATATTTTTAAAAATTAAGCAGAACGATTGATTCTAAAATCGCTGAAAGATTCAGTCGAAACGAGACGTATGTAATTTTTACGTTGGTCATTGATACGTGAGACTCGCCGCTTTTTTTCGTAGACAGTTACTATTATCTAATAATTTTTAAAAATTATTTTATTGTGAAATTCAATTCTTTTATTATCATTGCGAATTTAAATTAAAACCGTTGTCATATTGTCTTCACGATTTACTTTGTTACACTCGTATCCGGTTTCTTTGTTTAAAATATGTTATTCATTATTAGATCTTGAATTTCTTTTTATAATACAATTTTATTTAAATTTAACATAATATTCTGCTAAAAATTAAGCAGAATGATTGATTTTTCGGTAATCTCTGTAAGATTCCGCCGAAACGATATCCATGCAGTTTTTACATGGTCATTGATACGTCAGACTCGCCGCTCTTTTCGTAGACAGTTTCTATTATCTAATAATTTATAAAAATTATTTTATTGCGAAAGTCAATTCTTTTATTATCATTGCGAATTTAAATTAAAACCGTTGTCATATTTTGTTCACAATTTTCTTTGTTACACTCGCATCCGGTTTCTTTGTTTAAAATACGTTATTTATTAATAATTCTCGAATTTTGTGTTATAATACAATTTTATTTAAATTTAACATAACATTCTGTTAAAAATTAAACAAAACGATTAATTTTTCGGCAATCGCTGAAAGATTCCGTCGATTCGATATTTGCGTGCAGTTTTTACATTGGGCCTTGATACGTGAGACACGCTGTTCTTTTCGTCGACAGTTTCTATTATCTAATAATTTATAAAAATTATTTTATTGTGAAATTCAATTCTTTTATTATCATTGCGAAATTAAATTCAAACCGTTGTCATATTTTGTTCACAATTTTCTTTGTAACACTCGCATCCGGTTTCTTTGTTTAAAATATGTTATTTATTAATAGTTCTCGAATTTCTTTTTATAATACAATTTTATTTAAATTTATCATAATATTCTGCTAAAAATTAAGAAGAACGATAGATTTTTCGGCAATCGCTGAAAGATTCCGTCGCTTCGATATTTGCGTGCAGTTTTTACATTGGGCCTTGATACGTGAGACTCGCTGTTCTTTTCGTCGACAGTTTCTATTATCTAATAATTTATAAAAATTATTTTATTGTGAAATTCAATTCTTTTATTATCATTGAGAATTTAAATTAAAACCGTTTTCATATTGTTTTCAAGATTTTCTTTGTTATACTCGCATCCGGTTTCTTTGTTTAAAATACGTTATTTATTAATAATTCTCGAATTTTGTGTTATAATACAATTTTATTTAAATTTAACATAACATTCTGTTAAAAATTAAACAAAACGATTAATTTTTCGGCAATCGCTGAAAGATTCCGTCGATTCGATATTTGCGTGCAGTTTTTACATTGGGCCTTGATACGTGAGACTCGCTGTTCTTTTCGTCGACTGTTTCTATTATCTAATAATTTATAAAAATTATTTTATTGTGAAATTCAATTCTTTTATTATCATTGAGAATTTAAATTAAAATCGTTTTTATATTGCTTTCAACATTTTCTTTGTTACACTCGCATCCGGTTTCTTTGTTTAAAATATGTTATTTATTAATAGTTCTCGAATTTCTTTTTATAATACAATTTTATTTAAATTTATCATAATACTCTGCTAAAAATTAAGCAGATCAATTGATTTTTCGGCAATCGCTGAGAGATTCAGTCGAAAAGATACGTTTGTAATTTTTACATTGTTCATTGATACGTGAAACTCGCCGCTTTTTACGTCGACAGTTTCTATTATTTAATAATTTATAAAAATTATTTTATTGTGAAATTTAATACTTGTATTATCATTGCGAATTTAAATTAAAACAGTTGTCATATTTTGTTCACAATTCTCTTTTTTACAGTCGCATCCGGTTTCTTTGTTTAAAATATGTTATTTATTAATAGTTCTTGAATTTCTTTTTATAATATAATTTTATTTAAATTTAGCATAATATATTTTTAAAAATTAAGAAGAACGATTGATTCTAAAATCGCTGAAAGATTTTGTCGATACGATATTTGCATGCAGTTTTTACATTGGTCATTGATACGTGAGACTCGCCGCTTTTTTCGTAGACAGTTTCTATTATCTAATAATTTATAAAAGTTATTTTATTGTGAAATTCAATTCTTTTATTATCATTGAGAATTTAAATTAAAACCGTTTTCATATTGCTTTCAACATTTTCTTTGTTACACTCGCATCCGGTTTCTTTGTTTAAAATATGTTATTTATTAATAGTTCTCGAATTTCTTTTTATAATACAATTTTATTTAAATTTATCATAATATTCTGCTAAAAATTAAGAAGAACGATAGATTTTTCGGCAATCGCTGAAAGATTCCGTCGATTCGATATTTGCGTGCAGTTTTTACATTGGGCCTTGATACGTGAGACTCGCTGTTCTTTTCGTCGACTGTTTCTATTATCTAATAATTTATAAAAATTATTTTATTGTGAAATTCAATTCTTTTATTATCATTGAGAATTTAAATTAAAACCGTTTTCATCTTGCTTTCAACATTTTCTTTGTTACACTCGCATCCGGTTTCTTTGTTTAAAATATGTTATTTATTAATAGTTCTCGAATTTCTTTTTATAATACAATTTTATTTAAATTTATCATAATATTCTGCTAAAAATTAAGCAGATCAATTGATTTTTCGGCAATCGCTGAGAGATTCAGTCGAAAAGATACGTTTGTAATTTTTACATTGTTCATTGATACGAGAAACTCGCCGCTTTTTTCGTCGACAGTTTTTATTATCTAATAAATTATAAAAATTATTTTATTGTGAAATTCAATACTTGTATTATCATTGCGAATTTAAATTAAAACAGTTGTCATATTTTGTTCACAATTCTCTTTTTTACACTCGCATCCGGTTTCTTTGTTTAAAATATGTTATTTATTAATAGTTCTTGAATTTCTTTTTATAATATAATTTTATTTAAATTTAGCATAATATATTTTTAAAAATTAAGAAGAACGATTGATTCTAAAATCGCTGAAAGATTTTGTCGATACGATATTTGCATGCAGTTTTTACATTGGTCATTGATACGTGAGACTCGCCGCTTTTTTCGTAGACAGTTTCTATTATCTAATAATTTATAAAAATTATTTTATTGTGAAATTCAATTCTTTTATTATCATTGAGAATTTAAATTAAAACCGTTTTCATATTGCTTTCAACATTTTCTTTGCTACACTCGCATCCGGTTTCTTTGTTTAAAATATGTTATTTATTAATAGTTCTCGAATTTCTTTTTATAATACAATTTTATTTAAATTTATCATAATATTCTGCTAAAAATTAAGAAGAACGATAGATTTTTCGGCAATCGCTGAAAGATTCCGTCGCTTCGATATTTGCGTGCAGTTTTTACATTGGGCCTTGATACGTGAGACTCGCTGTTCTTTTCGTCGACAGTTTCTATTATCTAATAATTTATAAAAATTATTTTATTGAGAAATTCAATTTTTTTATTATCATTGCGAATTTAAATTAAAACCATTATCATATATTGTTCACGATTTTCTTTGTTGCACTCGCATCCGGTTTCTTTGTTTAAAATACGTTATTTATTAATAATTCTCGAATTTTGTGTTATAATACAATTTTATTTAAATTTAACATAACATTCTGTTAAAAATTAAACAAAACGATTAATTTTTCGGCAATCGCTGAAAGATTCCGTCGATTCGATATTTGCGTGCAGTTTTTACATTAGGCCTTGATACGTAAGACTCGCTGCTTTTTTCGTAGACACTTACTATTATCTAATAATTTATAAAAATTATTTTATTGTGAAATTCAATATTTTTATTATCATTGCGAATTTAAATTAAAACCGTTGTCATATTTTGTTCACAATTTTCTTTGTTACACACTCATCCGGTTTCTTTGTTTAAAATATGTTATTTTTTAATAGATCTTGAATTTCTTTTTATAATACAATTTTATTTAAATTTACCATAATATTCTGTTAAAAATTAAGCAGAATGATTGATTTTTCGGCAATCTCTGTAAGATTCCGCCGAAACGATATCCATGCAGCTTTTACATGGTCATTGATACGTGAGACTCGCCGCTCTTTTGGTAGACAGTTTCTATTATCTAATAATTTATAAAAATTATTTTATTGTGAAATTCAATTCTTTTATTATCATTGCGAATTTAAATTAAAACCGTTGCCATATTTTGTTCACGATTTTCTCTGTTACACTCGCATCCGGTTTCTTTGTTTAAAATATGTTATTTATTAATATTTCTTAAATTTCGTTTTACAATTTTTTTTATATTTTACATAATATTTTTTTAGAAATTTAGCAGAACGATTGATTTTAAAATCGCTGAAAGATTCAGTCGAAATGATACGTTTGTAATTTTTACATTGGTCATTGATACGTGAGACTCGCCGCTTTTTTCGTCGACAGTTTCTATTATCTAATAATTTATAAAAATTATTTTATTGTGAAATTCAATTCTTTTATTATCATTGTGAATTTAAATTAAAACCGTTTTCATATTGTTTTCAAGATTTTCTTTGTTACACTCGCATCCGGTTTCTTTGTTTAAAATATGTTATTTATTAATAGTTCTTGAATTTCTTTTTATAATACAATTTTATTTAAATTTAGCATAATATATTTTTAAAAATTAAGCAGAACGATTGATTCTAACTTCGCTGAAAGATTCAGTCGAAACGATACGTATGTAATTTTTACGTTGGTCATTGATACGTGAGACTCGCCGCTTTTTTTGTCGACAGTTTTTATTATTTATTAATTTATAAAAATTATTTTATTGTGAAATTCAATTCTTTTATTATCATTGAGAATTTAAATTAAAACCGTTTTCATATTGTTTTCAAGATTTTCTTTGTTACACTCGCATCCGGTTTCTTTGTTTAAAATACGTTATTTATTAATAATTCTCGAAATTCGTTTTACTATACAATTTTATTTAAATTTAACATAATATATTTTTAAAAATTAAGCAGAACGATTGATTCTAAAATCGTTGAAAGATTCAGTCGAAACGATATCCGTGCTGTTTTTACATTGGTCATTGATACGTGAGACTCGCCGCTTCTTTCGTAGACAGTTTCTATTATCTCATAATTTATAAAAATTATTTTATTGTGAAATTCAATTCTTTTATTATCATTGCGAATTTAAATTAAAACCGTTGTCATATTTTGTTTACAATTTTCTTTGTTACACTCGCATCCGGTTTCTTTGTTTGAAATACGTTCTTTATTAATAATTCTCGAATTTCGTGTTATAATAGAATTTTATTTAAATTACACGTAATATTCTTTTAATAGTTAAGCAAAATGATTGATTTTTCGGCAATCTCTGTAAGATTCCGCCGAAACGATATCCATGCAGTTTTTACATGGTCATTGATACGTGAGACTCGCCGCTTTTTTCGTCGACAGTTTCTATTATTTAATAATTTATAAAAATTATTTTATTGTGAAATTCAATACTTGTATTATCATTGCGAATTTAAATTAAAACAGTTGTCATATTTTGTTCACAATTCTCTTTGTTACACTCGCATCCGGTTTCTTTGTTTGAAATACGTTATTTATTAATAATTCTCGAATTTCTTTTTATAATACAATTTTATTTAAATTTAGCATAATATTCTCCTAAAAATTAAGAAGAAAAATTGATTTGTCGGCAATCGCTGAAAGATTCCGTCGATTCGATATTTGCGTGCAGTTTTTACATTGGGCCTTGATACGTGAGACTCGCTGTTCTTTTCGTCGACAGTTTCTATTATCTAATAATTTATAAAAATTATTTTATTGAATAATTTAGTTCTTTTATTATCATTGCGAATTTAAATTAAAACCGTTGTCATATTTTGTTCACGATTTTCTTTGTTACACTCGCATCCGGTTTCTTTGTTTAAAATACGTTAATTTTAATAATTCTCGAATTTTGTTTTATAATACAATTTTATTTAAATGTAACATAATATTCTGTTAAAAATTAAGCACGATGATTGATTTTTCGGCAATCGCTGAAAGATTCCGTCGATTCGATATTTGCGTGCAGTTTTTACATTGGGCCTTGATACGTGAGACTCGCTGTTCTTTTCGTCGACAGTTTCTATTATCTAATAATTTATAAAAGTTATTTTATTGTGAAATTCAATTCTTTTATTATCATTGCGAAATTAAATTCAAACCGTTGTCATATTTTGTTCATAATTTTCTTTGTTACACTCGCATCCGGTTTCTTTGTTTAAAATACGTTATTTATTAATAATTCTCGAAATTCGTTTTACTATACAATTTTATTTAAATTTAACATAATATATTTTTAAAAATTAAGCAGAACGATTGATTCTAAAATCGCTGAAAGATTCAGTCGAAACGATATCCGTGCAGTTTTTACATTGGGCCTTGATACGTGAGACTCGCCGCTTTTTTCGTAGACAGTTTCTATTATGTAATAATTTATAAAAATTATTTTATTGTGAAATTCAATTCTTTTACTATCATTGCGAATTTAAATTAAAACCGTTGTCATATTGTCTTCACGATTTTCTTTGTTATACTCGCATCCGGTTTCTTTGTTTAAAATATGTTATTTATTAATAGTTCTTGAATTTTTTTTTATAATAAAATTTTATTTAAATTTAGCATAATATTCTGCTAAAAATTAAGAAGAACGATAGATTTGTCGGCAATCGCTGAAAGATTCCGTCGATTCGATATTTGCGTGCAGTTATTACATTGGGCCTTGATACGTGAGACTCGCTGTTCTTTTCGTTGACAGTTTCTATTATCTAATAATTTATAATAATTATTTTATTGCGAAACTCAATTCTTTTATTATCATTGCGAATTTAAATTAAAACCGTTGTCATATTTTGTTCACAATTTTCTTTGTTACACTTGCATCCGGTTTCTTTGTTTGAAATACGTTCTTTATTAATAATTCTCGAATTTCGTGTTATAATATAATTTTACTGAAATTACACGTAATATTCTTTTAAAAATTAAGCAAATCGATTGATTTGTCGGCAATCGTTGAAAGATTCCGTCGATTCGATATTTGCGTGCAGTTTTTACATTGGGCCTTGATACGTGAGACTCGCTGTTCTTTTCGTCTAACGTTTCCATTATCTAATAATTTATAAAAATTATTTTATTGTAAAATTCAATTCTTTTATTATCATTGCGAATTTAAATTAAAACCGTTGTCATATATTGTTAACGATTTTCTTTGTTACATTCGCATCCGGTTTATTTGTTTAAAATACGTTATTCATTAATAATTCTCGAATTTCTTTTTATAATACAATTTTATTTAAATTTAACATAATATTCTGCAAAAAATTAAGCAGATCAATTGATTTTTCGGCAACCGCTGAGAGATTCAGTCGAAAAGATACGTTTGTAATTTTTACATTGTTCATTGATACGTGAAACTCGCCGCTTTTTTCGTCGACAGTTTCTATTATTTAATAATTTATAAAAATTATTTTATTGTGAAATTCAATATTTGTAAAAAAATTTATTATTTAAATTTTTTTATAAGATCAATATGATTTTTAGATTATTTGTATTTTTGAGTTTATAATCCTTTTAATAAAATAGGTATTAAAATTTATGAAGTAGATAAGTTTTGAATTGAATTTATATTTAAAGATATAATTAATAATTTTATTAAAATTATTAATATAATTATTAAATTTAAAATTTTTTATGTTTATTCAAATTTTTATTTGAATATTTATTTTATTATTTTTATTTTTATATTTAAATAGTTTATATATAAAACATAATATTGAAGATATTAAAAAAAATTTTTATTTTTAAATAAATAAATATATTATATTATATTATTTTTATAATCAATATATAATGTTTTTTTTAAACTATATTTATTTTATATATTGTTATATTTTGTATATTTTTGAAATAAAATGAATTTTAATCATATATAATGAATTAGAAGTTCATTTTAATTTATTTCTTTATATATATATATATATATATATATATATATATTATGATAAATTATTATTTTACAAATAATTGTATGAATTTTAATTGATTGGCTCTCTTAGATTAAATATTTAATCAAAAATTTAAGTCGAAATTAAATTGTAAAATTACTTTAAGAGTTATTTTTTATAATGAAGTTAGAATAAATTAAATATTACTTAAAAATTATTAAGTTAATATAATAATATAATATTATTAATTTAACTAGAATAATAGTTCAATTTAATTATTAACAATAATTTACCTCTTTTTGGTTTTAGTTAATATAAGATTTATATATTAATATAATTTTTAAATGCAATTTAAATGTTATGTTATTAACTAAAATCCTTTGTTTTTAAATTTTTCAATCTATTGATTGTTCGGTATATTCAGTATAGAGGCCATAAATTAAAATAATTAAAAATATTAAGGTTGTTATAATAGAATAAAAATTAAAATTTAATATAGATTGAATAATAGGTAATAATAATGTGATTTCTACATCAAAAATTAGGAAAATTAATCTAATTAAAAAAAAAAGAATTCTAAAAGGTGGGCGATTGTTTGATATAGGATCAAATCCACATTCAAAAAGTGATGATTTTTCTCGATCTTGGTATGATTTTTTAGATATAATAAAATTTATTGTTATTAAAATAAAAGAAATTATTATAATAATAAATAAATATATTATAATATGAATTATTTATATTAATATTTTTAAATTTTTTAATTGGAAATTAAATGTAATAATTTTTATACTATATAAATTATTATTTATTTTATATTTTTAAAATCTTCATCAATAAATTGAAATATATAAAAAAAGTCATACTACATCTACAAAATGTCAATATCATGCAGCTGCCTCAAATCCAAAGTGATGATTTGAAGAGAAATGTGTATAATTTATACGGATAAAACAAAAAATAATAAATAATGTACCAATGATTACATGAAGTCCATGAAATCCTGTTGCAATAAAAAAAGTTGATCCATAAACAGAATCAGAAATAGTGAAAGGAGCTTCAATATATTCGGTTAATTGAAGTAAGGTGAAATAAATTCCAAGAATAATTGTTAAAATAATTCTTTTTTTTCTTTCTTGGAGATTTATATTAAGTATAGCATGATGAGATCAAGTTATAGTTAATCCTGAAGAAATTAAAATAATAGTATTTATTAAAGGAATATCAAATGGATCAAATGGTTTAATTCCACAAGGTGGTCATAATTGTCCAATTTTTATTCTAGGGGATAAGGAAGAGTGGAAATATGCTCAAAAAAAAAAGAAAAAAAGAATAATACTTCAGAAATAATAAATAAAATTATTCCTATTCGTATTCCATTATGAACATATAAAGTATGATGTCCTTGTATAGTAGCTTCACGAGTTACATCTCGTCATCATTGATAGGCACAAAGAAATGTAGGAGGGATAGTTAAAATTATAAAGTAGTTTAATCTATGAAATCATCTTACAGTAGCAATTAAATTATTAAATAATCTAAATGAGATAATAATAGGTCAAGGTCTTACAGTTACTAAATGGAATGGGTGGTTTTGATTAGTCATATTTTTATAGTAATTAAATTTCTCTTCTATATAAAGTAGAAAGAATTGAAAATACATAAGCCTGAATTAATGATACAGAGATTTCTAAGATATATAATAAAATTTGAGAGAAAATTATTATAAATATAATAATTATATTATTAATTCTTTCACCAGAGGATCCTAAAAGAGATAGTAATAAATGTCCTGCAATTATATTTGCAGTTAATCGAATAGCTAATGTAAATGGGCGAATAATGAGTCTAATAGATTCAATAATTACTATAAATGGTATAAGTACGAATGGAGTTCCTTGGGGAGTAAGATGTGAGAAAAAATCTGTTAAGAAATTATAAATTCTGAATATTATTATTCTTAATCAGAAGGTTAATGATAAAGATAAACAAAATCTTATATGACTTGATGATGTGAAAATATAAGGAAATAATCCTAAAAAATGATTAAAAAAAATAAATAATAATATTCTAATGAATAAGATTAAATTAGAAAAAGAATAATTAATTAAGAAGATTTTAAATTCTGTAAATAAATAGTTAATTATAAATTTTAATATAAAAATTGATCGTGATGGAATTGATCAAAATTGGTATGGAATAATAATTATAATTAATAATGTTCTTAATCAATTTAATGATAATAATGTTGATGTGGATGGATCAAAGATTGAGAATAAATTTATTATCATATTCATTTTCAATTATGTAAATTGTGAATAGGTTTTATAAAAGTTAATGATAATTGAGGGATATTTAAAAAATATAAAAAGGAAATAGTTATTAGTAAACAAAAAATAAAAAAAATCATTATTATAAATCAAATTATAGGTATTATTTGTGGTATTAAAGAGTATTATTTGAATTAATAATAATTTTAAATTGACAATTTAATGTTATTGATTTAACTAAATCTTTATAATTTTCATTAAAAATAGAAATTTATCTATTATAATTTGATTTAAAAAATCAATACTTTTTATCAGTCATTTAATGATATTAATTAATTATTATTAATAAAAAATATTAATCAATTTTTGAAGTTTTTAAAATTTGTAGATTCAATTACAATAGGTATAAATCTATGATTGATTCCACAGATTTCTGAACATTGTCCAAAAAATACTCCTGGACGATTTATTATAAGTATCGTTTGATTTAATCGTCCAGGAGTGGAGTCTATTTTAATTTCTAGAGAAGGTACTGTTCATGCGTGAATTACGTTTATTGAAGTTGTTAAAATTCGAATAGGATATTTAAATGGTAAAATACATCGATTATCTACGTCAAGTAATCGGAATTCATTATTTATTAATTGATTAGTTGGAATTATAAAAGAGTCAAATTCAATATTTGAAAAATCTGAATATTCATATCTTCAGTATCATTGGTGCCCAATAGTTTTAATTGATAGTTTGTTATAATGAATTTCATCTGTAAGATATAAAATTTTTAATGAGGGAATTGCAATAAAAATAAGAATAAATATAGGAATAATAGTTCAAATTAACTCAATTGAATGTCCTTGAAGAAGAAAACGATTAATAAGAGTGTTATTTATTATTATAATTATGATAAAAAGAATTATTATTGTAATAAAAATTAAAATTACTATAGTAAAATCATGGAAAAAAATTATTATATCATAGGTTGGAGAATTAGAGTCTTGTAGGGTTAATAATCAAGTATTAATATTTAATAAAAGATTATAATCTTTATTGAAGGAGTTTAAATCCTTTGCACTTATTCTGCCATATTAAAAAATTGAAGGGATTTCATTATATCTATGATTTATAGGAGGATATGAATTTAATCATTCTATAGATGAGTTTAAAAAAAATATATTAATAATTTTTCGTTTTGAAGCTAAGGCTTCTCAAATGATAAATATTAGTAAGGTTAATCTGATAATAGAAAGAATTGATCCAATAGAAGAAATAATATTTCATGCTAAAAATGAATCTGGGTAATCTGAATATCGTTGTGGTATTCCTCTTAAACCTAAAAAAATGTTGGGGAAAAAATGTTATATTTACTCCAATAAATATTGATATGAATTGAATGTTAAGATAGTAGTTATTTAATCTAAATCCAGTAATTAAAGGAAATCAATGAATAAATCTTGTGATAATTGCAAATACTGCTCCTATTGATAATACATAATGAAAATGAGCTACTACATAATAAGTATCATGAAGAA